>JARFXV010001587.1:187500-720000 GCA_031761425.1 Cosmopolites sordidus
CCGTAGAATTTCAACCTGCTTTTTCTTATGTCCGCCGCTACGTTGGACATTATTTCTGTGGTCTTTCTAGAATGTAGTCTGTATCCTTCCTCTGTTAGTTTTGGACCGAGAATTTTCCTCATTAATTTGCATTCTTCTTATAGTATGTTTTCTATATCGCTTTTTGTGTGGAGTGTAAGGGTAAGTGCCTATACAACTGTCAGATTATGTATTGTTTCAATAAATAGCGGTAGTAGTTTCATTTATATTTAAAAAGTTTTATTAATTTACCGACATACTGCGAATTACATCGCATAAATCACAGTTAATTATTTCTTTCTATCTGTTTTATTTTATCTGAAATTATAGCGCGGAAAATTTAATTTTTCCTCGGATATATTAACAAGCCAACTTAGGAAAATATGAAGTTCTGGAAAGACCCGAGCGGTTTCTAAGACGTGTTAAAACTAACTTCACCCGCTCCCGTTTAACTTATTTTCGGGTCTACGAAATTAATCCGCCCCGGAGGCCGTCTAATAAAATTCCGACGATTTTAATCAACCGACAAGTGAGAGAGAGAGCGAATCCCGCGGAATATTTTCGCAGCATCCGGCACATCTCATCACCGTCGCGGCGCTCTAATTCGATTCGTCATCGCGGCGCGATTTAATTTCTGGTGTAGTCGCTGGTTTGCGGGCTCGGAAGGACCGCGAAACAGAAAACGAAAAAGAAAAAAAGGGAGACGGAGAAAGAGGAGCGAGATTTATGGGGTGGTTCGTGCTCTGGAACGGTTGTAAGAACTACATAATCTCCTTTTTATTTACTTCCGCATCGTCGAATGTATAAATTTTTCAAAAGCCCGTTCTAGATTTGGATTATTGCGAAGCGAATGGAAATATTTATTTCTTTTAAAGCTATATATTAATACTTTTAATATATATATATATATATATATATATATATATATATATATATATATATATATATATATATATATATATATATATATATACACAGTAGGGCTTCGTTAATCCGAACTCCCGCTTGTTCGGTGATCGCTGTAATCGCCGGGCAATGGGGTTCGCGGTGGTGGTGGGTATAGGTGCGGGCTGCCGTGAGCCAATCCGTCGTCAGTCTTTTGTTTATCGCCTTCCGTCTACAGTGTCAATTTTGTGCACTCGCTAACATCATGGCGCCGCCACGTAAACATCCAACATTAACATTAAAAGACAAATTGCGGATTATAGAAATGTTAGATAAAGGTGACAGCTACCCTATCATTGCTCGGAAGTTTGGTATAGGCCGGTCAACTGTAGGCGACATAAAGAAGAACAAAGACAAAACCTTGCAGTTTGTTAGCCTAACAGAACGTGGTCCCAGTGTACGAAAAACACCGAAGAAATCGAAGCATCCCGTTTTAGAAGGTGCTTTGTTTACGTGGTTTTTACAACAAAGGCGATTGCATGTTCCTATAAGTGGTGATATGATTGAAAGCAAGTTACAAAGATATGAAGTGTTAACTGATGAGGAGATATGAGGAATGTGTGAGAACGTTGAGCAAGATGAGGACAATAGCGTTGAAGTTCTCACCTCCGAAAAAGTTGGTAATTCAGAGGCAGTAGGAGCTTTAGACACTACTTTAAAATGGGCTGCAGATAACGAATTTGATAGTAGTTAAGATACGAATGATAGGGTAAAACGGACGAGACGATGAGGAGGATGCGCTCCCATACTAGTCAAGATACGAATGAGAGGGTAAAATGGACGAGAAGATGAGGTAGTAGTAAATATACGGGGTTACCTCCTCATCTTCTCGTCCGTTTTACGCTCTCATTCGACGAATGAGAGAGTAAAACGGACGAGACGATGAGGAGGATGCGCTCCCATATTAGTCAAGATACGAATGATAGGGTCAAATGGACGAGAAGGAAAGGAAATCCGGAAAGGGTCTTCTTTCTGCCTCTCCTGATTAACGGGGCCCTACTGTATATATGAAATAAATTACTATAAAAGTTTTATTATATAATATATATTTTATTTTCAAATAATACCTTAAGATATCCAATGCACCAAAAACTGAATTCCCATAGATCGAAATAAACAAGTCAAAAATAAATAAATTTTAAAAACCATTTCTGATACGTCAGCTTAAGAAAATGTAATCTGTTTTCCGCAGAAATTGTTACATTCTGGATGCATTCAATAGTTGCTCGCTTCGAATGAAGAGTCCGGCTGAGGTACGCGGGTTGATGCGCTAGGTCTTATAGGACGACGCCGTCCTAGATTGTATCGGGGCACAATGAATACGCCGACCTATAAGAATGAGCGCAACCTATAAGACCTATAAGAATTAGCGTACCTCAGTTGGACTCATCACTTGAAGCGAGCCAAATGAGTTTTTGGCGCACGCCGTGATTCTTCATAGAACGAACGGATCGATTATGGAATGATTAAGGATTAATTTAGGAATATATTTTTCATAAAATTTTTTTGTTGGATAGATTTCGGAAAACGGCATTAAGAAAGTGTATTGCATGTTTTTTTTGCTAATATCATGGCCAACTGTATCAACTTTTATGGCTCCCATTTTCGAGAACTACTATTAGGGCTTTTTTTTAGAGAAAAACGGATTCTTGACCAGCACAACCTTAAACCAAAATGTCCCAATGTTTATGGTTATATATTACATGGTGTCCTTGATATTATTTTATGATATTTTTATAATAATATTTAAAAATTAATATTTTCTCTAATAATTACAAACTATGTTTTAACAAAAACATAGAGAGCAACCATTTTTAGAGATCGATCTAAATACCCTTATAAAACTTAAATACTAGACATTTCTATCATTCCGCCATTTTTTATCAAGTATTTTTCAATACATCGTCGGGTATTGCTCGCTACTTTTCTCAATTGTTGTTTGGTAATGCTACGACACGCCTCGAAACTACGGAGCCTCGAAACATAAATCTTATTTTTAATTATCTCCCAGAGAAAAAAAATCACTAGGCATGAGGTCCGAGGATCTCGGGGGCCAATTAATTACAGGACTATTTCGCTCAATCCAACGATTTGGAAAATTGGTATTTAACCAGTTTCTTATGTTAATTGCATGATGATTGGGCGCCTCGTTAAATTGTAAGTGTAAATTATACCGATAATTAAGAGGCAACGCATCAAACTCATTTTTGTAAAAATCTTAGAAATCTAGCTGGATTTAAATTTCCATTAAAAAAAATGGTCCAATAATAACGTCATTTAAAATACCGCACTGAACATTCACCTTCGTAGAAAATTGTTTCTTACATTGTATCACCCAGTGTGAGTTATCTTGAACCCATAATCTAATATTTTGTGATACCATATGTCGTAAATGTGGCTTTAAGGCATAAACAGTATTCCATTCTCCTTTGCTTTTTCTAGTGTTTTTCGGGATATTTAAAATTCTACTAGCGTCCCTAACGCTTGAGTGTGGATTCTCATTAAAATAATTAAGAACTAATTGAGTTGCTCGAAATTCACGAGAACGATGCTGATTAGGAAGTTTATTAACACTTCTGTTTTGATCAAAATATTGATTTGTGCAAGAAACTGTAATATGATTCAGTTCCATTCTGAATATCTTCTATTAAATTATTTTGCTGCTTCATAAAAAGACTGCACACCATTATCAACTATAACAAAAATTATATTATAATTATCACAAATATCTGGGACACCCAGTAATTTTGAACCATAAAAATCGGTACGGTTTGGTATAAGGTGGTGCTGGTCAAGAATCCGCTGTTATTTTTTCGCTAAAAACAATTCAAATAGTACTTCTCGAAAGTAGAAGCCAAAAAAGTTGACGCAGTTGGCCATGATATTAGCAAAAGAAACATGTGATATAGTTTGTTAATGCTGTTTTCCGAGATCTATCCAACAAAAGAAAAATAATATAAATTCAAAAATAAAAATTTTATGGGGGTGGTAAGTCCTTATACTGGACACACACTATATATATATATACATATATATATATATATATATATATATATATATATATATATATATATATATATATATATATATATATATATATATACGCCGCCGTTTGACTTATTTTCAGATTCACGAAATTAATCCGACCTGGGGTCGGTCTAATAAAATTTCTCATCATTTTAATCAACCTACAAGAGAGAGAGAAAATTTCGCGAAATATTTTCACGAAACCGGCCGTAGCTCATCTCCATCCTGACGCAATTAAATTTTTGACGTGGTCGTTGGTATGCTGTTCGGAAGGACCACGAAAACTAAATAAGAGAGCGGGTGTGAGAGAGAAAGGGCGAAGGAAGAGCCTGATTTTAGGGGTAAGCTGTGTTGGAAAAGTCTTTTAAAAACTACACAACTTTTATTTTATTTACTGTGATAAAGCCCGATAAGTACAGGTTTGAAGTAGTGGTCCTGGGTTTCGGTTATCTTTGATGAATAAAAGTAATTCGCGAGATATTTTCTTATTTTGCTTTTTATCACTAATTGTGATTCATTTAGATTTTTATTTTTGATGTTTTAAAATTACCTGGACTATAGATTATATATAAACATTTTTGTTAGTTGCTTGACCGGGAAGGATCCCCACCTATCCCTTAACATATATGGATAAAATATGTTTCGTCTCTCGAGGTTCAGAATCATCAGGGCGCCGACATATACCATACCATCAAGAATAGGGAGACCCTATTCACAGCCAACAACCCATGTCTTCGCCGACTTCCCGTCGGATGGCGTATATATGTACTGTTAGATTTTCTTGGGCTGCGTCCAATGAGACAGCAGTAGCTAAGTGTCATCACACACCCAACGGTTGGGTTCCACAAACTCATGTGGAACACACAACAACCTGCGTCTCCTCCTAAATGAACATTTTTGTTGGTTGCTTGTCCGAAAAGGAGCCCCACCTATCCCTTCAACTGGACGACAAATATTTCGGCTCTCGAGGTTCAGACTCATCAGGGCGCTGACATATACCATACCATCAAGAATAGAGAAACCCTATCCACAGCCAACAACCCATGTTTTGGCCGACTTCCCATCGGATGGCATATATATGTAGTGTTAGATTTTCTTGGACTGCGTCCAATGAGACAGCAGTAGCTGAGTGTCATCACAAACCCAACCGTTCTACAATCTTATGTGGAACACACAACAACCTACGTCTCCGCCTAAATGAACATTGGACGACACTCATTGGAAAATCTAACGCGATATATATATATATATATATATATATATATATATATATATATATATATATATATATATATATATATATATATATAAGTATAAAAGGTGCTAGTCAAAAGTCTCCCCTCTTATCTTTTGAACGGTTATGTTTAAACTAATGAAATTTGCTACTAATGAAGTAAGCTCCTTTTCTCCTTTTCTAGTGATAACTAATGACCTGACGTAATCATTAAATATGGCGTCACAGTACCATTGTGACTAATAACTTATGGGATTATATAGCAAATGACACCTCCTTTGGAAGGTATTTAAAATACCTATTGAACCATACTAATTTTGTTTAGGTTCGAGGTAGTTTTGGCTACCTAAATATATATGTAGTGTCCCACGGATGGAGTTGAATGCTAAAGAATTTTTTGGGTGTACATCCGTTGGTGCCTTTCTTTTGGTGAAAAGGTTCTCTTGAATCGAATTCGTAGGTTGTACTTAACCGTGTCACACAAGGTAGAAAGCCGAGGAAGAACTAGAGGAAGGCCTATGTCCTAAGTTAAATAGCATGACGATCATGAACGGTGAGAGAGGAAGATGAACTTCATACACTTTATCAACAACAACAACATTTATTATTCCTAATAATATATGGTGTAAGGAACATAACTTTCGTAAATTTAACCAACGACCAAAGTTATTAACTCGCCACTCCAAAACATATGATAAGAATTATCATTTTGAGCAAATATGTGTAAAAGCATATTTGGAAAATAATTATTTGTTATTATTTAATGAAACTAAACTGTAACTAAACTAATGAACATTGTTAAAACATGTTGTTTGTAAATTAAGGCTCAGCCAAAAGTGAAAGTGGCAGTGTCGCTGTAACTAGTTGAGATAATACCCACGAGAAAGTGTGTTGGTGACAAAAATATTTTCAGTGTTTATATCTAAATTCCGTTTAAAACCAAACTGTAATCTGTATGTGAATATCACGATGTGTTTCTTATTATCTATTTTTCTTATTTGCATTTTGGATACATCTTTTAAGGAAACTTTTGATTCAAAATAATGTAAAGAATTATTGGTTGTATTTACGATAGTTATTTCCCTTAAACCCAGCATATTGCAATCATCGAAAATTAAATAAATTAAGAACCGAAATCGCGATTCTTTCCTCTTCCAGCAACTAAACCCCGAAAATTAAAAAAATATACGTCTAACAGCGCGGAAGTAAATAAAAAGAAGATTATCTAGTTCTTATGATGGTTTTAGAATACGAATCATACCATAAATCTCGTTTCTTTTCGCGTTCACCTTTTCTCTCTCGTTTTCCGTTTCGTGGTCCTTCCGAACCGACGACCACGACGAAAAAAAAATTGCGTCACGATGACGAATCGAATTAGAGCGTCGCGACGCCCGATACCGTGAAAATATTCCGCGGCTCTCTCTCGCGCTCTTGATTAAAATCGGACAGAATTTTATTAGGCCGCCTCCGGGGCGGATTAATTTCGCGAATCCAAAAATAAATTAAACGGCTGCGGATTAAGTTAGTTTTAGTCTGCGTTGCAAACATCTCCCCTTGTTTTAGAACTTCATGATTTCCTCAGTTGGCAGGTCAATATATTTGAGGAAAAATGTAACTTTCCACATTGTAGTTTCAGATGAAATAAGACCACAAAAAGGAAAGAGTTAACTGTGATTTATGTGCGTATGGTGTTTGATTTAGTACTCGAGTATTTCGTGAAATATTTATATTTGGTTGCCCATAGTCTTCAGTATGTTTCCTTTGATTCCTCCATCCACCTTGAGGGCCGTCTAGGCGTACCTATTCAAAAGAATGTACCAATAATAAAAAATTTAAATGAGAATGTTTTCTATTACCACCAGCTTTGTTCAAGATTTATGTCACACCCTTGTAGCGTTTTAAAAAATAACGATCCCTACTGAGAGTGTTGGCTCGCGTGTGTCTTACTTCATAAGACCACTCAAAAACATCGAATGGTATGGACTGCTGGACAAAAGACGGACAGCGCCCTAGTTGTCAACGCCGCAGCCGGTCCAAGTTAAGTAACACTCTCCATTCGAGATATGTCGATTAGTTGCCCAAGCCCTGCGCAGGCTTATTTTCTGGTATTTTTTTAGAGGATTTTAGAAGGCGGACATTTCAGACACCAGGCAATTTACATACCGGATCTTTAAGGGTCCGGGCATTTCAGACTCCAGACATTACAGACTCCAGAGTTTTCAGTCACCGGACATTTCAGCTCACGAACATTTAAGCAACGTCGCCAGGAATAAGGCTTCTGGATCTTCAAAATGATGTTCGAAATACCAATTGTTTTTAGAGAAGTGCTCAACGTTTTTGGTACTTGAACCAACATATCAAGTTTACGATGGAAACTGAAGAGGATTGTGAAGTGGAATATGCTGATGACTGTAAAAATATTTTCTGAGTTCCAATTGTATATAGTGGATGTTTTTTACGCTCAAGATGCCTTGGCCGCCCTTTTTTCTAGATAATGGACCTATATCGACCTATATAGACCTATACATACATAAGACATGTGAAGCCATCTTGTTGGAATCACATTTCCTCCAGATCAATAGTATTTAAATTCGGAATCAAATAATCATTCGCCATCGCTCTGTAATGATCCTCATTAACGGTAACGCGCATTTCAACCAATTTTTTACGGAATACATCCCAGTAATGCCACCGGCCACCGGCGTGTAATCCGCCTTATAATTTTTAAAATTTTATAAAAAATTGACACATATTACTTAAAAAATTCAAAAAATTAATTGTTTAATTGATATTGGTAGGTTTTTAAATAAGTATTCTGATGATGGTTCGTTGTAGAATCGAAACGTAAATAAAACAATAAAAAATTAAAACTTATTTACACTGACCGAAAATCCCAATAAATAAAAAAATAATAATAATACTAACCTGTCACGAAAATATATATGTATATATATATATATATATATATATATATATATATATATATATATATATATATATATATATATATATGCATGATTCAGCATGCTTCCAACTCTCGCAGTCCTGAGCTTTCCTTTGTCATTCGGATCCAATATAGTTAATATGATGTCATCAGTCCGTCGTGTTTTTGGTCTTCCACGTGGACGTTTGCGGTCAGGCGGTATCCAGTCCAGAATCGCTCTGGTCTATCGTCCCATCGCCTCACTACATGGCCTGACCACCTCCATTTCAATTCCATTAATCTTCCAATGATATCATTTACTTTCGTTTGTTCCCTGATCCAAGTACAGGTCTTTTTATCATGTCTAGTAATGCCAAGCATACATTTTTCCATTCCACTGTGTGCTACCCGAAGTTTCTGAATTAATTGCGATGTGAGTGTCCAGGTTTCACTTCCGTATGTCATAACGGGTAGGACGCACTGATCGAAGACTTTTCATTTCAAGCAAAATGGTAGTTTCCTCTTAAACACCAGGTTGAGCCTACCAAAAGCCTGTCAACCACATTTAACTTGTCGTTCCACCTCCCAGACGGTATCCCCTTCCATTGAAATCCTCTGTCCAAGATATATATATATAATGATCCACAAGTTACAAATCCGTTCCTAAAATAGATATTCTTTTGTCTTCAGCAAATTTATTGAACATTTCTTCTGGTTTATTTTCAAGCTAAATCGTTCTCTGCCTCTCTTCTGTGTATCTTTGCAGATCCTCTGGGTCTTGTGAAAGAACGATATCATCTGTGAATCTAAGATGGTTTAAGTATGCACCTTTGATCTTTATTCCATCCTGCTTCCAATCCAGATTCAAAACCCTTCTTCCAAGCAAGCTGAGAAAAGAAGAGGCGATATTGCGTCACCTGGCTATACACCCCGCTCTACATTAATTCCAACCCCAACATTATCAAGATGGACTATCGTTGTAGCTTCATCATATGTTGGTCCTAGTAAGTTTATATAGGCTTTCTCTACACGTTGGTTAAGCAATGCACCCATTATGGCCTACTTTGACATTAAATCAAATGCTTTTTCATAATCGATAAAAGCCAAGCACAGTGTCACAGTGTATTCGTTGTGTCTTTCTATAACCTGCTGTAGAACCTGGATGTGATCCATTGTACTGAATCCACTTCAGAATTCTGCCTGCTCTTTTGGTTGTGCATCATTAAGTTTTCGTAATATTCTTTTAGATATTATCTTGGTGAAAACCTTGTACTCCACTGATAGGAGGCTTGTTGGACGGTAGTTCTGCAAATCATCCTGGGCTCCTTCGTTATATAAAGGAATCACTTCTGCATTTTTCCATAAGTTAGGTACTTGTTGTTCTTTGATGCATTCCGAGTATAGTTTTGCTAGTGTTTTATGTCCGGTCGCCAGGTTTTAACATCTCAACAGTTATACAGTCATTTCCTGGAGCATTGCCATTTTTCATCGAGGCAATAGCCTTTTTCACTTTCTCCACCAGGATATCCGGCATTTGTTCTTCAGTGAGCATTGCTGTTCTCGACTACCTGCATTCTTCATTGTCCGTCGTTTTTTTCGCTAAATTAATGATCTCATTGGAGATTTTTAACTCTTTGAAACATTTGTCTAGTGCTATTGAAGCAACATATATATATATATATATATATATATATATATATATATATATATATATATATATATATATATATATATATATATATATATATATATATATTATATTATATATATATATATATATATATATATATTATATTATATATATATATTATATATATATATATATATATATTATATCTATAATATATATAGATAATATATATATAATATATAGATATAATATATATATAATATATATATATATATATATATATATATATATATATATATATATATATATATATATATATATATATATATATATATAGATATATAGATATATATATATATATATATATATATATATATATATATATATATATATATATATATATATATATATATATATATATAATCTGCCAACCCGCATTGGACCAGCGTGGCAGATTACGGTCCATACCTTCAACATGGTATTTCAATATGTTGAAATATGACAGTACAACCTCAAACACGGCCCTCATTCCCCGGAGGCCAAGGGGCAACTACCTACGGCAGCGGGAAGACCTGCCCCAAGGCAGAGGGTGCTAAGAATCACCGGGTTAGATCAGGCGGCAACTTTTGACATTGCAACGTTAAATATACGGACTATGAAAACAGAGGCCCGATTGCAAGAACTCTTAATCGAACTTGACAACATACATTGGGATATTATTGGGCTCTGTGAAACACGAAGGAAGAGTTAATCAAACTGGAACCAACTGGACACGTACTCTACACTCGAGGTACGGAAAATGGCCGATGTGGCGGAATTGGATTCCTCATCAATCGAAAGCTGAAGGACAGTGTGGTAAAATTTGAAAGTACATCCGACCGATTAGCCCAATGCGTCATTCAGCTGAATAAAAAATTTAGGCTTCAAATCGTCCAAGCTTATGCACCAACTATAAGCCATAAAGATGAGGAAATTGAGGAATTGTATGATGATGTGGCCCAGCTTTTATACAAGGAGAAATGTAGGTACAAAATCCTGATGGGTGATTTTAATGCCAGAATTGAAACAACAAGAACAGACGAAAATGCAACTGGCCCATATGGAACTGGTGAGCGAGACAATAGAGGTGACAGATTAGTTGATTTTGCTGAAGGACAAGAACTATATATTATGAATTCATTCTATAAGAAAAATATCAGCAGAAAATGGACATGGAAAAGTCCATCTGGGCTCACAAGCGAAATTGACTACATCATGACCAACGAGAAAACAATATTTACCAATTATACTGTCCTTAACAATTTTAATATTGGAAGTGACCACCGAATGGTACGAGCAAGGGTTCGGATTGACCGTCGAAAAGAGCGCGAAAGAATGGTAAGATCAAAGAAGGGCAAGGTGGATTCTGGAAAACTGCTGGAGAGAGAAAGCGATTTTGAGATTGCTTTGTCAAACCGGTTTGCTGCGTTACAAGATCCAGAGGACGTGGAAATATCAGTTCAATATGAAGAAATCGCCAACAATGTACTTCAAACGGCTGCTTCAATAGCACCAGAGGAAAAATGTTTCAAACAAACAAAAATCTCCAGTGAGACCATTGATTTAATGAAGAAACGGCGAGCAATGAGAAATGCAGGTAGTCCTTTTGGCAGGGTCGAGTACACTGAGCTCTGCAAAACTATAAGAAAACGTATCAGAGAGGACACGCGCCGATTCAATATGCAGCTAGTGCAAAAAACCCTGGAAGAAAACAAAGGAATTAACAAAGCTAAACAGAAGCTGAGAAACAAAAGAACGCAAATATATGCTTTAAAGCGTGAGGATGGCACAGTGTGCAGGACGCGTACCCAAATGTTAGAGATTGTCAGAAGGTTTTATTCCCAGTTATATGAAGATCAGAGCCAGTCAGGGACAGCAATACCCACGGAAGAACAATATATAATGCCAGATATCCTAGTGGAGGAAGTAACAAATGCTATAGAATTGATGAAGAACGGCAAGGCTCCAGGAAAGGATAGTGTAACTGTCGAAATGCTAAAAGCTGGTGGTCGGACGTTACATAAAACACTGGCAAAATTATACTCAAAATGCCTCAAAGAACAAAAAGTACCGGACTTATGGAAAAATGCAGAAGTGATCCTTTTACATAAAAAAGGAGCACCGGAAGATTTAAAGAACTACCGTCCAATAAGCCTCCTATCAGTGATGTACAAAGTTTTCACTAAGATAATTTCTAAAAGAATATTAAAAAAACTGAATGACGCACAACCAAGAGAACAAGCAGGATTCAGAAGTGGATTCAGTACAATGGATCACATCCAGGTTGTACAGCAGGTCATAGAAAGGCACAACGAATACACCATGCCACTGTGCTTGGCTTTTATCGACTACGAAAAAGCATTTGATTCCATCTCAAAGCATGCGATAATGGATGCACTGCTTAGCCAAGGTGTAGAGAGAGCCTATGTAAACCTATTAGAATCGATATATGATCGAGCTACAGCCACAATTCACCTTGATGATCTTGAAGTGGAAATTAATATAGAACGAGGTGTACGGCAGGGTGACGCAATATCGCCTATTCTTTTCTCGGCTGGCCTTGAAGAAGTATTCCGTAAACTGGATTGGGAACAGGATGGTGTAAAGATCAATGGTGCAAACTTAAACCATCTTAGATTTGCAGATGATATTATTCTCATTTCACAAGACCCAGAGGAGCTGCAAAGACGCATACAAGAACTGCAAAGGGCTGGCGAACCATTTGGCTTGAACATAACCTGAAAAAGAGTCAGGTTATGTTCAATAACTTCGCTCAGGACAGAAGAATTTCAGTTCTAGGAAGGGATTTAGAGATTGTGGACAGCTTTATATATCTTGGGCAGAGGATTTCCATGGAGGGGAATACCGCCCGGGAGGTGGAACGGCGTGTTAAATGTGGCTGGCAGGCATTTGGTAGGCTCAACATAGTGTTTAAGAGCAGACTCCCACTTTGCCTGAAAAGAAAAGTATTCGATCAGTGCGTTCTACCCGTTATGACATACAGAAGTGAAACCTGGACACTCACATCGCAATCAATTGAAAAACTTCGGGTGGCACAGAGGGGAATGGAAAGATGTATGCTTGGCATTACAAGACGAGACAGAAAGTCCTGCGCATGGATCAGGGAACAAACAAAAGTCTGTGACATCATTGGAAGAGTAAAACAGTTGAAATGGAGATGGGCAGGCCATATAGCGAGGCGATGGGACGACAGATGGACCAAGGCAATCCTGGAGTGGATACCGCTTGATCGCAAACGTCCGCGAAGAAGACCGAAAGCACGATGGATTGATGACATCGTTAAGTATATTGGACCCGAGTGGCAGAGGAAAGCCCAGGACCGTGAAGGTTGGAAGCATGCTGAAGAGGCCTTCATCCTGCAGTGGATCGATGCGGGCTGATGACGATGATGATGATGATGATGATATATATTATATTATATTATATTATATTTCGTTAATAACAGACTATTAACGAAAATTCAAGAAATATTAGCAAAACTATTGTGAATTATCGCTTAGTTTAATATAATAGATAAAAAAGTATGTTTCTTTTTCTATTGGCCCGACAATAACAGATACCTGGAATCGCTATTTTAAAAATTTATACGTTCGACCACGCGGAAGTAAATAAAAAGAAGATTATGTAGTTCTTACGACGGTTTTAAAACACGAATCCATCCCATAAATCTCGCTCCTCTTTTTCTCTTTCTTTCTCTCTCATTCTCTGTTTTCGCTTTCTGGTTCGTGGTCCTTCCGAGCGGCAAACCATCGACAACAACAAAAATTAAATTGCTTTGCTATGACCAATCAACTAACAGTATTGCGACGGAGATAAAGAAGGGATGATTTTGGATTTCCTCGTTCTTGTCGTTTGAGTAAAATAAAAAAAGTTAAATCATTGCGAATATAAAATGATTTCCAATAGGGATGTCAGTAATTTTAAACATAAATAGCGGCAACGCTTTTTGAAATGAAAATGTCACTGAAAGACTGCTGTTCAGTTATCTAAAGCAGTTAGTACTTTAGGAAAAAAATTAAGTGAATAAAAGCGTCACCACTAAAACGGGCGATATCTAATACCATGAAGATATTTCGCTGGATCAGGTCTTTCTCGTTGATTCATTAAAATAGTGCGAAATATTTTTTGCTGCATCCGAAGCGGGTTAATTTCGTAGATCCGAAAATAAGATAAACGGTGGAGGATGAAGTTGGATTTAACAGGGCCTTAGAAACCGCTCGGTTCGTTCCGAAACTTCATATTTTCCCAACTCGGCGGCAGGTTAATATATCCGTGGTAAAATTTAACTTCCCGCGCTATAGTGAGATGAAATAAGACAAGGAGAAAAAAAACTTAACGCAGATTTATGTGTTGTTTGATTCAATTTGCTCTGCTTTTTCGTGAGTTATTTATTTCTGTTATCTTTTAGTTTGCGCAATGTATCATCTAATTTGGGCGAAGAGCTATAAGATGTTGTGCTTTCAAACACACCATTAATCTCTTAAGTAGATGCATAGAGATACAGTACTTGTATTTCAATTTCATTTCATTTAACCACCCTCATTATTTCTTTTAACAATGAAAATTAGCTGTAAAAAAACACGTCGATTTTTTTTGTTTTAGCTCCTTACCTCCACTCACTTGTGCTTAAAAATTTTCTTATCCTATCTTATAACAAATCAATTTAAAGGTCTGGATCCTAATTAAACTGCGTTTACAAAACTGAAATCGATTTATCCGTTCTCGTATTAGAGGGAAAAATAAATTTTAAAAAGTATTTAACGGAATCGCAGCATTGTGTTTACAAATTAATTTATAAAAACTAATTTATTTATAAATGTACAGTAAATTCTACTTGATGAAAAAATAACTGTTACAAAATAAAAGTAGCTTCTAACAAAACAACGAAAAGGGAATTCTGTTGAGTCTTCGTGTGGTCTTCCTGAGTCTTCAAACGTCTTCAATCGTTATGGCCAACTGACAGTAGTGGACGCCTTGAATCGTAACGCACTTGTCTTTGTAATGGGTAACGGAAACTTGACTGTCGAAGGCTCTGGTACCCTGGACTCGAACACTAGCAACTGACTTTCGCGTGACAGGTAATAGTTGAATTTTGATTATGTCTCGTGGTCCTCTGTATTTATAGTCCTGTTTGGATTGCGAGGAATGCACAAGAATTTTATCGGTTTACTGAAAAACATTGGTATTTAACTAAATATGCATGATCAGTATTTAACATTCCACGATAAGGTATTATTCTATATATAACTAATGTTTGTTTTTTTTTACGCACATCATTTTCCTTTTCCTAATATAAAAAAAAAGATAACAGACTTTTTATTTTAACTTATTTGTGTTTTAATGCACACTTTATTCCTTATTGCAGCTAAAATTAAAAACAGTTATCAAACGTGCCGATGTTCAACTGTTTGTTAAGCGGTATCAGTTGCAGTGACAGTAATGGAATATAATGCATAGTTTACAAGAGAGAATTGAAATAATTTTTATTTATGGTGCTGAAGATAGGCGTGCTCGCAGAGCAACCCGACTTGAATGTTGTGTACAAATGATTCCGTCTCGATGAGAACTGTCATTGTTTTCTAGGCTTTCTAGATAGGCTATCCCGAATTATATTGCAATAATTGGACCAAAATTTTAGAACCGTGTTCTACGGCTAAAAATAATGATACATTGTCATATAAATACCACTCAGATAATGCGTACTGAGAAAACCACGCCAGCCAACACGGTAATCATTATTTGGACAAACATGAGGGGTTGTTCATCAATTTATGCGAGTGAAAGACCAAATCGTTGTGCAAGACCTGTGTTGCAATACTTTTACTCATTCCCAGATCAGAAACGTGCCGCCTAGCAGAGCGAGTGGGACTTTACTCACAATCCTTCGAGAATGGTGTTGTAGCTGGAGATTTCACCACGACACCCGATGTTCAACTGACAAAGAGTCGCTCGGTTTTAATCACAGGATTACCACTTTTAACAAACGTATCATAAGCAAAGACGCGCTGCTCTGGGGTCCGCACAGTGCAGTGGCGGTTTCGTGGGTTTTTAAAGTGGGAGGGCGTAGAAGAAAATAGTGCTGCTGAAGATTTTTTTTGCTTTTTCCTTCCTCCTTTTTTTACTTGTCGTGCTATTGAAACCCTATATAGGATGTGAACCAGGAAAATGAGTTAAAGAAAAGAAACTGAACGGAAATAAAATATGGTGTTTTGCTCTGAAAAATTGTTTATTGTGATAAATGCTGGAGGAGCGGCGCCCCAACGCCTTCCCTCACGAGCCCCCACTGTCACAGCGGCATTATGGATACTAAACAGCATCGTGTGGAGAATCGATAGACCCTTCTCCCTCTACAAGCCTACAAGTGCTACTCATTCCAAAAGCATCCGATTCCTTGTGTCACCTTGTATAACCGCTACTAGGAATGAGCAACTGGCAAGAGAAGAAAAGGAAGGAAAAGGATCGAAGCCTGTCGTCTTCAATACACCCATCAATATATATTTCCTTCTTTATCAGGAAGAATAATTAAATCATTCAATATAATATAATAAAAAATAACAGCCAGTATAATATGAAAAAAACTTAATTGCAATATTTGTTTTTTGTTTCAGTTTATGAACAGACTTGACACCATAATGTGTGGTGCAATTAAAGACGAATTAAGATAAAAAGGGGAAGAAAATTATGGTAATATTTTTTAGACAACGGGGGGCACTGTTCTGGGGCTATTAAATGGGATTAAGTATATTTTGGGGGAATCTTTTTAATTCATCCAAGTGAAAAATAACTAACATTTTCTTATGGCATTGTCTCTCTCTCTCTCTCTTTCTCTCTCTGTTTTGTCGAATTAATTAAAAATAACATTTAAATAAATAAAATATTTTTAATTCGAAAAATAGCATGGCAAAGATGAAATTGAATGAACATGAAGAAGAATTTTTCGGTAAATCAAGTGTTTGCATCACGATAATTCATCATTACACACATTAATAATTATTCATAAATTTTTCGCTAAAAATCAAATAAATACCATTCTACAAACATCATATTTACCGGATATGACACCGTGTAACTTTTTCCTGTTCCCTCGAATGAAGAATCCACTTCGAGACTTCATTATATATATACTGTGACTCACAAAAGTGTTCATACAATCGACATTTTGTAGTTAATTGTCAATAAATAACGTATATTAATGAAATAAAAATATGATTTATAGAAACTGATTATCTTTGATATTTCACAACATATTTTTTAATAAATGTTATATTATCTGCACAGAAAATAATAACTATTGAAAACATGGCTCACAAAAGTCTTCATAAAGGTTCAGGTATTAAGCAAAGTCAACAAAAATACTGTAACGTTCCACTATGCCTGACTAACCCTTAATGTCGGGGCGGGTTGTGCGAGTAAGGCTTTAGGTCTTCCATAGAAACAACTGTTGATGGAATAATTATACTGTATATTAATCTAAAAGCTAAATACAATTACTAGTATGAAAAAGAAATACCTAACCCTAATAAATAAAAGAATATATCACAAGACAATATTTAAATGAATACTATGCCTGAAGGGCATTTAACGGAAGTTGGGCGCCAGTGGCGGCTAATACCAACCGCGATCTAGATACTTATCTGCGGACAGCAGCTTGCAGGTATCGGACGCTCTGTTCGGACCAAAGGTACGGCAGTGATACAGCGATCGGCGTTATATCACCATTGCTGGCAGTGTACGACAGGCGGTAAGTTGTTGCGGAAGCCTTGGTGGTGTGGCTGTTACAATGGGCTTGCAGTGGTAGAAATAGCAGAAGCAGAATCAGAAGCAGGAGCTGACACAGACGTAGACGTAGAAATGGACTTCGAGGTAGCAAAATAAATAGATATAGACGTCCACTTAGAAGCAGAATAGACCCATGGTAGTAGGCACTAATGAAGAAGGGAGCACGCCACACTGCTAGTCGCCGACAGACAGATCACCAAATGCCCGGTTAATTGTCAGAGGCAGCGTTAGTCGTACCGAGACAAATGACAAAGTCGAAAAAGGAATTTTGGAAGGGATAGGGATGGCGGAATCTGCACAATGGACGGCGTGTTTCCTGAAATGGATGAGAGAGGTCGCCACCATGCCGATGTTACAAACGTTACAATACAATGAAGTGACATTAAACTCGAAGAGATTTACCACTAAACACCGGATCACTTTTTTAAAAGTTTTCGACGCACCTTTCGCTAACCATGTTAGCATCGTCAGGACATGATTTAATCTAATTCTAAACCTAAACTACGTTTTATTTATATGGGAATCCTAATTGCTGACCTACTGTCTATGAAGCGTACTACCTACCTAATGAAGCTTGTAAAAAAGGATACAAGAAAAAATTCTAAATCATCTTCTGATGATGTTAACATGGTTAACGAAACGTGCGTCGAGGACTAAAGTGCGTCGAGGAAAAAAGTGAAACGAAAATCCTGATTTCTGGAAACAGGTGTTGTTTATTAATGAAAGTAGGTTCAATATTTACGGGTGTGACGGACGATGCAAAGTTTGGAGGAAGAAGAAGAAGAAGAATAGGGGAAAGCCCTCCAAAACCCTTTCTACCGCCATTTCCTAAAGGGAAAGGACGGTGCCCTTTAGCTAACGTTGGATACTGCAACAAGACAATGACCTTAAGCACACTGCCCAAAACGTGAAGCAGTGGATACTTATAATATCCCCAAAACCATCAGTCATCCTCCTCAGTCACCGGATTTAAATCTAATTGAACATATCTGGGAAGAATTGGACCGGTTCATACGAGTTCCAGAAGTGCGATCGACAATAACAGATGTATGTAGCCTTGGAACAGCTTTGGAAAGGGCATGGTCTATGATTCCAGCGGCAGTTACAGAAAATTTAATTTAGTCTATGTCTAGACGATTACAGGCTCTATTACAGGCTCTTCTAATGGAGGTCCCACGAAATATTAAATCTGTTTTTAGATTTTTTTATTATTATTATTTTTATGTCATTAATTGACTTTTGTGAGCCGTGTTTTTCCATAGTTATTATTTTCTGTATAGATAAGATTACATTTATTAACAAATATGCTGTAAAAGATGTTTTTATATATAAAGATATTTTTTATTTCATTAATATATGTTATTTATTACCAATTAACTATAAAATGTAGAGTATATGAACACTTTGGTGAGTCACTGTATATATAATAATAATAATTATTATTATTATTATCATTTACGTATGGGCCTGGTGGACCACGCGAAGTACAATTAGAAGCGTTTGTTGTTGTTAGCTTTCCTGAATTTCCTCTCTAAGCCTCTATCCTGAATTTCACTTTGTGTAATATTTACTGATCTTAGGTCCTCTTTAATTGCAGCAATCCTCTTAATTATTTCTACTTTAGCTCTACTCCTATTTCCATAAAATTCGACTATTCGTCTAGGTAGCCTACTCGGACTTATCCGTTTTATGTATCCGTAATGTGTCCGTTTTCTTGTTCTCATATCGCTATGTATATCTGTGTATT
Source organism: Cosmopolites sordidus (assembly GCA_031761425.1). NCBI lineage: Eukaryota > Metazoa > Arthropoda > Insecta > Coleoptera > Curculionidae > Cosmopolites > Cosmopolites sordidus. Next base: position 206,864 of record JARFXV010001587.1, read on the forward strand.
GTTTGATTTCTTGGTTTTCTCAGTCAGCAACAAGTCAGTATGTTGTACTATTTATTTGTTTGGGGCCTAAGATTTTTCTTATGATTTTCCTTTCCTTCTTTTCAATGTCCTCGATGTCTCTCTTTCTATTCAAAATTAGCGTTTCTGCCCCATCTAGACATTCTGGCTTAATAACTGTGTTGTAATGTCTCAATTTCGTGGTTTTAGATATGCATTTTTTGTTGTAAATATTTTGTGAAAGTTTCAATGCCGTTTCCATTTTTTGACATCTACCCTTATTGGCCGTTTTTTCCAACCCATTTTCCATGATTATTTCACCCAAATATTCGTCTGATGTTACCATATTTTGTTTTTAGAAATGGTGTTCTTAGCCTGTTGCAGTTCATGTATTGTGTCCGTTCAAAGGAAATTTGGAGTCCTACCTTTTCCGCTGTTTCTTTTAGGATTTCAATCTGTTTTTGTGCCGTTAATATATCTTGAGCCAAAATTGCTAGATCATCAGCAAACGCCAGACAATCAATTTTGATGTTGGTTCTCCCCAGTTTAATGGGCTGGTCAATATTCAAGGCCGACTTTTTTTCACGCCATTCCTGTATTACTTTTTCTAGAACACAGTTAAATAAAAGTGGCGAGAGTCCATCCCCTTGTCTCACTCCAGTTTAAATTTCGAAGGGCTCTGAGATGTCACCCATGAATTTAACTTTTGACCTTGTGTAGTTAATGTTGCTTTAATAATTGCCAGCGTTTTCAGATCCAGTCTTTGTTCTTTCAAGATTTGGAATAAAGATTCGCGGTCAGTAGAATCATGTACTTTTTTGAAATTTACAAATGTATAGACGAGATTTTTATTGTACACTTTTTGATGTCTTAGGATCAACTTTAGATTCACGATCTGTTCAGGGCAGGATCTGCCCGGTCTAAAACCTGCTTAATATTCACCAATTTTAGGTTCTAACTGTCTCTGTGCTCTGTCTAGTAGATATTGAGATAGAATCTTGTAACAAACTGGGAAAAGAGATATCCCTCTGTAGTTGTTTACATCCGTTCTATCTCCTTTCTTGTGTAGTGGATGGATTAGAGCATCTTTCCAATCTTCCGGAATCCGTACGGTTCACCAAACTTCTTGTAAAATTTTGGTTATTTCCTTGATTGTACCTGAACCAGCGGATTTCAAAAGTTCAGCAGTGATTCCATCTTCAACAGAAGCTTTATTATTTTTAAGTCGCTTGGTTTGCCTAATTATTTCATCTTCATTCGGTGGTAATGAATTTGAGTTTGTTTGTTTAGGGTTTAGTGTTGATAATTTGTTTAAGGGCTCAGGACATATATCATATATATGTATATATAAAATGTCTATTTTTTTTTTAATATTAAGCTCCTGGCTCCGACTAAATAACCTTTTACCAGACTGTTGTACTTCTTGAAGTATCATCCTTGGCTATAATGCATAGTGGATTTAATACCCCTATTGAAACACAAATACCATTTCACAAGCATCATATTCTCCAAATATGGCACCGTCTGACTTTTTCGTGTTCCCTCGAGTGAAGAAACAACTTTGAGGACGCCGCTGTGAGTTGATAGAAGCCATTCATGGAAGAGATTTAAACAATCAAATATAAAAACTGTTTGCCAGACTGGATAAAAACGTCGGAATAAGAGTTTGTTACACAAATCATCGTACTTTTTGACCATTGTAGTTCCATTTTCAGTTCTGGAAATAGTTAGAAGTAATACAGTCAACTCAGTGATGTGGAGATGCTTGAATGCCACGGTATTTTCTTTACATTGCAAGGTTCCAATTTTGATAAAGGGCAGAAATTGCATGGAGCCTAATAGGGTGAATATGTAGGATTTTTAGCCAAGAAGCCTATATTTATCCTTGTTGTTCCATTGTAGTTTTGTAGAGAAGCTAGCGTTATGAAATTTCGGATGGTGAATGTCCAAGATGGCTTTGCTGTTTACGCGGACCTTCAAATATTTTTCATTGAACAGACATCGGATACTATAATGTTGAAGAAACTCTTAAGGCATAGAGGTTTTGGATCATCGCTAATTTGGATGTATCGAGATGGTTAGGGATTAAGTATTGGGGGGATTACGTATTTTTGGAGTGAGGATTGGGGTGTTTAATTTTCATTACAAGAACTTTTGCGCCTGCTCTCGTATATGTCAACAATAAAACTTTTTCGAATGGTTCAGTTCACCTCTGGTTGCTTTTTAATCAGATTTTTCTGATTTATTTTTGATTTGTCGTTACCTGACGTTGTTAGAAATGCCGAATGTTTCAAGTTCCTGTTAATTAAAGGAAATCCTTTCTGTGGCAGCCCTAGAAAATTAATTAACGGTAATGTTCTCAGCTGCGGTGTATCTTTTACAGTGGCTGGAAAGCATTCGAAACGAAACTAAAAGAAAAGAGAACTCGTACTAGTTTGCCATCGAAAGGTCCTAATTATTTCCCGAAAGCGAATTATTACGGGAGAATTTTCGTTTCCAATTGCAAACTTATTTTCTATGGCTGCTTTGTTGCATTATGGAAATTTACATGTGTACAAATTTGAACTTGATAATAAATTAAAACTAAATATTAAACGAAAGAAAAGAGAATCAGTTTTTTACCTCTATCTCGACATCTACCTCAACGCTACCTTAAGCGTTATAACTTGATAATCCGTTGATAGATTCTAATGAAGTCGATTTCGTTTTATAGAGGAGATTTTTAGATTATATATAGGCTCAATAGATGGAGCTAGTGGTTTTCTTTGGATTAAAAGAAATCCATTATTTTTTCGACATACTGTATATAAATGTAATAAAAAATAATTGAAATTAATTTATAATCATTTTACCAATATAGGTATTTAGTTATGGGCGTTCGCCATTGCATGAAACAATTTATTTATTCACTTATTTTTTCGGTCTCTAGTCATTAAAATAAATGTAATTTGTATAAATGATTCTGTATGCGATTGGAAATCATATGAAAAACAGATGATGCAAAAGATGGCATTGCTAAACTAATTTTGTTTCCAATGGTTGCTTCGTATTTCTCGTACGAATCTGTTCAGTTTATTCCATTTCATCTCTCTAAGGTGTTTTGATTCAAGGTCCATTTCTCCACTCTTCGTAGCAGTGGTATAATTCAGATATGAAATCGTTTTCAGCTGGTCGGTTACGGCCTCTTCAATGTTCTCCATTGTCCCAAAATGGATTCCGTCGAGGTGAATTTTCAATCTTAGGAAAAGAAAAGGTCACAAGGACTCAAGTCTGACAAATAAGGAGGCAGCGAAGCCCCAGTGATAACTACAGCGTTAATCGAAATCCCTATATATAAATAGTGATCGGTCTCACACAAATGATTCTTTTTTGTTTGCGAAAGTTTTTTTCCTTCTCAATTCATTGGTGAAAATCTGTCAAAAAACATGTCAAGAATATTTTCCCAAAGTTTTAAGTCAATCGGAATAAAACTCTAGAAGAGAGAGCCTTTTAAAACTCTTTCCATTCGGCTTGTCGCAGGCTGCTTAGCTATTGTTTCTCTCTCTCTCTCTTTCTCTAATCCCTAGGGGTCACCTTTTATAAACTGAACTTTTGAAAATCATCAACTTGTTAAAGACAAGCTTACGAGGGATTCTCGGTTCCATTATTTTTTTTTGCACGGTATGAATATCAAATTTGGCCGAAATAGCCACGAATATGCGCGGAAAGAAGATGCACATGGCATACTCATAGCCGAGAAAAGAGCTGAAGCTGGGACTCGAGAGGCAAGAATTCGTCTCAGGCAAGAGCTAAAGATGGTCCTGGACATTTTAAGGGTAGCAGGATCTCTGCTTTAGGGTGCTGAAATCGACGATTCCATGTAAGTTAAAAAAAATCTCCGTTTTATACCTACTTAAAATTTAATTGCGTTTTTCTCAAAACTGTTTTTATGAAGCTGGTAGACACGATATCTCCAAAACTAATGCACTTCTAGATAAAATTGACTAGTGGTTTCATGGTTTAGAAATTCATGGTTTAGATTTTACCGAAAATCGTACTGTTTTGCATACAACTCTGCAAAATATTCAAATTTAATTTTTTTTTATCCTTCGTACAATCACGAGCCTACTAACAAAAACTTTTTGGTTTTTTGATTTCGGACGAAACTATCATGAGTTATCCTGACCATCGCGAAGATACTTTTTTCTCAGTGGTCTCCGAAACCCAGTTCTCAACATCTGAATTTTCAAATTTTTTGGATGAAAATTTTGTAAAATATTTTCCAAATGTTATTCTTTTAATTGCTTAAAGTTTAAATAAAATTATTCTTTTATTATATTAAAAAAAACTATAGAAAATGTTTTTTTTGTCCTTTAAAAACCCATGGTAACCCCGTAATATTCCAAGATCATTGCCAACAGAAAAGTCGCGAGCTTGATATCCAAATATGACATTAATCACGTTACACTCTACAATTTTCTTTTGTTTTACATAATACCCGATTAAAATGTAAAAGAGAGAAACAGGAAGTGAGAAATTGGATCGTAAAATGGCGTTTAGTTGATGTGAAAGCTGCCTCGAACTTGTCCCCTCACGGCGGTGAAATTAATTAATAGGCGACATTTAAAGTCAGGTTTAACTCGGAGCTTATTAATTAAAGTTGTAACAAAATAGATGTCGCCTCAGTCGTCGACGAATTCGCTGCTGAATTAATTGTGATCTTTACGGCGACGTCGAACAGACGTTTATTCTGCAAACGATGGCACTTTCCTGCATTTCCACCCTGCACGCGCTGCCAGACTTGATATTTCTAATCGATAATTGCCATAACGAAGTTTTTGCATCCAATAAGGATATACACAGTGTATCTCAATGCCAACTATTTCTAAAATCGTATGTTAGAAATGATAAAATAAGTGACAAATACCAATATCATTCGATTCCAGGTGATGGAGTTAATAATTGTAAATTTTTTAAGAAATGGCTTTGAAAACAAGGGTCGGTTCACAGTATCTCTTATGTAATTTTGTTGCTATGACAGTACCTTTCAAAACCTCCTTTTCCTTTTCTCGTTCAATCAAAAAAAAAGAGAGTGAAAGCTGTCGTATACTTGTGAAAACTTACAGTGACAATGTCCCAATACAAGTCGCTTATGGGCGTTGTTTTAGACGATTCAATAATGGTGATTTCAAACTTGAAAGACCAATAACACCCATAAAGTCAAGCGAAAAAATTTAAAGATGCCGAATTGCAAGCGTTGTTGGAAGAAGACCATATGCAAACTCAAAAATAAATGGCAGAGAGGTTAAATGTTGGTCGCCAAACCATTTGTGGTCGTCTACATGGTATGAGAAAAATTTGGAAGGCAGGAAAATGGGTACCACATCAGCTTATATTAAATAAATATTAGATTGTTAAAAAATATGTCGTCTTTTTTTCCCATCACTTAACCCCTGCAACAAAAAAACCTCTACGTGTTACAGTAATGAGCTTATCATTTACGAATTTAAGACTACAAAATACTTCATATACACCTATTTTCGTCAATATTATCTCAAAAGAGTTTTAATTTGTTACCTTGTGTTGAGTAACTTGGGCTGGGTGTCTATTTTGACAATGAGTGTATATTTTAAGCCATATAAAAAAATACATTTTAGAAAGTCAACTTTTTATTGATGTACTTAACAAAACCATGTTTATAGATGTTGTATCAACAAGTCACTTAGTCCGAACAGAGCCGGAGACAAAAAAAAAAACGGAAAAACAAACAAACAAAAGGGAAACTCGGCTGGTGAATTTAATTCGCGGGCATATCAATATTTGGTCATCGGGAAATTGACGTTAGCAACGGATGTAATTGATTTTCCCGCGATATTTTGTTACATTCGAGACGCATCCCCGTTTTTAATTTGCACGGTTGATTGGAAACAATTTGGAATGTTCATGCGCTCGCTAATTTGCTGAAACAAAATAATGCCGCCAGGCTGCCATCCTTTTTTTATTCCATGCTCGATATTGAAGATATAACACAACTAAATTTTTGTAATTTTTTCTAGTTTATTCCTATGACTTTCTATCTATTTATACTGATTGTTCTGCCATATGTTTCTTTCTTCATTACCCGTGTCATCTGCTTAGGACCTTCGCACTCTGTTCCTCTAATTTTTGCTCCTTCTTCAATCCCTTCAATTCGTCTTTCTCTCGGCCTTTCTCTATAATTTTTCTCGGATGTTTGAAAGGGCGTAATTAGACTTGGTGCTTCAAGTACGATCCCCAAACTATGCACCAAAGTGCTACTCAAAGTTACTATTCAAAAGTCACGAGAGAAGACAATGTTGATTTATTTTTCCAACTTTAAAGATATATGTTATATATACCTTAAGAATTTATTCCACAGGGCCAAAATGTTATTGGTGATTATTATCTGGATGTAACGTACTTACTTACTTACTTACTTACTTACTTACTTACTTACTTATTTACAGACTTACTTAATCTTCACCTCTTCTACCTCAGTAGGTGTAGAGGTTTGGGCTATCCATCAGGCACATGGTAGAATCTTCTCCTTTTCCCTCTATCTCTAGCCATCACCATTGCTCCTCCCAATCCCGGCTTTCAGCGATCGATTTATTCCACGTTTTTCTCGGTCTTCCCCTCTTCCTCCCTCCGTACACACCCATGGCCCACACTCTTTTCACCACCCGCACGTCTGACATCCGCATGAGGTGCCCGAACCATTGCAATCGTTTTTCTCAATCACCTCCAATAACCCTCTAACGCCAAATCTCCCAGTTTGTATACACACCACCAGTTTCTACATACATACATATATATATATATATATATATATATATATATATATATATATATATATATATATATATATATATATATATATATATATATATATTCTTCATCATCAGCCCGCATCGATCCACTGCAGGATGAAGGCCTCTTCAGCATGCTTCCAACCTTCACGGTCCTGGGCTTTCCTCTGCCACTCGGGTCCAATATACTTAACGATGTCATCAATCCATCGTGCTTTCGGTCTTCTTCGCGGACGTTTGCGATCAAGCGGTATCCACTCCAGGATTGCCTTGGTCCATCTGTCGTCCCATCGCCTCGCTATATGGCCTGCCCATCTCCATTTCAACTGTTTTACTCTTCCAATGATGTCACAGACTTTTGTTTGTTCCCTGATCCATGCGCAGGACTTTCTGTCTCGTCTTGTAATGCCAAGCATACATCTTTCCATTCCCCTCTGTGCCACCCGAAGTTTTTGAATTGATTGCGATGTGAGTGTCCAGGTTTCACTTCCGTATGTCATAACGGGTAGAACGCACTGATCGAATACTTTTCTTTTCAGGCAAAGTGGGAGTCTGCTCTTAAACACTATGTTGAGCCTACCAAATGCCTGCCAGCCACATTTAACACGCCGTTCCACCTCCCGGGCTGTATTCCCCTCCATGGAAATCCTCTGCCCAAGATATATAAAGCTGTCCACAATCTCTAAATCCCTTCCTAGAACTGAAATTCTTCTGTCCTGAGCGAAGTTATTGAACATAACCTGACTCTTTTTCAGGTTTATTTTCAAGCCAAATGGTTCGCCAGCCCTTTGCAGTTCTTGTATGCATCTTTGCAGCTCCTCTGGGTCTTGTGAAATGAGAATAATATCATCTGCAAATCTAAGATGGTTTAAGTTTGCACCATTGATCTTTACACCATCCTGTTGCCAATCCAGTTTACGGAATATTTCTTCAAGGCCAGCCGAGAAAAGAATAGGCGATGTTGCGTCACCCTGCCGTACACCTCGTTCTATATTAATTCCCACTTTAAGATCATCAAGGTGAATTGTGGCTGTAGCTCCATCATATATCGATTCTAATAGGTTTACATAGGCTCTCTCTACACCTTGGCTAAGCAGTGCATCCATTATCGCATGCTTTGAGATGGAATCAAATGCTTTTTCGTATCGATAGTCGATAAAAGCCAAGCATAGTGGCATGGTGTATTCGTTGTGCCTTTCTATGACCTGCTGTACAACCTGGATGTGATCCATTGTACTGAATCCACTTCTGAATCCTGCATGTTCTCTTGGTTGTGCGTCATTCAGTTTTTTTAATATTCTTTTAGAAATTATCTTATTGAAAACTTTGTACATCACTGATAGGAGGCTTATTGGACGGTAGTTCTTTAAATCTTCCTGTGCTCCTTTTTTATGTAAAAGGATCACTTCTGCATTTTTCCATAAGTCCGGTACTTTTTGTTCTTTGAGGCATTTTGAGTATAATTTTGCCAGTGTTTTATGTAACGTCCGATCACCAGCTTTTAGCATTTCGACAGTTACACTATCCTTTCCTGGAGCCTTGCCGTTCTTCATCAATTCTATAGCATTTGTTACTTCCTCCACTAGGATATCTGGCATTATATCTTGTTCTTCCGTGGGTATTGCTGTCCCTGACTGGCTCTGATCTTCATATAACTGGAAATAAAACCTTCTGACAATCTCTAACATTTGGGTACGCGTCCTGCACTCTGTGCCATCCTCACGCTTTAAAGCATATATTTGCGTTCTTTTGTTTCTCAGCTTCTGATTAGCTTTGTTAATTCCTTTGTTTTCTTCCAGGGTTTTTTTGCACTAGCTGCATATTGAATCGGCGCGTGTCCTCTCTGATACGTTTTCTTATAGTTTTGCAGAGCTCAGTGTACTCGACCCTGCCAAAAGGACTACCTGCATTTCTCATTGCTCGCCGTTTCTTCATTAAATCAATGGTCTCACTGGAGATTTTTGTTTGTTTGAGACATTTTTCCTCTGGTGCTATTGAAGCAGCCGTTTGAAGTACATTGTTGGCGATTTCTTCATATTGAACTGATATTTCCACCTCCTCTGGATCTTGCAACGCAGCAAACCGGTTTGACAAAGCAATCTCAAAATCGCTTCCTCTCTCCAGCAGTTTTCCAGAATCCACCTTGCCCTTCTTTGATCTTACCATTTTTTCGCGCTCTTTTCGACAGTCAATCCGAACCCTTGCTCGTACAATTCGGTGGTCACTTCCAACATTAAAATTGTTAAGGACAGTACAATTGGTAAATATTGTTTTATCGTTGGTCATGATGTAGTCAATTTCGCTTGTGAGCCCAGATGGACTTTTCCATGTCCATTTTCTGCTGATATTTTTCTTAAAGAATGAATTCATAATATATAGTTCTTGTCCTTCAGCAAAATCAACTAATCTGTCACCTCTATTGTCTCGCTCACCAGTTCCATATGGGCCAGTTGCATTTTCGTCTGTTCTTGTTGTTCCAATTCTGGCATTAAAATCACCCATCAGGATTTTGTACCTACATTTCTCCTTGTATAAAAGCTAGGCCACATCATCATAAAATTCCTCAATTTCCTCATCTTTATGGCTTATAGTTGGTGCATAAGCTTGGACGATTTGAGGCCTAAACTTTTTATTCAGCTGAATGACGCATTGGGCTAATCGGTCGGATGTACTTTCAAATTTTACCACACTGTCCTTCAACTTTCGATTGATGAGGAATCCAATTCCGCCACATCGGCCATTTTCCGTACCTCGAGTGTAGAGTACGTGTCCAGTTGGTTCCAGTTTGATTAACTCTTCACCCTTCCTCCGTGTTTCACAGAGCCCAATAATATCCCAATGTATGTTGTCAAGTTCGATTAACAGTTCTTGCAATCGGGCCTCTGTTTTCATAGTCCGTATATTTAATGTTGCAATGTCAAAAGTCCAATGGCAGCCTGATCTAACCCGGTGATTCTTAGCACCCTCTGCCTTGGGGCAGGTCTTCCCGCTGCCGTAGGTAGTTGCCCCTTGGCCTCCGGGGAATGAGGGCCGTGTTTGAGGTTGTACAGTCATATTTCAACATATTGAAATACCATGTTGAAGGTATGGACCGTAATCTGCCACGCTGGTCCAATGCGGGTTGGCAGATTTTGGATCAGGTTAGTCTGAGGCCTCCGCTTTGACCTGTCCGGCAGGGGTGACCCTCCCAGGAGCATAGACTCCAGACGGCATAGCTCAATGCTTCATTACCCTACTCAAACCCCTTTACCACGTCAAGGTCTGATCCACTAAGGGGTATATATATATATATATATATATATATATATATATATATATATATATATATATATATATATATTTATTTCGAATGTTTTATTAAGCTTATATAAACGAACGAAGTTTATTTATAAAGATATATATATTTCCTGATTTTGTTGATATTGATCAAATTATTATGATTACTCCACACTGAATTCAAACAAAAACTTTAAAGACAAAAATTCACTGCTTCAAAAATTACAGACAACGTATCACAACATTGTAAAAAAAATATTTCAAAAGACGAAAAAAAAGTTCTTTCAGTCTCCCATTTGCTTTAAAGCTGTACATCGCATTTTCACTGGAAAAAAATAGCCAGCAGCCCGTCATTTTCGCCTGCGACAGTTTTTTAACAGACCTTTAAAAGCTTGTAAATTGGAAACAAAATTGTCTGAAAACCTTTTGCCTTGAGGGGAAAATAAAATAAGTGAAATTTAATTTGAAACTGAAACAAAAACAAATCATTTGTATATATATATATATATATATATATATATATATATATATATATATATATATATATATATACTTCTATATATACAATTCCCTTCCTTCAATCGAAATTATTTGTAACTTAGGTTTTTAGTGCACTCTTAAGAACTATATTTCTTGGCTATTTTATTTCTTCCTTGCTGTCTTTTCCAGACCTCCACTATTCTATGGATTTGCCAGTGTTTAACCTCCTCTGATTTCTCTTGTCCTATGTCTTACATTTGATTTATGGAAAAGCTTTCGAAAGTCTCCAGCTTAAAAAGTTTTCTACTAAATGGTCGATAACATTCGTTGATTCGATCTATGCGTAAAATCTGAAAACATCTTCCACAAATCTGGTTTTATGCAGCGAACATTCTCGAGGGAGAGAGCATTTTTGTTTCTGCTTATACCAAACATAGATATTATTCGGTTTAAACATGCCAGGAATTAGTATTTATCCCGATTAAATCAAACCTAAACAAACGGTCAAATTTCATTATTCCGATTAGTAGATGGTTGGAAACGGACTGTAAATATTCCACGCGTATTACAATCTAATCAGTCTCGTCAAAATTGGATACTCCCGAAATCAATATATATTAAAATGTAGAGGTTGTCGAAAAGGGAACTGACCCTTTGCGTTAGAAATGGTTCTTTTTATTATTTCGAAAAATCTATGATCTTTTTCCATAAAAACTTAATACTAAATGAAATTTCACCTGACGTGAAGTTTTACTCTGAACGAGATAAATAAAAGTCTTATGGGATAATATCAGGACAATATGGTGGATGTAATATCACGTCCCAACGAGGCTTACATAAATTCTAGCAAAATGTTCAACCAATACTCTGATAGGTTAATTCTTTTTGTGATAGAGCGTTTTTTTTTCGGTCACATATCGAGTAGTCCTGGTAGTACAAATTCAAATTCAGTCAGTCGAAAAAAGAACATTCTTCGTGACGTTGTCACGACGGGGAAAAAGTCTCACCCAACGATTAATTCTAATTTGAAACGATGGCAGTGGAAACCGAGTACGATTTAAGGTCACTCCATAACCTGGCCGTCAGCGGCAGCGACATCTGTTGGGCCACGCTGTGACGCTCAGACTGGCCCACGATTTATGAGTCGAAAATAAATCTCAACCTTGCCAACCTGGATGACGCGAAGGGGGGACACCGCATAGCGATGAGTTTTAGGGTATAGCCAGACAAAACAACGGAATTGTTAGGGTTTATTCACTATATACAGAGTGTTTCAAATGATTTTCTCTAAAACGAAATCCTGGAAAATATATATATATATACACATTTCCATTTTTTCTTCATTATAACACTATAACTCAAATCAATCATTCACAGTGGCATTTGTTAATTAGTTTACAATTTTTGATTTCCATGGCATACCATGCTTTCCGGTGTTGCCAGATTTCTTCAGTAGCTATTAAAACAATATTTTGAAATGGTAATACCGTATTTTTTAATATAATTTGACAGATCTTAAAATTCGAAATAAAAATTTTTGTATTAAATTTCTTTATTGGAGTAGTCGTTTAAAAACAATTAGCAAAAATAACTAAAATAATCTGCAATCGGCAAGAACTAAAGAAAAGCTAACATAGCAATAGTAGACCTTGGAAATAAAACAAAAATTGTGTTGTTTGAAAAGAGCCACCATTATTGTGCTGTCATTGTGTTATTTGAAAGCTATTGTATCTGAATGTGTATAGAAATAACATTTTAATTCAGTTGCTAAGATGAATCAGTTATTTAATCAAAAAGAGAAAGTTGAATTAATTTTTCTTCATATTAGTGGCTCAAGTCTACCGGTTTAATCATTAATTAATATTAACTGTTTTTTTTTCACACATTTCTGTGGTAAATCCTTTTGTTCGTCGGAATTGTTCAAGATGACTAAGTGTCAAGTTGAAAGAGTACTACGGATAATTGTTGTTCTGCCCAATATGACCACCTTCTGCATCCAATTTATGGCACTGATCTTTAGGTGAAGTTCGTTTAAATGCACCAGTGATAGTTTATGCACCAGGCCATTCGCGGATATTATAAAAGGTTTAACAGTAACACTGTTCCTATGCGAAATATCTCGAATTTCATGAGCTAGTTATTGGTATTTTTGCAGTCTTTGCTTATATACCTTATGTAGATTTTCATCCGGGGGACAGATAAATCCATTATGTGACAAACCTTGCTTTTTTTATCCACAACTACCATGTTAGGCTTGTTATGCACCACACTACGATCGGTGATTAGAAATGTTTCCCATAACACTTTTATTTCGGTATTTTCAATAACGGGTTGCCGTTGATATTTATAGGGAGGCAAATCTTGGTTTACTAGGCCGGCTCTCTGAGCTATCTTTAAGTGTATAACTTTCCCCATGTTGTCATATCAGAAACGCTCATTTTGAATAGCAAGAAAGACATTGAGGAGATTGAAAGGGTAGAAAAAAGAATCATGAGAAAAATCTAAGATCCCAAACAAATAAATAGCACAACATACCGACTTCGAGAAAACCAAGAAATCAAACAATACACAGATATACGTAGCGATATGAGAAAAAGAAGACTTAAGTTTTACGGACACATAAAGTGGATGAATCCGAGTAGGCTAACCAGACGAATAGTCGAATTTTATGAAAATAGGGGTAGAGCTAAAATAGAAATAATTAAATTGGATTGCTCCAATTAAAGAGGGCCTAAGATCAGCAAATGTTACACAAAGTGAAATTCAGGATTTAAACTGTTTCAGACACAAAGTTAACCTTTAGGAGATTGGCCAGAGAGAAAAATGTAGGAAGACTGGAACAGCTTGGCCTGACGAAAAAAAAAAAGCTCATAGCGAAAGATTAAAATCAGTAGGGGCGAAAGAAAGGAACAAACGCCTCTAACTGTACTTCGCGTGATCCACCAAGGCCCATACGAGAATAATAATAATAATTATTAATTATTTAATTACCATGTAGGAAATAACTCAATTAGCCGAACATTATATATTTTTTCTTTTTATTTTGTAACCTTGAAACAAATTCTCTATAATCCTGTACAAATGACTATTCCGTATTCACGGTTTCTGTATTCGCCGCATATTTACGGAACTTATCCCCCGCTAATAAGGAGCTTTCACTATAATTATCTTATATTCTGATCAAGTTCAAATGAACTTTTTCCCTTTTCCAGTATTTTAATTTATATTTGAAACAAATAAAGAAAAAACACTAAAGAAATAATAAAACTAAATTATATCATTTTTTTTAATTTCTGCAGTGTGTCTAACATTTTGACATACTGTGTTGTGAGGTTAAGTCTCTTGATTTGTCAAATCATATACCTTTCCAAAGACGAAGAGTTTATTGTCACTGTCATGATGACAATGTAGTATATATTTTTTTCTGAAAACCTCTATGTAACACCTTCAGTTATAAGACGTCGGGGAATTAGCGAAATTAATGGTTTCAAAAGGTGTTTCAGACGTTCTAATCTAGAAAATTATTCTCCCCTATTGTTGATTTAAACCATCTGCGTCATCGGAGAAGCTTTTCGTAAATATTGGACGTTTTAAGGGCGGTTTAAATAGGAGGTGTAGAATATCAGATGGAATTATCGGATAACCAAAAAGTTCGTACGGCTTTAAATATTAATGCGCTGCCATGGAAACACGGTCAGTTTTAAAAGTGTATAAAAAAAATAATTTGTGTGAACGGTAATAACAAAAAAAATTATCATCGTTAAAAAATATACAGCTTGTTTTTGTAAACTCGGTGAAAAATGTTAAACACACAACAGAAATTTCAAACAATTTAAATATTCAATTTTATAATTCTTTTTACTATTTTTTTATTTGTTTCAAATAAAAGTTAAAATATTAGAAAAAGAAAAATGTAATTGACCTTGGTTAGAATTGATACAATTATTAGTAAATATTTATATTTTTTAGGCATCAAAATGTTAGCCAGAGCCAGTGTAGTTTATACGAGGACTGTATGATAAATACCTGGCCTACGCCAGAGATGGCGCTGCTAGTATTTAAAAAGAGATATTTTTCGTAAATATGACCTTTCACAAATAGAAATCTCAAGAACACACTGATCTTTACTGACTCCCAAAGTGTCATCGATAAACTAAATGGAATAAGCATAATTGTTTGCAATGCCTTTGTATTTATCTCAATTATCCTGGACACTCTGTATAATATAGACAAATTTTGTTTACATTAAAAATTAAGTAATAGTTTCGGTAATATTCCTACCAAAAATAATACCCTTACATCAAATACAATAATACCCTTACAAAATAAATGATATATGATGCTGCAAAATAGAGTCTGCAACTCAGATATTTTGTATAAAATGGAGGATATCGGTAAAGCCATTGGGTTTAAGTATAGGACATATTTCACGAAATATGTTTTGAATCAATAGAGAATGCAAAAATTGATGATGAAAATGATTGAAACATATAGGGTGTTCGATAAGAAATAACAAAACTATCCCCGCCACGGTTTTGTGAGACAACCTGTATAAATAAAATTAATTTTAACTTATGCAGCCTATTTAGTTTGGCAAGTTTTATACTTAAGCTTTTTCTCTATCTCCAGCCATTGTCAAGATATCAACCGATATCACACAATTGTGACACAATGTATATAGGGTGGCATAAAATAAAATACCTGTTTTTGAAAAACTACAATTTTTCATTTTTTTGTAGATTTTAATGTGTATGATTTTTGCGTACGATTTTGTGTATATGATTTTTCATATGGAGTAAAAAATATCTAGAATAAAACTGTCATTTATTGTGTTGATGGTTTATTTATTATGTTTCATTAAAATTTTACAGAGCGAACAAACTTATTTTACGCTAACCTAAGAAAGAAAAGTTTTCAGTAATCTGTTTCAGTAGTAAAAGGCTCAGTAATCGGACTATTTTGGCAGCCAAAAATGTTGATGTTGACGAAATTAACTTCCAGATACAACAGTTGCTGCCAGGTAATGTGATGTCTTTTAAATTAGTCGACACTGTTGTTCATGAAAACGAAAGTGTAAATTTTCCAATTAATTTTTTAAATTCTCTGGATATGCCCGGAATGCCGCCACATAATCTTCGGTTGAAGATTGGTTCACCTATTATTCTTCTGCGTAAGTTGAATCCACCTCGATTATGCAACGGTACACGTTTGGTCATCAAAAAGATCACCGGATATATTCTTGAAACGACCATTTGGACTGTAAAGTTTAAAGTGGTCCTGTTGCCACGTATTCCAATGATACCGTCCGAATCTGCAATACCATTCAAAATGCTTCAGTTTCCAATTCGTTTAGCTTTCCCCATGACCGTAAATAAGTCTCAAGGCCAAACAATGTCCATTTGGAGCTTAGACTTAGAAAGAAAATCCTTGTTTGTCCCATGGGCAACTATATGTTGCATGCTCACGTGTAGGAAAACCATCGAATCTATTTGTATTAGCAAGAGACAGGTTAACCAAGAATATTGTGCACCGATTAGCGTTGAATTAAATTAAAACTGAACTATTTTTATAATTCAAAATGATAACTATAATTATTAAAAATAATGAATAATCTACACTACCGACCTCATTTATAAAATTAATTGTTATATGTTATCAACTAAGCACTTTGTAAATTACTCATTTAATACAAAATATACTTGAATATGAGATGAATAAAATATAAAATTCAAAACTTTATTTTGATTTGTGCTTAATATCAACTCTACGAGAATTTTTATCAGTCGCTTCCAACTTATGAACTAAGGTTCAAATCTCAATCCCGTGGGTTTTTACATCGGCTACAACATTTTCGTCTTTATTCGTAAATAATGATTTGATTGTATTGAATAGTTTACTACAATATAATTCAACGTATAATTTAGCCACGGCAACGCCTGGCTGGGTCTGCTAATACATATAAAAAAAAAAAAAAAAAATATATATATATATATATATATATATATATATATATATATATATATATATATATATATATATATATATATATATATTTAACCTATTTTATACATTACTAAGAAAAATATATTTGGCTGATTTAATTCCCCCATTGCAAAACAATTTGCTATCGAGCTATGAGGGTTTGTTGTTTTGTCAACGTATATCCATTACTATGCTGACACAATTTAATGGAAAGCCTCCCAATGGAGAAGTGGAACTGGGCGTATATAGAACAGCGATATAGGCCTGGAGGGGGTGATAATAGGCCATCCGGGGGGGATGTTACGTTTATTTTACTTGGCACGTGTTGTAAACTGCATCAAAACGTGGCTACCGACTGCAATAATTACCGTGAAAATAGACATTTTTCGATAGTTTAGTTTCTATTAAATAGATATTGATTAAATGTAACTAAACAGTTATCTGATTTTAAAAATCTGTTAATTCTAGGATATAGGTTAAGTTAAAATATTGCCAGTAGATGGCAATGTTTTAAATGGCCCTATTAAATAGTTATGAATATAGCCAAAAGGCTAGAGTACAGTCACTTGGGCGAAAAAAGAGGATCTACCTCGGAATGAGGAATAATAAGCTGTAAACTTGTATAAACCTTTATTATGGCATTCTAAAAGTTGTCTCAAAAGTCTCATAAAATCTCGTGTCCGCGTCTTAAGATATTCAAGGTCAAAGTTCAAAAAAATCGTTTTTTTGAAAATATCTCTATTCCTATGATTTCTATGATATTTATATTTATTATGAAAATTGTAGAACATAAAATTCTCTATAAATTTTGTTTTAAACATTTTTTTATACGCTCAACCGTTTTTGAGATAGAGCGCGGAAAGCGCACAGCGTTCAGCCATACATAACATAATGCAAGGTCAACCCTGAGTCCCGGTAAATATTACGTCGTATAAAAGTAATTAATCACTAAAAAATCGATAATCATGAATAATTTGCATTAAACTTGAAGAGATTTACCACTAAACACTGATTTACATGATTTAATCTTAGATAAGATTAAACGACGCACGTTTCGCTAACCATGTTAGCATCATCAGGAGATGATTTAATCTGATTGTGATGAAAAAAGTGTTTCAGTGTTTAGTGATAAATCTCTTTGAGTTTAGTGTTTCAAACCGAAGGTTCCAGTAAAAAAATTGATATCTTATTATATTTTAAGTAGAAAAAAAATGGAGTAAATACATTTTAATTATGTGTTTATTTAGTAATTATGTGTCATAAATTTACTATAATTGAAGTTCAAATATGACGAGGGTTTGTGTAAACTTTAATAATTAGTAGGACAGGAGTCTCAGTTTTCTTCTTCGTCATTGTTTTCCGTTCGCTCGAAAATGTCCAATTCATTAACATCATCTTTGTCGTCAAGAAAATTTGTCTCTGTCAAAAGATTTCGGGGTGAATGAATTTTCTTCATCGAGATCGCTTTGATATGATGAAGCATGAAGGTAAGCTTGCCCATTACACTGGCAACAAGCTAAAGGGCATTACAACCCCGATTTCCTGCATCCCCAACGTGAACCATAACGATTCTTGCAGTTGCAAAATATTGTGTTCAGTAGTTCATCTAAAGCTGGTGGTAATATTGTCGTTATCGGTTCTAGGAGTTCATTTCGTTAGAATGAATTCCTGGGGAACCCCATTCCTGGGGTTCTAAATCATTCCCTAACCAAGTTAACTTGAACAGTAAACTTGAACAGATTTACCACTAAAAACCAAATCCCTTTTTTTGAACTGCTCGACGCACATTTCGCTAACCATCAGGAGATGATTTAATCTAATTCTAAACTAAACTATGTTCTATTTATATGAAAAGCCCTACCTAACGAAGCGTGTAAAAATCATGAACCGTGAAGTTCACTAAGCCTTACATTAATAATTGAAAAAGTTGACTGAACGGGATAGGTCCTTTATCTC
The DNA here is from genome assembly GCA_031761425.1 of Cosmopolites sordidus. NCBI lineage: Eukaryota > Metazoa > Arthropoda > Insecta > Coleoptera > Curculionidae > Cosmopolites > Cosmopolites sordidus. The sequence continues at coordinate 225,361 of JARFXV010001587.1, forward strand.
GGTTCATGATTTTCTTACATTTTTCTATTTGAATGCTTTCATATGCATCCAAAGCCCTATTATTATTGACACTTTTAATTAGTCTTAAATTACTAATATTTATACTGTGGTCGTGTTCGATTGCATGTTGGACAAAACAAGATTTTTCATTTCTCCCATATCTAATGTGGGCAATATGTTCTTTATATCTTGTCAATATAGATCTTTTGGTTTGCCCAATAAACAATAATGTTCAAGTTTGAATTTGATAATATACACGGTTGGTATGTTAATGAGCCGCTGCACTTGTTGGTGAAAGATTCGAGAACTGCACAGATTGATTAAGCTTTGTTAACTCGACGAATTGCGCATTATATTGGGCATTATATACTGCCAACAAGATATGTTCTCCATTTTATTTTCAACGTTTGTACAGGGCAGTTTTCTTGTTGAAATACTCGAGCCAGTTGATCGAAGTTGGGAAGTATTTCTAATGTTCTAATGGAAGTTTTTTCCCTTTTTTAAACAGCGCAGAAGTCTTGTCACAGCCACTAAATGCATGTGATTAATTACCTTTATACGAGGTATTATTTACCAGGACTCATGGTTGATCTTGCATTATGCTATGTATGGCTGAACGCTGCGCACTCTCCGCGCTCTATCTCAAAAACGATTGGGCGTATACAAAAATGTTTGAGACAAAATTTCTAGAGAATTGTATGCTCTACATTTTTATAGTAAATAAAAATATCATAGAAACTATAGGAAGCAAGATATGTGGCAAAAACCGAAAAAGACAAATTTTAGAATGCCAAAATAAATATTTATACAAGTTTACAGCTTATTATCTCTCATTCCGCTAATGTGACTAGTCGCATTGAGTCGAACATCATTTCTCGATAACTGAAGTTGAGCGACGTTGATCACGGTCTTGATCTGGCTGGGCAACCAGATCAAACAAACCATGATTCAACTCGGCCTATAGAGCTAAACATTTATTTATCATGAAAATAACAACTTTTTTGCCTTTTACAACAACTTTTATCTTAAATTGCCTTATATGGAATGAAGGATATTCAGTAAAGTTTAGCGAACCCTTAATACATTTTCAAAAATGATCTTGATATTATTTATTGAAGAGTCGTTGGTTTACGGTTTTGTCAAGCCGTTACCGGCAGAGTCATCTGCGAAGATAGTCTGCGATCGTTGTAGTAGATAGATCTGCATTATAAATTAAATAAAATACTAGTCCTATTTTGTTGTATTGGGGAGCATTTTGCCATTTTACTGAACTTAATCAAGAAATGCTCGAAGAAAAGATTCATCAAAAATCTGGGGCACATACATATCAAAATATTACCATGGCGCTACAGGAATTGAAGAGATTTAAGTGAAATTTAACTGAATTCACAGTGGAAAACGACACTGACCAGCATCATTTTCCAAAACTAATCTAACCTTGACCAAGCCGAATTAACCGGATATACATGGGCGAGATGGCGCCACTCTCGTTCCACGCAGACTAATTGAAATCGTACTTTAAAGCCTACAAAATAATTCCGGGATAGACCGGATCGATCGTGGAGTCACGGGATTAATTGAATTTGACAATTTGTAGCTGGTTGGTATTATTTACGAACAGGACGAGAACCTGATCACCAGGAGGTGTAAATGTTGTATTCATTGCGTAATATATATATATATATATATATATATATATATATATATATATATATATATATATATATATATATATAGGGTGTTAGGTAAACATGCGGCAAAGATTAAAGGGGTTATTCCTTGACTTATTCTAAGAATATTTTATTGTATGATGATTTTTGAAAAATTCCTTTGTTTCGAAGATACAAGGTGAACAAAATTTACGACATTAACAACATTTTATTATCAAAAAGTACATGTAAAGTTGCTCAATCTACAATAAATGTTCGAAATGACTTCCTCCAGCCTTGATACAAGCATTCAATCTTCTCGTCATTGACTGCCGAACTCTTTCAAACACACCAGGGTCGTTTCTAATTGAGTTACACCCAGCAAATATCCGATTTCGCAAATCATCTAAGTTCTTCAATGGAGTAGCGTAAACTAATGACTTCAGATATCCCCAGAAGAAATAATCCAGGGGGTTTAAGTCCGGGGATCGAGCAGGCCATGCGCGTGGCCCACTTCGACCAATCCAGCGATATCCGTATGTTGCTGTTAAAAAATCACGAGCAACCAAACTGAAATGTGATGGGGCACCATCATGCATAAACCACATTTCATGCCTTGTTGCCAGTGGTATATCTTCCAGAAAGTCAGGCAGCGTTGCTTCCAAAAAGTTACGATACACCTCGCCAGTAAGTCTTTGTGATAAAAATACCGGTCCAATTAGATAGTCACCTACAATTCCAACCTAAACATTCAACGAGAACTGATGTTGAAAACTATCTTCGCATACCTCATGCGGATTTTCATCTGCCTAAATCCATTGATATAATGCAATACGTGGAGGAAAATCAAGAGGTAGTGCCTGAGCGCGTTGAATGTGGTATGGATACAACAAATTGTCCTTAAGAATTTTCCAAACTGTCCAGTGACTCACATTCAAAGTATTTGCAATTTTTCGCGTAGAACTACCAGGCTCTTCCGCTATCATGTCCAGCACATTTTGTTTCAATTGTACCGTTCTTACAGTCAGTGATCTTCCTGACCCTTCAGTTCGTTTCAATGTGCCTGTTTCACGAAGACGTCGATAAATATTTTCGAAGATTTTTCGGTCGGGGACATTACGGGCTGGAAATCGTTCAATGTACAATCGCCTAGCTTGTAATGCATTACCATCAGCAAGTCCATACATGAAATGCATGTCCGTCATCTCGGCGTTTGTATACATTATGATAGAGGACTTCACTCACTAATTAAGACACGTCAAACAGCCAAACGTCACTCAATGTATGTAAACAAATGCGACCGATGAAATCCACTTACTAGATAAAACAGCCGTTCCAAGTGATCGAGATCGAAAAAAAAATGTTTGTACTTGATAAACTCTTTGACGTACTCCCTACTTTTATTTACATTAATGATTTCAAGAAATATCGAATATGGTTGTCGCAAATTTTGTTCGCCCTGTATCTTCGAAACAAAGGGGTTTTTCACAAATCATCATAGGACAAAATATTCTTAGAATAGTACAAGGAATAACCCCTTGCATTTTTGCCGCATATTTACATAACACCCTGTATATATATATATTCATTGAGTGCTGTTGTGGCGGTTAATTGAACTGAAAACTATGAAATTCCCGCCTGAACTTTGAGAACTTTGAGAGTCTTTGGACTTGGAAGTAGAGAATTTTGCTTACTGATGAAAGATCTTCTTCAGCTTCGTCGGAAATGCCTGGTATTTTTGCTAAGTTTCTGCCAGGACCACAATTTGTTAAAACTGTACGTCTTGATTCCTAGTGAATATTTCTTCTTGCAATTACATTCATAAAGACAAACTATTAAATCGTCTTCTGTGTCAGATTCCTCTCCTGACTGCACTGGACCATCCTGATCACAATTCTAAAATTCTACCTTACGAAAATACTTTAATTTAAATGAAAATCATATGAAATAATTTTATTGAGGTATTTACGACTAAACATCTGAACACATATAGTCTTACTATGATACTACTACTACTTTGGACTTGGAAGTAGTGCATTTTGCTTCTGATGAAAGATCTTCTTCAGCTTCGTCAGAAATGACTGGTATTTTTGCTAAGTTTTTGCCAGGACCACAATTTGTTAAAACTGTACTTCTTGATTCCTAGAGAATATTTCTTCTTGCAAACACATTCATAAAGACAAACTATTAAATCGTTTTCTGTGTGAGATTCCTCTCCTGACTGCATTGGACCATTCTGATCACAGACCCACGGAAATTCTATCTTACGAAAACAATTTAATTTTAAATCAAATGAAATAATTTTATTGATGTATTTACCACTAAACATCAGGACACATATAGTCTTACTATGCTACTACTACTACTTTGAACTTGGACTTCCTACTTGGAAGGAGTGCATTTTGCTTCTGATGAAAGATCTTCTTCAGCTTTGTCAGATTTTTGCTAAGTTTCCTAGAGAATATTTCTTCGTGCAAATATATTCATAAAGGCAAACTATTAAATCGCCCTCTGTGTCAGATTCCTCTCCTGACTGCATTGGACCTTCCTGATCACGAACCCACTGAAATTCTACATTACGAAAACAATTTAATTTAAACAAAAATCAAATGAAATAATTTTATTGAGGTGATCAGAACAACTGATCAGAACACTTGTTTCTAATTTCTCGACAATTTTGGTGGTAAATCTCTCTGAGTTTACTACTGAAGATTGTAGAAAAAGAAAATAACCTTAAAGATTAAGCCCGGTACAGTTTATTAGGCAACATAACAATAAAACGCCAAGGTTTTTGACCTTGAGAGAGACCCAGGCCCTTCAGAGACCTGGGTTTAAGACAAGGGACATAATTGGACTGAATTTAAACATTTAGAATTTGCGCTTTATTGGATTAGTTACTGTAACTGTTGAATATCGATACCGCGTTTCATTTTAACTGCTTGAAATAATCTTGAAACTGGCCGTAACATTATCCGAACTGTTAATTATAAACAAGAACGTTAAATTCGAGGCAGGTCTGTGATTTCCGGTGTTTTACTACCGTCGTTTGACCAGGCAGCATGTCCCATTTGGCATTTTGGACCCTTAATTAATAGGCGACAGTAAACGTCCAAAGCTAGAAATGAATCCATCTCGATAATGAACCAGAAATGCCGATTTATGAGCAACAACCGTCACAGTCCGGACACGCGTAATTTTACTGAGTGGTAACGGTAGCCACGTTGCAGCATGTCATTAATTCAGAATCGAACAAAATCGATCTGGTTATGTATAGTCAGTGCGTAAAATCTTTAGCTTCTCTTAAAACTTCATTTCGGTCTTCATAATAACGGGATAACTGTTAAAATGAAATAGAACAATTCATTATCACGAACCAAAGTAATCAACGCTTTTATAGCATCTTCATTCTTATCATCACTCAGCTTGTAGGGTTCCCTGTTGAACATACACCTCCCTTAGGTACTTCAGTAGCTCCCTTTTTGTGTAGCTTGTAGCCGATTGGAATAAATCAGTCTTAAATCATCATCATGCCATTTCTTGGTAGAGATGGCAACCAAGAGAACAAGCAGAATTCACTACAATTAATCACATCGAGGTTGTACAGCAGGCCATAGAAAGACACAACGAATACACCATACCACTGTGCTTGGCTTTTATCGACTACGAAAAAGTATTTGACTTGAAAGGAAGCACTGCTTAGCCAGGAAATAGACAAAGCATATGTAAATCTACTAAGATCGATATTTGATAGAGCTACAGCAGTAATTCACCTTGATGATCTTGAAGTGGGAATTAATGTAGAATGAAGTGTTCGGCAGGGTGACGCAATATCGCCTATTCTTTTCTCGGCTTGCCTTGAATATGTATATTCTGTAAACTGGATTAGGAACAGGATGGTGTAAAGTTCAATGGTTCAAACTTAAACCATCTTAGATTTGCAGATGATATCGTTCTCCTTTCTCAAGACCCAGAGGAGGTGCAAAGACGCACACAAGAACTGCAAAGGGCTGGCGAACCTTAAAAATAAACCTGAAAAAGAGTCAGTTATGTTCAATAAATTCGCTGAGGACAGGAGAATTTCAGTTTTAGGGAAGGATTAGGATATTGTGGACCACTTTATATATCTTGGACAGAGGATTTCGATGGAGGGGAAGACCGCCCGGGGGCGGGTGGGGGATGGACTGAGTGTTAAATGTGGCTGACAGGCATTTGGCAAGCTCAACATAATGTTCCCAGCAGACTCCCACTTTGCCTGAAAAGAAAAGTCTTCGATTAGTGCGTTCTACCCATTATTACATACGGAAGTGAAACCTGGACACTCACATCGCAATCAATTCAAAAACTTCGGGTAGCACAGAGGGGAATGGAAAGATCTATGCTTGGCATGACAAGACGAGATAGAAAGCCCTGCGCATGGATCAGGGAACAAACGAAAGTGTGTGATATCATTGGGAGAGTAAAGCAATTGAAATGAAGATGGACAGACCATATAGCGAGGCGATGGAACGACAGATGGACCAAGGCAATCCTGGAGTGGATACCGCTTGATTGCAAACATCCATGGAGAAGACCGAAAACACGATGGACTGATAACATAATTAAGTATATTGGACCCGAATGGCAGGGGAAAGCTCAGGACTGCGAGAGTTGGAAGCATACTGAAGAGGCGTTCATCCTGCAGTGGATTGATACGGGCTGATGATGATGATGATTATATATATATATATATATATATATATATATATATATATATATATATATATATATATATATATATATATATATATATATAAATAAGTTATTGTTTATGAAAAGTTCTACTTTTTGAGAAAATATCATTGGAATTATCAAACTTGAAATCTTTAACTGTTATCCACCGGATTTTTTATTTTGTCCATTATACCTTCGATCACAATCTTGACAACTAATTTCGTAAATCACCAATTTTTCGTGATGGACTTTATCCTCTGGATCACTCAGAACTTAGCTTATTATATGGTTTAGAGACACTAAGGCCAACCTTTTTTTTAAATGTCCACTAGGGGACTGTCCGTCTATCTCCTGGCATCTAATAACTTGGTTCTTTTGCATATCGTTGTATTTGGTATCCTATCCTTTAATCCTTATATTGATCTCTCAATTGTCTATTGTATCGCTCTTATATCTTTTACTATATTTTTAGGTAATGTTAAGGTTTCTGCACCATACGTTAGAACGGTGAGAAACCATGTTAGCTATATTCTTCCACCGAGTTCGCAGATCTATATGTTTCGGCTAATAGATATTTTATGTCCAAAGTATTTATGGGAAGGGGGTAGCCTATAGATAATCCTCTATGATCCCGACAGAGGCAGCTTTACTACAAGATTAGCAACCTTGCCTTACCGGAGCTCTTGATTTCTCTTACCTACACTACCAAATATCTTTCCCCAAATCCTAACTCTCTTCCAACAGGTCAGCTAAGCTAAGCTTAGCTAAGAAGCAAGAAGATTATGGGCAAAACCCTTATACATTATGGAGAATTTTAAAATGTAAGGAGTAATATCTGAATACGGATCAAAAACTGAATCTAGTAACCACTGATAAGTTGCCATCAAGAGAGATCCGAGGAAACGTGGAACTAATCACATGTGTTCAATCACTCCGAGCGACAACCTTACTCTGCTCAGTAACACTTTAACGAAGGAAAAGAAACAGCGCATGATTTGACGCTATACCAGGGTGGTTCTAAACGCTTAAAGTATTAAAATTTTATCTGACTGCTTTTCAAACTTATGATTACTTTGTACACTTTACAACTTATTTTAAAGATAATCTAACTTTGCTCTCTGTCCTCGTATATACTGATTTTTTTTTAAATTTTCGAATTCTTACAAACTATAGTGTGCCAGGACAGAGGTAGCAATTAATACTTAAATTTCTCATTATGTCGATTCCCCTTTTCTCCGGATTAATACCGAAATCTAAACCCAGAGATTGCTAAGAAAAGGGACCGGAAAAAAATACAAATAATTAAAAATTCTCCTTCACCGTGATTAAAATAAAAAAAGAACGCAAACAGAGATAAATCTTTACCGTACACAATTCATTACAGAATCAAATCGAAAAAGAACCCCTTTCAGACACGACGCTCCGGCGACCGATCAACCCTCCGCCGCCCTCTCGTTCTACCTTCATTTTTTATTTAAATTCGCATTTGCATTTAAATTATTCATCCGGATCTGACTGAACACTGAGCCTCGATTTAAAATTTATTTAGCGTTTAATTAATTCCCCGACCAAGTGAAAGTATTAGCGCTTCTTTCTTTCGGTCTTTTTTTTCTTTCTTCTCAAAGAGTTCCCCTCCTTTCGATCCACCCCACCCCTTTTTCCTGGATTAAATTGAACTTCTTTTTGTAACTGGTCAAAGAAAAACAATGAATCGGCAAAACACAAAGAAAAACAAAATTTAAAAGAGCAAAAACAAACAAAAAAACAAAGGTACAGAAAAGCACAGAAATCAGTATTAACAATTAAATTGACACCAGCTTCTCTGGTTTGTACCAGTCTTCCACCAATTGGATTATACATTCTTGTGAATATTATCAATCAATCAGTCTCCCTTTCATTACGCCCTACATTCGTTCCCTAAGGAAATTAAATTTCTTTTCGTAATTAACAAATACGGTTAAAAAAATCTGAAAAGTAAATCTAAACAAATAATTACTTGGCTATTAAAAAAGCAAATAAAAAATATATAACAAGAATAAATTAGAAAATAACGAAGTAGATTTTGAGTTCGATGAGAATCTTGATATGCTTTAATCTCATCTTATATGGTTTCCACTATTCTTCTGGTAGTTGTACTCCCTATTAATGTAAATAGCGTTGCAAATAGAACGGCTTTATAAATTCTTGAATAAAACACATAATTTGCGCTGATTTCAAAAAACTTTTTATTGATAATTGAAGCATACTGTATGACATTTAAACACGAGACAATGTCTGCCACATGACCACCTGGCAACAAGTGGAACAAGTGGCGGCTCTTGAGGGAGAGCGGTGGGGGCCGCCCCTCCAACATTTATCAGAGTAAACTATTTTTCAAAGCAAAACACCATATTTTATTTCCATTCAGTTTCTTTCCTTTAACTCGTTTTAAGATATTATTAAAAGTTAAAATTTCCAAATGTAGAAGAACGTCTGTCGGCCCATCACACCAAATAATGCGGATAAAAATACCATCCTCTCGCCACAATTTTTACATCGTTGGTCGGACGTTTATCTCCAGCGACCGCACGACACGTCATCTTATCTCGTCGTTAGCGTTACATGTTTTGTTAGTGGCCAGAATTCAGGGGTTTAACTTTTTGCTAAAATATACGATTTGGACGTAGATTCCCTGCGACCGAGCGTATCGGTAATTAATTTTAAACGCTGATTTGACGGGTACCTACGGATCGTTTGATATGTCTCGCGTCGGATTTGCTACGTGTGTACACACTGAGTGGTACTTTTAAAATAAAAATAATTAACTTTTAATTGCAAACATGAAGGTGCCTGTCTGGTGTCTTGTTTCGTGGGTTTATTGTTTGATGGTGAGCAGCAATGGACTCGCGAAGGAGTGAGGGATCTAAAACATTTGTTCTTTAGGTATATTAAATATTGAGAGTGCTATGGTCGAACTAATTCTGTATTTTAATGAAAAAGTTATTAAAAAATGTATTTTGGACAAAAACAGGCGAATGGAATTTCACTATAAAAACTAAGAAACGGCGAGATGCTATTCAACGATAAAAATGTGTACAATAACCCTTTTTTGTCATAAAACTTTGATATTTTTGAACTTTTCGAACTTCTCATGAACTTTTTCGAATTTTCTCTATTGATTCGCTGTTAAAATAAACTGTTTGAATGGTTTACTCTTTGAGAAACGGCAAGTACCAACTTATTCATTCCTTATCTGCGCAACAAGCATCAACCCTTCCTCTAATGTCTTGTAAGTAGTAACAATAAAAAAAATCACCTGTATAAGGAGTTTTCCTGGTTTAGGGTTTCAATAGCACGAAAAATAAAAAGGAGGAAGGGGAAAGCAATAAAAAATCTTCAGCAGCGTTATTTTCTTCTATGCCCTCCCACTTTAAAACCCCACGAGCCGCCACTGGATTCGAATAATTTCATCCTTTAGTTCAGGAATCGATTGTGGATTATTCTGATATACCTGCCTTTCCACGAAACCCCAAAGAAAATATTCCAACAGTGTCAAATCACATGATCTTGGTGGCCAATTAACATCACCGTTTCTTGCCCTAACTCATCTGGATTTTTTCTTTCTCTATAAATCATTTCAGAGTGGGATGTAGCGCCATCCTGCTGGAGCCACATATTCTCCAAATCAATATTATTCAATTCAGGCCATAAAAATACATCTCACAATATCGAATAGCATTCACAGTGAGAGCTTCACAAGCACCAGGCTGAAAGAAATATGGCCCAATTACTCCTGATCATAATACACACCAGATCAGTGACTCGTTTAGGATGTAAAGGTCACCAATTTCAAAATGTGGTTCATCTGAAAAGATGATTTAAAAAAAAATTGTTTGTTCTTTGTTGCAATTGGTAAACTTCTGATTTCCTGTTATAAACAAGCACAGAAGCAACAGACTTAACTTTAAACAAATGTACTTTAGGAGTTCCCTGCTTCCATTACGCTATTATTCAGCTTCATTTCTTTTTAACCTGATTCAGTATAAGTGATAATAAAATTGATCCGGTACGATGTAAAATAACCGACACCATATTTACTAAAGTTGCAAAAGGCTTTTCGGCAGTTTTCGAGAGGGGGCAACAGGACGCCAACCCCGAAGGGTTTGTGGTGAAGGTCGCTATCACTCTCTCGGCCCTATCGAGCTCTTTATTTGTCGGTCATTCACCAAACTAAATTAATTCTCTAGAAAATTGCCGAAAGCTCTCCCTGTTTTAGTTTAATTTAATGTTCTTAAGGAAACTCCCCACTTTTAGATTATTCTAGAGCCTTTTTTTATATAACTAATCTAGTAAATATCTTAAAGCCGGCTTTTTTTGCCTTGATATTTATTTATACATTTATTCACAACACTTTCAAAATAGTGCTGATCTTGTTTCATCATCTGAAGTAATCAAGGGATTGATATGACAAAAGTTTTGTAACGAAGTAATTAAATGTCTCATGATACAATACCCGAACTGTATGGAGGAAAAATGTAAGTTGGCCTTTTTCTTCTCATTGTTAAGCTACAACCCGCCAGTTATTCTTGACCTCCAGCAGCTTCTCATTTCTTGAGATCGAAATTACATTAGGTTGTGAAGAAAGTTATTGCGGTTTTCAACCATTAAACAGAAATGCACATATCTTAGCTCAAACAAAACTTTGTTAATCGAAATGAAAACCCATTACAATCAACACACTTTTGCCAACGCGAAACAACTTTATTTATACCGATTACCTAAAATTGCGGAGTCCTGGAGGACACCTCCAAGTTGTTGAGGACAGTTTTTGTATTCTCTTGAGTTTTAACGCATTTCTCGCGCAGGAGGTCGTCGAGATGCTTAAAAAAGTAGTAGTCGGTAGCCGAGAGGTTGTTTTAGTTTTAAAAATAGATTGATATAGCTCAGCTCAGATACAGAAGCCAATGAAATTTTTCGGTGGACTTTTTTTAGGTACTCAATAAACCTAAATTTATACACTAACCAAAAGTGTCATAATTACATTTCCGTTACACAGAAATATCTAATTTTCACAGCCAATATTTAACGGAGAATTTCTCTCACTCCTCACTCTCTTTAACCCCAAATCAAAAATGATTTTATCAATGTTATGATACCCAAATTTAGACGATCTAACCGACCAGCAAAAATCCGAGAGAACAAACCGAGAAAAGCAAGTAAAAGATTTTTCGTGGGGGTTTTGGAGGGTAAAGATTGAATGGAGACGCGGAAACCGTTACAATATTGGCCTGATTGCAGAGAGACCAGAAGGACGTGGAAAAAGAAAAGGAACAGATAAAAGTCTATCGTCAGGTCGTTAGATTTGCAATCATATTCTTTCAGGCACATAAAACAGGGTCAAAGCTTTTAGAGAGGTTGGGGGAGGGGTACCACTCTCGCTCTCTTCATCATTTATTATTTGCTCTCAAGCACAAATCGAATATTTGTTTTTTATTTTGTTTCTGTTGCTCAGGTACACGAGTAACTTAATATTTAAATAGCAAATAATAAAAGGAGAGAAAGAACATTTCCAGAAAAAAAGCAATGTACACTCAAGGTCAAAACGTTAGACATACTATAGACATTTCAAAATCATTAAATTTAATTAAGTTTTGATATTTATTTTTTACCTTGATCAGAACAATTACACAGGTCGACATCATTCTTGTAATATTGATGAGAATGCTCTTTTTGCGTTTCATTCAAGGAGTTAACACGTCTTCACAGAAATGGCCTAAGCGCTGACGTCAGTGATAGGCGGAGCTTATCGAACCTTTCCAAACAAATTAAAGGTCCATTGAAATTCTCATAAGAGAGAGTCATTTTCTTCTCCTTACAAGTTTAATAAGCAATTTGTCTCACAGTTTCGTAATCTTCAGTGTTTCATAAAACAGTGTAGTGTTCAATAAAACGTTTTTATTCGGACTTTTTATTGTGTGGAAGTAAATTTAGTGCTTGGTAAATTGAGTGCAAAAAAAGTGCTTGGCTTTTATCGACTACGAAAAAGCATTTCACTCCATCTCTAAGCATGCAATAATGGATGCACTGCTTAGCCAAGGGGTAGATAGAGCATATGTAAACCTATTAGGATCGAGCTAGGATGATGAAGCTACAGCCACAATTCACCTTGATGATCTTGAAGTGGGAATTAATGTAGAACGAGGTGTACGGCAGGGTGACACAATATCGCCTATTCTTTTCTCGGCTGACCTTGAAGAAGTATTCCGTAAACTGGATTGGGAACAGGATGGTGTAAAGATCAATGGTGCAAACTTAAACCATCTTAGATTTGCAGATGATATCGTTCTCCTTTCACAAGACCCAGAGGAGCTGCAAAGACGCATACAAAAACTGCAAAGGACTGACGAACCATTTGGCTTGAAAATAAACCTGAAAAAGAGTCAGCTTATGTTCAATAACTTCGCTCAGGACAGAAGAATTTCAGTTTTAGGAAGGGATTTGGAGATTGTGGACAACTTTATATATCTTGGGCGGGGGATTTTAATGGAGGGGAATACCGCCCCGAGGAGGTGGAACGGCGTGTTAAATGTGGCTGACAGGCATTTGGCAGGTTCAACATTGTGTTGAAGAGCAGACTCCCACTTTGCCTGAAAATAAAAGTCTTCGATCAGTACGTTCTACCCGTTATGACATACGGAAGTGAAACCTGGACACTCACATCGCAATCAATTCAAAAACTTCGGGTAGCACAGAGGGGAATGGAAAGATGTATCCTTGGCATTACAAGACGAGACAGAAAGTCCTGCGCATCGATTAGGGTTCAAACGAAAGTCTGTGACATCATTGGAAGAGTAAAACTATTGAAATGGAGATGGGCAGGCCATATAGCGAGGCGATGGGATGACAGTTGGACCAAGGCAATCCTGGAGTGGATACCGCTTGATCGCAAACGTCCGCGAAGAAGATTGAAAGCACGATGGATTGATGACATCGTTAAGTATATTGGACCAGAGTACAACCTTCATCCTATATATATATATATATATATATATATATATATATATATATATATATATATATATATATATATATATATATATATATATAAATTTATAAAATTAGCTATTACCTTACATCTATGAACATTTACTAGATATAAAAAAAATAATTTCAAAATTAAGTAAAATACTATTCTACCTCTTTTATTAAATGATACTGAAAATTGGTAAGAGCGGCAAATAACTAGAAAATCATAAAAATCTCGGACATATAATATTGGGGAACTTGTAAAATGTTAAAAACACTTTATTCTTCTTCTCACTCTCTCTAAATGAATTCTAGCCTATTGTTCGTGTTTCCTACACCTGAGCTTCGGTGAACTGGTATATTTAAATACACATCTTCAGGTAAAAGATCCTTAATGATGAAAATAATTTTTAGCTTCCAAGGAAGCTCCTGACATTCCGCTTGTACTCCTTGAAGTTGACGGTATATCTTCGATATTGAATGTTGTACTGTCACGTCTGGACGGCCCTGCCTCTATTGCTGTTGCTTCAAGATATTACACATCATCATTTTTATACGGCTATGCCATCTTATAAAATATTTAATAACATTACCTCACATGATTTATCAATTTTTTCGCTCAGTTGAATCGAAAGGAAATGTAAAAATCAACAAATTTGTTCACTGTAATGTTTACAGTCTGCCACATTTTCAACTAAAACAGAAACCCCAATATTGCTAATACAATTTATACAAAAGATTTTGTAATAAAACAACTTACCAATAATAAATTTAACAAAATATATCGGAAAATCTTCACAAAAAACTGAAATTGACACCCATAAAAGGCAACGTAACATAACCTTAAATTTACTTCCATACAATAAAAGGTCCGAATAAAAACGTTTTACGAGTAATTCAAATATGTTAAATGTAAAATGTACACTGAAGATTATGAAACTGTGAGACAAATTGCTTATTAAACTTGTAAATAAAAGAAAACGACTAACAAAGCTGGCTCTTATGAGAATTTTAATGGACTTTTCCTTTGTTTGGAAAGGTTCTGAAGCTCCATCCCATTGTGACGTCAGACTTAGGTAGTCCAATAACCGATGTAAAATTAAAAGAAGGCTTATATATTGGACCTCAAATTAGGAAGCTTCTAAGTTATTTCCGTTTTCAAGAAAAATTAAATGAAAAGGAACTGGCAAATTGAAAGTGTTTTGTAAGTGTAGTGAAAGGATTTTTAGGCTACAAGAAAGATGGAAACTATGATGAAGTCTATGAAATACTAAGATGTCGCATGTCCTTAAAATAGTCGCATTTTTTACACTCCCATTTGGATATTTTGTTCAATTATTGTATGAAAATAGGCGTTCGGGGAAAAATGTTTTTAATAAATTTAAACAGATTCAAATTGATTCACAAAGTAAAATATTATAAAAAAAGAATTTCTCTGTCATAATAGCGCAGTTAACATGTGTTAACCATCTTAATCTTAATCATTTAAAATGAAATCACACCTTGTTATAATCAAATTCCAGTGAAAATGAAGGAGAGACGACTAAACTCGTGGAAGAAGATTGTATTTTAGATGAAGAGGCAGGAATGCAGACGCGAGAACCATCACAATATTAGCTTGATTACAGAAAGAGACCCGTAAAGACGTGGCAAAAAAAAAAAGAAAAGGAAAAGATAAAAATATGTCCTCAGGTCGTTAGATTTGCAATCATGTTCTTCAGACACATAAAACAGGGTCAGAGCTTTTCGAGAGGTTAAGGGGGGCCGTCAGTTTTGCTCTCTCCGTCGCTTTATTATTTGTTCGCGAGCGCCAATCGAATATTTCATCGTCTGTTTGTGTTACTTAGATAAAATCGTAGATTGATATTTATATCGAAGATAAAAGCAACAGATCCGAGATCTGTTTAAAATTTGAATTTATATACAGTGGTGATCAATAATATAAGAGTGGGGGAGTCTTATTAATACATTTTATTTAAATTAATTTTTACGTTATTCTAAAGCTGGGTTAATAATTTAATATTCGTACACTTTTTCCACTTGTATTCTGTAGCATCATCTTTTTTTAAAACCAGCAGTAGTCCTATCGTCCTGATTTCCTGGTGAAACCTCTCTCCATATTCGTTGCTTACTGCACCCATATTTTCCGGAAAAAATCCAAATGGGAGTGTAAAAAATGTTTTTTATGGACATGCGACACCCTAGTATTTCAAAAGTTTATCTATGAAGTTTTTATAGTTTTCATCTTTCTTGTTGCCCAGAAATCCTTTCACTACACTTACAAAACACTTCCAAGCTGCCAATTCATTTTCATTTAATTTTTCTTGAAAACGAAATCACCTAGAAGCTTCCTTACTTGCCTCCTTTGCCTCCTTTTAATTTTGCATCACTTAATTGATCCATAACATATTTTATGTTTGAAGTATCAGGTTCAAAAGAAGTTCTATAAGGCAATCTACTGTCCCATAGACACAAAACACAGCAATACTTTGTAAAACCCCCCTGAAGTCCTAGCCTATCACTTTTAAATCCCCACAAATATCCCACTGATAATGTCCATATTTAACGCGATTTAGTATGGTTGCCTAGTTGTCATAGGTTTCTTTCATTGTTACTGAATGGACTAAAGCTGTAGTCCCCCCGCCTATACCCGCCGGCACCGTAGATCCCGCAGAGCGTTTTAAGTATACCCGCCGCTGCGCGACCAGGATAAAAAAAATAAATATATATATTATGACAGTTTATGAGTCAGCTCTGAAATGTTTATTTCGTCGGCGGTCGGCGTGAGTGGTGGGAGCAAATGAGATGGTTTGTACTGTGTAAGATTAATTTATTATTCGTAGTTATATCATCAATTTTTTTATTGGAACCTTCGGTGTGAAACACTAAACTCAAAGAGATTTACCACTAAACACCAAATCACTTTTTTAAAGTTCTCGACGCATGTCCATATTTCGCTAACCATGTTAGCATCATCAGGAGATGATTTAAACTTTTAGATATAATCTTATAGGTACGTTGTTTAGTGGTAAATCTCTTTGCTTAATCTAATCTTTCTAAAAGATTAAATCATCTCCTGATAATGCTAACATGGTTAGCGAAACGTGTTTCCTACTTCATTGTTTTTAAATATTTTGTCATTTTAATCCCAAAATGGGTGGGTCAAATAAAAGACAACAAACCTATAATTTCAACAGTGACTGGGAGACGTCATATTGTTTCGCCAATTTTAAAAATAAATGTGTTTGCTTGTTGTGTGGCAGTAGTGTTGCAGCGGTAAAAAAACATAATGTTGAACGCTACTTCCGTACAATCCATACCACCTTTAATACCAGCTATTCAGTTAAATCTGCATTAGGAGAAAATATCTCAACTAAAATGGAACCTGTCTGCCCAATCGTCGGTTTTCACTAGGCCTGTGGTAAAATCTAAAAATGCCACTATTGGTTCTTTGAAAATTTCTCACATGCTTGCAAAGACGCCTGGAAAAAAACCTTTCCAGGATGGTGAGTTGTTAAAAGAAGCATTTCTGACTAGCGCTGATTGTTTATTTGAGGGATTTTCCAACAAACATGAGATTATATCAGCAATACAAGACTTACAGTTGTCAGATAACACTGTTATAAGAAGAATACATGACATTTCAAAGAACATTCAAACTCTGTTGAAGAGTCATTTAGAAATATGTGACTGGTTCTCACTTCAATTTGAATGGTATTTAGTAACTTTACTGTAAAAGAAGATCTACTGAAAATATTACCCATTAAAGGACGAATTACAGGTGAGAATATCTATAATATATTTACAACATATGCAAAGCCGAGAGATATGCCTTTGCACCTGTCTGCGATAACCACTGATCGAGCATTAGCAATGGTTGGTAATATTAATGAATTTATTGCCCTCTGCAAGGACAATAAATCATTTCCAAACTTTATGTCGTATCACTGTATTATCCACCAGGATATGCCATGAAAATAGTTACAAAAATAGTCAACTTAATTCGAACCGTCCCTTTACAACACCGCCTTTTCAAAACCCCATTAGAAAATTCTGCCGAACCTGATCTTATTCTTCATAGTCAAGTACGCTGGCTAAGTAAAGGCAAAACACTTTTATGATTTGTCAATTTAATTCAAGAAATACAAAATTATCTCAATTCTAAAAATTAAAATTATGTTGAATTAACGGACTCTTATATTTTTTTCTTTATTTGGGTTTTTCGCCACGATCTAAAACTCAAAAAATTAAAGACTAATTGTCTTAAGAAAAAATATGTTTACTTCCTATCTTTTCATAATTTATAGAAATTAATATACTTTATTTTTAGATTCGTTTTGATAACGGGGGGAGAATACTTCCCGAAACGTTAACGTTAAAAGTTTGTATATTTTTTAGAACATTTCCATATTTTTAAAATTTTGTTCGTTAGGCAAATTTATTACAAAAAAGAATCACTGAGAAATTTGTCTCCGTTTAGTTTTTTGTTTTTACCCAGTGATTCTTTATTTACATAAGAACAGATATTTTTGATATTTTTTCGGTTTTAGATCGTGGCGAAAAACCCAAATAAAGAAAAAAATATACGAACACGCCACAATCATTCAAACATTACTTAACGGACTCTTGCTGGCTGGTGGATTTGGGTTTCATCACAGATGGAAAAATTGAATCATTTAAATTTGAAGTTGCTGGGGAATAGCTGCAACGATAGCTGGTTTTGTGGATATCAAATCTGCAGATGAAGTCACTTGCATATTTCCCAAATATGAAAAAACTGATAGGCGACGCTGAAATTAACCTTTCATCTTTTGTTGTCATCTTAAAATTACTTTAAAATCACTTTAAAGGCGATTTTTACAGTTTTATATCATCGAGCCGATGGTCACCTTCTTTGTCAATCCTTTTACTTTGCCAAGTAAATGTAACCGAAGTAGCTGCACACATTGCAGAACTTGTTCAAGTAGGGGCAGACGAACTGGTGCTAGAAATTTTGGATCTTCTGAACGACATTGTCCTAAAACCTTGGAATATAGTTGACAGATATAAATTTCCATTCTTGAAAAGAGCATCATACAAAATAAAATAGTTTTTCGGTTCCACATGCTTGTGAGAATCATTGTTTTCCACAATGAATATCATAAAATCAAAATACAGATTTAGACAGGAATATCATCATACTCTCCTAATTACGAAGCAATGGTCAATGGAGTTGATATACGATGTTTTTACTTTACTAGTTTTTTTTTTCGAGGAAAACTCCATTTTGATTTTTGGTTAAACGCTTATTTTGACAAAAAAGACCCACGTGGCATTGTATAAACATGTGTGAAGTAAGCTATTAAATATTTTTTCCTATATTATATGTATTATTTACAATGTCCGACCGGCAACTAGAAGCGCGCTAGTGCTCTTAGCCGCACAAAGGTTGGGGACTACTGGGCTAAAGCAATAGATGGGATTTTATTTTCATTATGAAGCAACACTGTTTTTATTCTATATTTCGACGAATCTATGAAAATAACCATTAGGAATGTTCCATATTAAGCTCATTTATTAAACCATCAATATCACAGCAGACACATAGCGATCCTTTTTTTTTAAACTTAAAGATCTTACATTCCGTTTTGAGTAAAGTAAAACACTTGCATTTTTATTTAACAAGTTTCACTGTTGAACTCTTGAACAAGGAAGTTTCAATTTTTGTTTTGACAATCCCAGGTCACGTACCAAATCATTTAATTCATTCTGGGTTATTAAGTGAGGTTTACTGGTAGTCAAAAATGTTGTGTCAAAACTGGTGTTCTCAGGAGGTTGTGTCAATCACCGGGAAATATGTTGTCCAGGTTTAAAAGCGCAGTCGGTACTGGTAGTTCTTGGTTATGAGAAACTGGCGTAAGTGCAGAAGGCAAATTTGGATAGTGAATTTTGTTCCTTGGCTTTTTTGAAATCCCTTCTGTTTTAGTGATACAAAAGTAGCAATCACTTACAAGGTTTTTGAGAAACTTGTGTTATAATAAATAAGATTTAAAATAAAATAGTAGGCTATTTTACATTTTAAGAACGCCTACTGTTGTATTATTTTATTGTATCTCAACTCTTCCACGCCTCTGAATGTATAAACTATGTAGGTCTGAAGTGCGAAAATCTTAGTGTGTCTCCAGTAAATTGTCTCCCCCCTCTTTATGCTTCCCGCGTGCACCAGATGCACAGATCCATTTTATCCAGTTTGTATATCACATTCCATTTATAATGCATTTCGCCAGAGCGAAGTTTAATAGTTTCTTAGTTCTAATTGTTCACTTAAAATATACGCTAAGAACAACTTTGTCGCAGCCGAAGTTGTCTTCTTGTTACAGACACTAAATGCTTAAACTTGTACACAGGCTGTCTGAACGGAAAACGAAATTTTGGAATTTTACAATGAAAAACATTTGAACGAAATGTGTCATATAAAATAATGACAAAGAACCAGATCGGGTTAATAAGATGGATGGTACTTTAAGTAAACGTTTAAATATTGTATGTGTTTTCGTTAATTTCAGATAGAATTTATTGTTGGTGAGCTGATCCACTACTAGTAGTATCGGCCTATATACAGGGTATAAGATTTTTTGAATAAAGGTTTCTTTAAAACTCTTCTCTTAAACGATACACGTCATATTAAGAAACACATGATTAATTGTTTTATTATATTAACTGTTTATGTCCATCATTCCATTCCTGCTGAAAGAAGCTTCGTCGGTTGATAAAATATTGAACAAACAATTTGAATTTCTTTGGTTTTGGCCAATATAAAAAATGTGTAAATAAAACAGTGGGTAAGAGTGCTTGCACCCTTTGAACGTGATAAGGGTAGTATAATGGTTCTTTTAGTATACTATGTACAATCCAATGGGAAATTCCAACTTGTAGAGCAACATTTCGGATACTTTTGGAGAAAACTCCTTTCAAGAAGATGTACAATTTCTTCTTTGAGTTCAGGACCGATTTCTGCCGATTTCATTATTGAAAGTTCGGAACCGCACTACCTTTACACAAATGTCTTTGGAAAACTTGGCCAAATGTATGTCAAACTGGAAACGGCCTTTTTCGACATCGTTATCCGTAACTGTGCCTAGCTGCTTCGGAATTTTAGAGAGTTTCTCCGTAAGTGTCGTGAGAAGCATATCTTGATATTCTCGTGCAGGATACATTTTGGGTTTTAAAGGAAATTTATGTACAACCATTTATGTTCTTCCAACAGGAAGACCATGGACCCTACATTCTGTGCCTTTTAACTTCTCCCTGCTCCGCTTTGACAAATCATCCACCCCTGCACTCTCCTTTCAGCACCACTTCTATATCATCCTTGACTCGATTCCTCAAACCAATATCATTTTCACTGATGGATCCAAATCTGCAACTGGTGTAGGATCTGCATTCGTACTCTTTCCCTTAGGGAATCCTCTCCTTCCCCAAACCTTCCGCTATCACCTAAGCCCTCAATCTAGCTCCTACACGGCTGAGACCCTAGCCATTGAAAAATCTCTCCAATTCATACTCTCCCAACCACCATCCAAATGGGCATTATGTTCGGACTCCACCAATACTCTTAGAGCTCTGGAAAAGGGATTATCTCCTATCCCGCTCTCATATCTCGCTGTCTGGACCTCATTGAGGATATCCTTGCCATCGGATCCACCGTTCAGTTTCTCTGGATCCCTAGCCACTGCGGTATAGTCGGAAACGCGATGGCAGACTCTGAGGCTAAAATAGCCGCCACAGATGGATCACCATGTCTCACTCTAATTTCAACCGACCTACCTTCCTTCGTCAAATCCCTTGTTAGAGGACAGTTACAGAATCACTGGAGCCTATTACAAGGACACAACAAGCTCAGAGAAGTACTTCTGAACCTACTTCTGTCCTACTTCCTCAACAATTTTCCAAACTTCCCCTGTAAAAGAATCTCCACCAT
Source organism: Cosmopolites sordidus (assembly GCA_031761425.1). Taxonomy (NCBI): domain Eukaryota; kingdom Metazoa; phylum Arthropoda; class Insecta; order Coleoptera; family Curculionidae; genus Cosmopolites; species Cosmopolites sordidus. The sequence continues at coordinate 246,685 of JARFXV010001587.1, forward strand.
CTGGTTCAGGATAAGATCGGGACATTGCGCTCTCACTCACCAGCACCTCTTGAGGAACGACCCTCCTCCTACCTGCTCCTCTTGCAGTGAACCTCTGACCGTCCGCCATTTTCTTATAGAATGTCGCGCCACATCAAACGTCAGGACCAGACTTTCCCTCCCCAGTGACCTCCCTTCTCTTCTCCGACCCGGCTCCCTGGATGCTCTCCTCCTCTATCTAAGAGAAATATCCATCATTGATCACATTTAGTCGCCGCTATCGCTCGACTTCTCCCACATCTCTCATCATCCATCCTCTCCATTCCGTAATCCCCATTACGCGTTCACCCCACCACCATCCGAAAACATTCCCCTTTTCTTCAACACTCGCCCTTCTTTATCAAACCCAGAACCCCAAATCTCTAATGTAATCGAACATCCGTCGTAGTCATTCAAAAGGTCTCAATTAAAGGACACACTGTGGTCGCTAAATGGTCTCTGTCACCGATGCGACCTTCATCCTAATATAACTAACTAACTAACAACAGGAAGAAGTGACAAATGACATAGAAGCGATGAAGAATGGAAAGACCACAGGAAAAGACAATGTAACGGTTTGTTGTTGAAGGCTGGTGGTCGAACTCTACATAAAATACTGGCAAAATTGTACTCAAAATGCCTCAAAGTTAAAAAAATAATCAGTCTATGGAAAAATGCTGAAGTGATTCTTCTTCATGAGAAAGGAACACAGGAAGATTTAAAAAACTATCACCCAATAAGCCTCCTATCAGTTATGTACAAAAGTTTCACCAAGATAATATCTAAAAGAATATTAAGAACACTGAATGACGCACAACCAAGAGAGCAGGCAGGATTCAGAAGTAGATTTAATACAATGGACCATATCCAGGTTGTCCAGCAGACCATAGAAAGGCACAATGAATATACCATGCCATTGTGCTTGGCTTTTATTGACTATGAAAAGGCATTTGATTCAGTATCAACGCAGGCCATAATGGATGCATTGCTTTACCGAGGGATACACAGAACCTACTGAGATCCATGTATGAGCAAGTTACAGCTACAGTTCACATGGATGACTTTGAAATTAAAATCAACGTAGAACATGGTGTACGGCAGGGTGACTCAATATCGTCTGTTCTTTTCTCAGCCTGTCTTGAACAGTTATTTTGTAATCTCGATTGGGAACAGCAGGAAATAAAAATCAATGGTGCATATCTAAGCCATCTTAGATTCGCGGATGATATCGTTCTCCTTTTACAAGACCCAGATAAGCTACAAGAACACATACGATAGCTGCAAAAAGCTGCAGAACCATTTGGTTTGAAAATAAACCTAAAAAATAGTCAGGTTATGTTTAAGAAATTTGCTGTCGACAGAAGAATTTCTATTTTAGGAAGTGATTTAGAGGTTGTGGAGCACTAAATATATCTTGTGCAAAGGATTTCAGTGGAGGGTGATACCGCCCGGGAATGTGGAACGGCGGATTAAGTGTGGCTGGCAGGCATTTGGCCGGCCCAATATAGTATTTAAGAGCAAACTCCCACTTTGTCTGAACAGATAGGTTTAGGATGTGAAACATGGACACTCACATCACAATCAGTTTAAAAGCTTCGGGTTGCACAGAGGGGAATGGAAAGATGTATGCTTGGCATTACATAGCCGGACAGAAAAACCTGCATATGGATCAGAGAACAAACGAAGGTATGTGACATCATTGGAGGGGCGAAAGAATTGAAATGAAAGTAGGCAGGTCATATAGCGGGACGATGGGACGACAGATGGACCAAAGCAATTCTCGAATGGATACCGCTTGATCATAAACGCCCGCGAAGAAGGCCGAAAACCCAATGGACGGATGAAACCCGAATGGCAGAGGAAAGCTCAGGACCGTGCGAATTGGAAGCATGCGGGGGAGGCCTTCATCCTGCAGTGGATCGACAATGGCTGAATGATGATGATGATGATGATGATAATCTAAATAATCTAATATATATATATATATATATATATATATATATATATATATATATATATATATATATATATATATATATATATATATATATATTACAGAAATCTTTCACCCTTTCTCCACGTAGTGCCACCGATCGCCTTCGCCGAACTGTCAACCATGCGATGCACGTGTCTCTCGGGACCGGTTTCTAGCCTTTCAGCCGTCATCAGCCGAGCTCTAGACGAACGCAAGGAAAGCAGTTCGGAGAGGCAATCGGGGCCAGACCAGATTAGACCGGGGCAAAAAATCCACTTTTTTTTCAAAAGAATACCAAAAATATTATTTATGATGACGAAAAAAAGCTAAGAAAAGTATCATCGCAACTCGGTTTTTTAATAGCAATCGCGTATTTCGTGCAAAACTCCTAAACCATCAATCTGAAAAATTTCAGCAATACATGTTCTTAAAAAGAATTGAAATCTCTACAAAAAAGGTCTCATTATAAATTTACGTCAAATAAGCCGTTTCCATATAATCATGCCTTATTGATCTGTTTTTACAATTTTACATTTCAAATTTAAAATTTTGTAACTAATGAACGAATCAATATTTGAAAAATACAATATATATTCTTAAAAGAAATTGAATACACTACAAAAAAGGTATGTAAACATTTTTCGTTAAATTCACTTCTCCGAAAGTTATTCAAGATTAAAGTTGAAGTTAAGAGTAATTTATTACTTTTTTGTGTTGTTTGTTTTCAAAAGTCGCGGTAATACACTTCTTAATATAAGTATTAAGGGCTCTAACTTTCACAATAATTTTCTTTTTGTCATCACAAATAATATTTTCGGCATCCTTTTCAAAAAAAATATAGTGGATTTTTTTAGCCCAGCCTAATATATATATATATATATATATATATATATATATATATATATATATATATATATATATATATATATATATATATATATATATATATATATATATATATATATATATATAAATATATTGGAAAAATAAATGAACTGATTTTTTTCCCAAAAAACTCAAACATTTTATAGAAGATAAATTGAAACATTTTTCTTTGTAATTTTTTGGAAAAGTGCATTTAAAAACGAGTAATTAAAAAAGAAAATGTCTTTTTTGGTCAATTTTTGCAAGAGTTTTGACTATTTAAAATAAAAACTTTAGATTTTTGAAAAATTCATAACTTTTTTTCCGGGTGAGTAAAAAAATTGAAAAAATCACAGAAACGTTTTTAGTTGGGTAGTATAACATATAACAATTTCAGCCAAATCAAAAGGGGTCGGGTTCAAAAAAGATCGATTTGGATTGACATGTGTATCTGAAGACGCATTGTGAATATCAAGTGTAAGTTTGACGAATGATCTGCACGTTCCTAACAACAGGCTTTTAGATCCACAGCTTTGTGATTTTCCTTCATGTTTTCCTGTCTCTAGTCATTTTGGTCCAGTCCTTCATCCTCTCCTCTCTTAGATCTTTTATGATATCCTCTCTTAATAGCTTCCTTACTTTCTTTTACTTTGTGATCTTCTTCATGGAAATTATAAAATAATAATATCATTAAAATATATCATATCAATAATATCATAATAATATCATTAAAAATTATATTATATTATAATTATATATAATTATATTATATATTAAAAATTCGTTTTTCTCATATATAAACCATCAACGTTGTTTCCTTATGTTATCCTTCTAATTATTCTATGTTCCCATCTTAACAGTTTTTCTTCTTCTTTCTTGCCAGAACACGTATTTCACATCCATACAAAGCAATTGGTCTCAATATTGTCTATATACTGTATAAGGCTCCTGCACATCTGTTAGTTTTGATCAAGCTTAAGTCTACCCCCATTTGAGAAAAAAAATGTACTGTTCATTTTAAACATTTTCTAATTAGGTGGGAAATAAAGCCGTTGTCATCCCTTAAATAATTAGTGCCGCCGCTGAATCGAAAACTACCCCAATTCCGAAATCCTCGAAAGAACGAGGCGACAATACAAAGTGGCGCACAGCCTCTAGTTCATCTTCGGGCCGTTAGAGGGCCCGTTTACAATACCACTCGCCCGAAAACGGTTTTATAGGACGCGGCCCGGGGTGAATTTATTCAAATCGACGCCATAAACTACCCCCGGAGAGAGCGTCTCGACGACGATACATACACATCCTATCGGTCGCATTCTGCCAATAAAATTTGCAACGCTTTGCTAACAGCAGTTTTACGTCATTTATCAAAAGTCGAGAGCAGGTTTCTAATGGTTTTTGCGATCGATTATTGATCGCCAAGGATGTAAAAAGGGTTGTTTATAAAGATAAATCAATTTAAATCATTATGAAGCCCTCACGTGGGTGCCGCACCTAAAGAAAGTAACCGGGAAAGCAAGAGCCATGGCTCGTCTGCTTTACCCCCTAATGAACGGCAAAAATAAGCTCTCGCTGAACATCCGAATAACCCTGTATAAAATCATGGTCCGATCCGTCCTCACCTACGGATCTCAGGCCTGGTTCCCGTACCTCCCCCCAACGTCGATTGCAATTCTGCAATCGTTCCAGTCACGTGCTCTTCGCACATTAGTAGGTGCCCCATGGTTTGTAAGGAATGCGCAAATCCATCGGGAAACTGACACACCAGAGATTCAGACATTCCTGTCCAGACTGCTGGACAAATTCCTAGCGACGGCGTCCCTTTCGGACAATCCGCTAATCAGAGCCACGGCAGCTTCATTGCCGGCCGTTGCCCCAGTATGACCATCCTCTTCGGTCATCACCTCCATGCCTAAAGGACGGCAGCTAAAACCCTTCGAACAAGCGACATTGTCGTGACGTCCGAAAAAATTCAGTGAATACAAGTCAGGGCCTTCGGGTCAACTTAACCTCCAGGACAAGAAGAAGAAGAAATCATTATGATACGGTATTGTACGGTACGGTAAGTAAATCTCTTCAAGTTTAGTGTTTCACACCAAAGGTTCCAATAGAAGAATTGATCAACGATACGGTATTGTTAAAATGTTACTACTCCTACCAGTGTCAGAACAGGTTCTTTTAAAAAACCTGCTCTGATTATGCCTAAAAGGTTTATTTTATTTAATTTGGTTGAAAATTTCCATTTATTATAAAACTGTAAGTTTTTTATTATTAGCATTTATTATTATATTCAATATTTGTAATTAGCATTCATTATAATTAGTATTCACTATTATTGGTATTCATTATTATTAGTATTAATTAGTATTAGTATTCAATACTATTAGCATTCAATATTATCAGTATTCGTTATTGTTGATACTCATTTTTATTAGTATTCGTTGTCATTGGTATTCATTATTATCAGTATTCATTATTGTTAGTATTCTTTTTTTTTTCACCCACTTGGGGGTTTTCCACTTTGGAATGTATAATCAAACAACTTCTGCCAGGAATAAAATTCATGCAACAAGTACCGCCTGGTAATATGGCATGTTCCCAGTACAGCAGCCTTCTGCATAACGGCTGTCAATTCATTAGGAAGTCCAATCCTCTCTAAATTTTTTTGGAGTCTCATCTCAATAAGTCCTGTGGCTGATATAATGATTGACAATATCTCAATTTTTACAAGTCTATAGATGTCTTTCAGTTGGTAACTCAAGTCCTGATATTTAGTTACCTTGTGAGGGTAAGTTGCTCTGATATGGTCGTCGACTGGTACGGCAACGTCCAAAATAAATGTCAGTTTTTTTCTTATATATTATTAAGATATCTGGCCTATTGTTAGCAACACTCCTATCTGTTGTCATGGCTGTATCCCAATAGATTTTAACATCAATGTTTTCTTGGACTGCCTATGGCTGATAATTACAATCATCAATACATATCGGTTGCAATATATTTACAATAATATCATGTAGCCATAACCTGATCTTGTATGGCCAATAACATACCTTCAATTTCTCTTTTAAGCCATCCTTTAGTTAGGGAAAAGGTTGAAGTGACTCCGCAAATCTGCCATGAATTGCCTTTCCCAACCACTCATCTATTTGTTCGTCTTTATTTTTACTCAACGATAAAAGCTGCATTGGATTGGAGAGGTTTAATGGTGTAAAGTTTTTATCAACATGTATTAGAGCAGAGTATCCAGGTAAGTTAATAATCCTATTGAAATAAGATATTAGGTTTTCTTTTTGTTTCAGGTGACTGTTTTCAAGAGACATCAGTCCCCGACAGCCTTTTTTTTCTGTTGATATATAATCTAGCTGTGGAAGAATTTGGATGGTGTGCTCTGTATGAAGTTAGGAGCGCTCTCACCATCCTATCCATAGATTAGAGGTCAGTTGTTGACCATTTAAGGACTTGAAATATATATATTATTGCGGGTACGGCCCACGTGTTGATAGCCCATATTGTGTTTTCGCACATAAACGAGTCTTTAATATTTTTCTTACTCGGTATCTGATTGAACTTTTTTCTTCATCTCATTGGTTTTAATGGCCAAAGCCTGCTGAAAACCTAAATACTTACGCGACTCTTCAATTTCTAGATTCTTAATTTCAACTCCGTCCCGAAATTTTATTCCGTCCCGTCTTTCAAACCTTCCCTTTCTCACATGCATAACGGCACACCTTTCCAAATCGAACTCCATGCATATTCTTCTACTAAAACTGTACACTAGCTTTAACTCTGTTCTTTATTGACAACTGACAGACATATGTGCTGTAATATTTTATAGTAATCATTATTATTATTATTCATTATCATATTATCAGTTATCTGATCAACCAAAGTCATACTTTTTTTGCACGAACAGTAACACTTCCTTCATTTTCTAATCTGTCATAGTCTTTCCCGAGTAGGAGCCTTGAACACTTGAAAATGATGAGTGCGATCTCGTCGAAGCGTCGTGAAAACCCAAGTACTTCTTAGTACTTAAACACAAGAATAAAGTGATAAGATTTCACCAGGAAAAATCTTCAGCGTTGGACACACATATTGGATATATATATATATATATATATATATATATATATATATATATATATATATATATATATATATATATATATATATATATATATAATATATATATATATATATATATATATATATATATATATATATATATATATATATATATATATATGTGTGTGTGTGTGTACACACACATATTTATTTAATATAATTTTTCGAGTTTAAATTATAATTAGAAAGGTTCCGTCATGTTATCAATGAGCAAAATCCAGTCAGAGCGCGAGTTACAAACATTTTACATAACCTCACTCCGCCGAGAGTCTCGATAGTGGTGGGGATACCAAAGGTGGAAGGGGAAGGAAAATGGAGACGTGGTAAACTGAAAGTTAGCTACTCCACTTGAAAGAGGCATCGAGTTTGCCAGCCGGAGCCACCCCTGATCCAGAGGTATTGTGTAACGTCAACGGCAGAAGTTCGCCGGAACGAAATGGCCACGAATCCTGTTAACTGCGTCAATTTGAAAAGTAGAAATTTCGCGAAATTGTATCGCCTTTTATGGAGGGTAGTTGAAACGGTCTGAACAGAGAGGTGAAGGGAGTGTGAAAGGGGTGGCTCTTTGGCTGACATTTTCGGAATAGTGCGAGAATATGTATACACAAGGTGTAAGGAAAAGTACTTTCGTAAATTTAACCAACGATTCTTCATTAAAAAGTTTACTTAAAGCATATACTCAAAATGCAACCATTTTCGCGGAAAACAGTTTAGAACTTATGGAAATGTTCTTAACAATTGGCAACGTAGCATCATAGTGTTTACTGTGCTCTTAAGGTATTATTTGAAAATAAAATGTGTTATTTCTATAGCTATTCATTCCATATGTTTCAGTATAAATTTGGTTTGTTTTGTTTTTTAAAATAAAACTTACACATTAATGTCGTTTAATGTTAAAGTTGAAATTACTAGCACTCATTTTTGCATCATAACACGTTTTAAACGATTCACATCACATGTGATGAAATACTTGATTAAATTAAATGTCCCCCATCCCCCATTCAAGATTTTTTCTTTATTTTTTATCATTTTTCTGACTGTCAAATTCTTTGCCAAATTCACAAACTTTTAGTTTTATATCGAAATCCTTGATGTTTATTTTACATTTTAAACATATATATAAAATATTATGCCGCCTGATTCGAAAATCGCCTCACTGCGAATTCACGTAAGACACGGTAGCGTAAGTCCGCCGTATATATATATATATATATATATATATATATATATATATATATATATATATATATATATATATATATATATATATATATATATATATATATATATATATATATATATATATATATATATATATATATATATATATATATATATATATATATATATATATATATATATATATATATATATATATATATATATATATATATATATATATATATATATATATATATATATATATATATATATATATATATATATATATAGATTTACTAATAAAAGTAAGTTCAATATTTACGGGTGTGATGGACGAGGCAAAATTTGGAGGAAGGTTAACGAGGAGCTAAAACCTGAAAATATGACACCAAAAGTGAAGCATGGAGGCGGCAGTATTTTGGTTTGGGGTTCGATGGTGGCAGCTGGAGTAGGAAATTTGCACTTTATTGAGGGTATACCGAATCAGATGAAATATATTGAAATAATGCGTGCTAACTTGTTAGCAAGTGTTGAGCGCTTAGGTCTTGGCAGACGTTGGATACTGCAACAAGACAATGACCCTAAGCACACTGCTCAAAACGTGAAGCAGTGGATAATTAATAATGTCCCAAAAATTCATCATCATCCTCCTCAGTCACCCGATTTAAATCCAATTGAAACTATCTGCACGAAACTGCTGATTTCTGAAAACTGGAAAAGATTTTGTTTACTAATAAAAGTAAGTTCAATATTTACGGGTGTGATGGACGAGGCAAAATTTGGAGGAAAGTTAACGAGGAGCTAAAACCTGAAAATATGACACCAAAAGTGAAGCATGGAGGCGGCAGTATTTTGGTTTGGGCTTCGATGGTGGCAGCTGGAGTAGGAAATTTACACTTTATTGAGGGTATACCGAATCAAATTAAATATATTGAAATATTGCGTGCTAACTTGTTAGCCTAGTGTTGAGAGCTTAGGTCTTGTTTTAACTATTTCTAAGCACACGGCTCAAAACGTGAAACAGTGAATACTTTGTCATGTCCCAAAAATTCTTGATCATTCTCCTCAGTCACCGGATTTAAATTCAATTGAAATTATCTGCGAAGAATTGGACCGGTGCATACAAGTTCCAGATGTGCGATCGAACAGTTGTACGCAGCCTTAAAACAGCTTTGGAAAAGGCGTGGTCTATGATTCCTGCGGCAGTTACAGAAAATTTAGTGTTGTCTATGCCTAGACGATTACAGGCCATTATAAATGCTAATGGAGGTCCCACGAAATATTAAATTTGTTTTTTTTTATTATTATTTTTATGTCATTAATTACTGTATTAAGACTTTTGTGAGCCGTTTTTTTCGATAGATATTATTTTCTGTGTAGATAAGATTACATTTATTAATAAATATGCTGTGAAAGATGTTTTTATATATAAAGATATTTTTTATTTCATTAATATATGTTATTTATTACCAATTAACTATAAAATGTGGAGCATATGAACACTTTTGTTGATATACCAGAATAAAAACATCACTGTAGCTAAAGGCAACTTCGATATCTGACTGGAAGGAACAAACTGGTTGAAGGAACAAACCGTCTCTAGCACTGTATAGCTTCGCAAGGCAACTACTATGAAGAAGTCAATATAGAATTATAATTAAAATTGAAACAATATTATAAGAAATCAGTCTCCTTACTTTATTTACATACCTCGTAAATAAGATCCAAATATATATTTGATAACCCATAAAAAAATATGACTAATAATATATTTATTTGCATAATAAGAATTATAAGAAATGTATAACGTTTTCTCAAAAACCAGCAGATTAATATACTAATAAACATATGGAAATAATTTTTCAGGTATATTTTCCTCGACGCTAATGAATACTTTACCCGAAAAACTTCCCCTTAGCCGCCCCATCAACATTTCCCTCGCCTTAAACCCCATTTAGATCGTTTCAAGTTCCCACCGTAAAAGACGATACAACTCTGCGAAACTTCCACTTCTCAACTTGACGCAGTTAGCAGGATTCGTAGCCATTTTGTACCGGCGAACTCCTTATACAATGCCGCCGAATCGGGGGTGGGCTCCGCTCGCAACCTCGATGCCTGTTTCAAGTGGAGCAGTCAACTTCCACTTTACACCATCGCCCCCGTCCCGTCGTTTTTCATCCCTACCACGTTTTGGTGCTGTTCCATTACCGAAACTCTCGTCAGAGTGAGGTTATGTAAAACGTTAGTAATTCGCGCCCTGACTGGCTCTGTACAAAGCCGACTACGACTGTTTGGTAATGGTTAACTTTCTTTGAAGTTGTCGGCATGGCGGTGTGTCCATAGAAACTCTTCGGAACTTGTCTAATTATTGTGCTGCAAAACCTGACGAGTTGTATTAATGAGATTTTCAAAGAAAATCCATCCGCTCCTCGAGAAGTAGTTACAAAATTATTTTCGTTCTATTATGTACTTTGCTCTATTCCTCTGTTCTCTCAGTTCCCACGATTTATATTAAAAATATATTTAAACATATTTTAACTCTCCAGAGGTGCATTCTGGAAATATAAATAGTCATAAATAGTCGAACGAGTCAATTAGCCTTTTTCCTCGGAAGATATGAAAAAATACCACTAGAGGCAACACGAGTTAAAGGGTATAGTCCGTTTCATGATATTTAGTTGCCCTTCGGCAAAATGTTAGTTGCCCCAATAAATCTCAATAAAAATATTTTTAGTTTCTTAAAAGGCGCCAGAGCCGGAGTGGTTTACTTTCTGAATAATTTTGGGAAAAATAAAATATTGTTAAATTATGATTATTATTATAACGTATGACTAAAACATTGTTTATTGGTTTGTGTATTTTGAATTTATTAATTATTATTATTATTCACGTATGGGCCCGGGTGGACCACGCGAAGTACAATTAGAGGCGTTTGTTGTTGCCTTCCTTTGCGCCCATACTAATTTCATTCATTCGCTATGAGCTTTTTTTCTTTCGTCAGACCAAGTTGTTCCAGTCTTCCTACATTTTTCTCTCTGGCCAACCTTCCAAACGTCAACCTTGTGTCTGAAACAGCCTCTATCCTGAATTTCACTTTGTGTAATATTTGCTGATCTTAGGTCCTCTTTAATTGCAGCAATCCATTTAATTATTTCTAATTTATCTCGGCTCCTGTTTTCATAAAATTCGACTATTTGTCTAGTTAGCCTACTCGGATTCATCCGTTTTATGTGTCCGTAAAACTTAAGTCTTCTTTTTCTCATATCGCTATGTATATCTGTGTATTGTTTGATTTCTTAGTTTTCTCGAAGTCGGTATGTTGTTGTATTTATTTGTTTGGGGCCTAGAATTTTTCTTATGATTTTTCTTTCCTTCTTCTCAATGTCCTCGATGTATCTCTTTCTATTCAAAATGAGCATTACTGCCCCATATAGACATTCTGGCTTAATAACTGTGTTGTAATGTATCAGTTTTGTGTTTTTAGATAGGCATTTTTTGTTGTAGATATTTTGTGTAAGTCTCAATGCCGTTTCCATTTTTTGACATCTACCCTTATTGGCCGCTTTTTCCAACCCATTTTCTATGATTATTTCACCCAAATATTTAAATTGAGAGACTCGTCTGATGTTACCATATTTTGTTTTTAGAAATGGTGTTCTTAGTCTGTTGCAGGTCATGTATTGTGTCTTTTCAAAGGAAATTTGGAGTCCTACCTTTTCTGCTGTTTCTTTTAGGATTTCAATCTGTTTCTGTGCCGTTAATACATCTTGAGCCAAAATTGCTAGATCATCAGCAAACGCCAGACAATCAATTTTGATGTTGGTTTTCCCCAGTTTAATGGGCTGGTCAATATTCAGAGCCGACTTTTTTTCACGCCACTCCTGTATTATTTTTTCTAGAACACAGTTAAATAAGAGTGGCGAGAGTCCATCCCCTTTTCTCACTCCAGTTTTAATTTCGAAGGGCTCTGAGATGTCACCCATGAATTTAACATTTGACAGTGTATTAGTTAATGTTGCTTTAATAACTGCCAGCGTTTTCAGATCTAGTCCTTGTTCTTTCAAGATTCGAAATAAAGATTCGCGGTCAATATAATCATATGCTTTTTTGAAATCCACAAATGTACAGACGAGATTTTTATTGTTCAGTTTTTGATGTCTTAGGATCAACTTTAGATTCAGGATCTGTTCAGGGCAGGATCTGCCCGGTCGAAAACCTGCTTGATATTCACCAATTTTAGGTTCCAACTGTCCTTATGCTCTGTCTAGTAGACATTGAGATAGAATCTTGTAACAAACTGGGAGAAGAGATATCCCTCTATAGTTGTTTGCATCCGTTCTATCTCCTTTCTTGTGTAGTGGATGAATTAGAGCATCTTTCCAATCTTCCGGAATCCGTTCAGTTCGCCAAACTTCTTGTAGAATTTGGGTTATTTCCTTGATTGTACCTGGACCAGCGGATTTCAAAAGTTCAGCAGTGATTCCATCTTCACCAGAAGCTTTGTTATTTTTAAACCGCTTGATTTGCCTAATTATTTCATCTTCATTCGGTGGTAATGAATCTGGGTTTGTTTTAGGGTTTAGTGTTGGTAATTTGTTTAAAGGCTCAGGAGAGTTTAGTATTTGTTCAAAATATTTCGCAAGTTCTTTACAATTGTCTTGGTTATTTAGAGCTAATTGTCCGTTTTCCTTTTGGAAGCAAAGACTTTGTGGTTGATAGCCTGTTAATTTAGTTTTAAATGTTTTGTAAAAGTTTTGGGTGTTATTTTTTTGGAAATCTTTTTCTATTTCCTTAAGTTGATTGTTTTCATATTTTCCTTTAGTTTGTCTAATTAGTTTCGATGTTTCTTTTCTTACTTCCAAAAAGTTGTTATAGTTTATTGTTATTTTTTGACTGTTCCAATCTTTGAATGCTTTACTTCGGCTTAATATTGCTTGCTCGCAAACTTCATCCCACCATGGATGTTTTCTACGTTTTTGTAAAGGGACCAACTTTAAGGCTGTTTTAATAATTTTTTGTTTCAATTCTTGCCAGTTCTGTGCTGGTTGTTTATCAAGCTCTTCTGTTAGGGCTGGTTTTATTTTCGTTGGGTCGAACATTGGTATTAGCAGTCTCTTTTGAATACGTTTTCGAGGTTTGATTCTAGTCAAGTAGTGATCCATGTCTATGTTAGCTCCTTTCCTGACTTGAACATTCAAAATCTTTTTATAATTGGTGTACGACATGGCAACATGGTCAATTTGAAATTCACCTATGTACGTGTTTGGGCACCTCCAGGTCTTTTGTTTTGTTATTTTCTTCTTAAAATGTGTTGACATTATTTTTAGATTAAACTGCGAACATAGTTCAACCAATCTTCTACCATTATGGTTAGTCCATTTATAAGCGGGAAAACTGCCGACTGTTTTCCTGTACTTTTTTTCTTTCCCTAGTTGGGTTAGAGGAAATTTTAGAGATAGTCTTTTCCAGATTTTCCCAGGACTTATTTACTTTTTCAGGATTAGATTTATTTTCTTCGTTAACTGGGAGGTGTGCATTGATTAATGTATAGTTTTTGTTAGCACACTTTAGGGATAGTGTCATAAGTCGATTATTTACTGACTGGACATTAGTTATAGAACCAAGAATATTTCTTGAGATAGCCAAAGCAACACCGAGATGTGGTATATTTTTGAGTATTCTTTTGTCAGTTTTATTTTTAAAAAGTCTGTAGTTGCCGAATTCCAAGGTGTTATCATCTGTCAATCTGGTTTCTTGCAAAGCTAAAATTTGAATTTTTTGCTGATTCAATGTTCGCCCCAATTCGTGTAGTTTTCCTGGACGCAGGAGAGAATTGATATTTACCGATCCAAAGAAAGTTTTTGTTTTCGGTTTCAGACGCTGACCAGAGGTCTCCAACTCCATCTGAAAAATTTTGCGTTTAAGCCCGGACGCCCCAGAATACGAAAGTCCGGTTGTACCAGCAAAGCTGGCAGAGGATTGTCTACCTGCTGGGGTAATTTTGTAATTATTAGAACGCTTCATCTTGTACTTTGAATTAATTGTTTGAACCATGACGGTTCAGAGGTCAAGACTGGAGGGGTTAGTTCCAGAATTTCAGCGGCACCACTGGTGAACAGACGCTGACCACTAAACGGCTTGATACAAGTCAGACGCTAAGTGGATTTAGTTTTTTTTTGCCTTGGTTCGGGGCTGCTTATTTTGAGATATTCGCAGCTGTCCATTAATATCTAATGGAACTTTCACTATCCACCACCCGTAACCCGTCCAGTACCTTAGGCGAGGTATACTGGAGAATTTATTAATATAATAAAAATAAATAAATAAATGTATTCGTATAATAAAAATTATAAGTTAAATTTTATTATGCATTTAATTCGGTTTTGCGCTGTCACTGTCACTTTGATCTACACTAATAATAATTGGTTCTATATTATTAGTAAAGGATACAACTTTCATTGGGAATACTATATACAACCTTCCGAATTAATGTAGCAGCACTTGCACTTAGAGTCAGATAAATATTTTCTGCTCTAATATTGGATTTTACCTGATGCCACATATGCTCAGTTGGATTAAAAATACACTATTACGGGGGAAGCCGTAAAACCGTATGTCTCATATCGGCAGCAATGGTATTCTTTAATATTTCTAGATCACATTTTTTATATGTATTTGCGAAATATATATCGTTATTTAACATAAAATTCTGAATTTCAAATTTGATGTGTTTTGCATTAGGAACTTTATTTTTTTGGCGGTTATAATAACTAGCATTGTCCATTACAATTACGCTTTCCTTATACACATTGGGCAAAAAGCTATTTATAAACCAATCTCTTCAAAATGTTCTGCTGTGGTGTCGTCATGGTAGTTCAAAGATGAATGTTTAATATTTTTGGGGGACAACCGTAAACAATTTGGAACCCATCCATCCTCGGGACCAGCATGTAAAATTGTAATTGTTTTTTCCTTGTTCGCTGGGGCTTTGGTTTGGCATTTTCTTGATGTAACCACCCATCCTTTTGCTGGCGTTTCATGTGTATCGAACCATGTTTCATCAAGGTAGATAATGGGACGATAATCTAATCTGTATTTTTTATAGAGTTTAAGTAGTCGCAATCGTTGTGATTCTATTGAATATTTACTTTTTTATTAATGGTCCAGTATGCAAAACCCATTTAAGATAATATTCTCCGGAGGCTGGTTCTGCTGCAAAGAATGTTGGTTTAATCTTTCCTTAGTTGCTGTTGCAATGCAATGTAGGCACAATTTGCTCTTCATAGATTTTGCTTCGAATTAAGTCTTTATCGCTTTCGTCAATATATTTGCTTTTAACAGAATCACTACGGACTTTTTTGGCTTTAATTGGCTTCGTCATAATATATTTTCTTTTAAAATTAGCACTACTGGAGGCACAATGATCATTATCTTGCCAATAACGCCACATTTTTAGAACGTGTAGTATAATTAAAAATACGATCGAAATAATAGAACTGCACTGTTTAAGAAAAGAATGCGAAATAAAATAAATTATTTCGAAACAACTAAACCAAATATAAAATTAATTTTATCTTCCTACCTGATATTTTATTAGGCTCGGCTCTGTTTACGTTTCTTGCAACTTTGCCCGGTTTCGTTACGGCAAGGGTTGTTAAGATTTTATTGCAGACAATTGGTCAAAGATATATCTCGAAACGCACTATACAAACATTTTAATCCTGCTATCTATACTAATATCCAAGAGATTTTCCACTAAACATCGAATCACCTTTTTTAAAGTTATCGACGCACGTTTCGCTAACCATGTTAACATCATCAGGAGATGATTTAATTGTTTAGAAAAGTTAGAATGTTTAGCAAAGAAGCAACAACACATAGAATCACTCTATCTACCTATACAAAGTCCATAATCTTGCACGCTTCCTTCTAAAATTGGTCTGTTTTTCCATCCGGAGTTATTCCGGTTTCCCTTAACTATGGAACAATGTATAATTATATAATCACTGGCCATGTCGATATAAGTACAATTATTAATGATTATCGATCTGATGATGAACTACTTTCCTAACTATGGAACTTCAAAAGCACTCAAAAGAGGAAGGCAATATTGTTTAAATGATTTTATCTTAAACATGTAAGACAATACTAATGGAGTGTTAGATTATTTAAGAGCAGACGTGAAATCTTCTCTCAATGATTGTACTCCTGAATTTCTAGCATACACCTTTTACTCTTCGACTTTTCAAAAGTATCAGAACACAAATAAATTCATGGTAATACCATTTGATGCACAATTAACAAGAGGGCTAGACAAAATTTTGAAAAAAGTGGACATTAAGGTTGTGTACAAACCATATAATAAATTAAGACTCCTGAGAGACCAACATGAACAGTCGGGGATTTACGAAATTAGTTGTCAAGATTGTGATCGAAGGTATATTGGGTAAACAAAAAGATCCATATTGACAAGAGTCCTGAGAGACCAACATGAACAGTCGGGGATTTACGAAATTAGTTGTCAAGATTGTGATCGAAGGTATATTGGGTAAACAAAAAGATCCATATTGACAAGATATAAAGAACACATTGCCCACATTAGATATGGGAGAAATGAAAAATCTTGTGTTGCCCAACATGCAATCGAACATGACCACAATATGGATATTAGTAATTTAAGACTAAGTAAAAGTGTTAATAATAATAGGGCTTTGGATGCACATGAAAGCATTCAAATAGAAAAATGTAAGAAAATCATGAACCGAGATAAAGGACCTATCCGGTTCAGTCCACTTTTTCAATTATTAATGTAAGGCTTAGTTAACTTCACGGTTCATGATTTTTACACGCTTCGTTAGATAGGGGTTTTCATATAATTAGAACATAGTTTAGTTTTAGAATTAGATTAAATCATCTCCTCATGATGCTAACATGGTTAGCGAAACGTGCGTCGAGAAGTTCAAAAAAAGTGATTTTATGTTTAGTGGTAGATCTCTTCAAGTTTAGTGTTTGACACTAAAGGTTCCAATAGATGAATTGAATTACTTTAGATAGCAGTATGAAAATATTTGTACCTCCTACACGTGCTGCCTCTAGCGGTATTTCTTCATACATTTTTAAAACATTTAAAAATCTCTTTCAAGGCTCATTACAATATATTTTTAATGATTAATACTGAACATAAAATGCGCTCGCTTTATGAATACGCAGGCGGGGCCTGAGCCAAAAATCCATTGGCAATTACCAAAGCGCAAAATAAATGGGTATCGGGGAAAGCGAGTCTGGGATCGGGGGTGCTTCGGGGATGCCCTACATCACTGGTCGACATGCCAGTGCCGATTTGTTTCGTCCCAAAGGCCGGGAAACCACCGAAACCGATCGCCGACGTCGCCCTGCCCGATAAATCTCCCCCGAGAGAGGGGCTTCGAACCACGGTCTTAGATGTAATTACAATGAAAATAGCGTTTCAGGAAGCTGGCTGATTTATCTCGAAGGCGCGGGCATTTGGGGGGTCACGTCAACATTAAGAAGTTTTTTGATGCTAATTTGATATAATATATATATATATATATATATATATATATATATATATATATATATATATATATATAACACGGAAAGTAGGACTTTTTTAAAATAGCTGACGTTCTGAAAAAAATTTAATGACATTCGGATCACTAAAACCCAACTTATCGCATTTAAAGTGTCATTGTGTTTATTCCATCGGAATGAACATCGAACAAAGAGCGAATATTAAGTTTTGTTTTAAACTTGATCACTGGGGACTTCGAAAGGTTTGCTCACGCTTTGTTCCACGCAAATGGACTGACGATCAAAAATTCCTCCGAATCCAACCTTGCAAGGACTTGATTAAAGAGTCGAAAAAGGACGAAAACTTCAAGTACAGCTTTGTTACTGGTGATGAGACCAGTAAAAATGCTGTACTCGCATTTGCTCAAACTATGCTTGACATGCTTGAAGAATAAGAAAACTTGACCGTCATCATGAGTGGTGAAGCTTATTTCCATTTATCTGGAGTAGTCAATAAATCAAACAGCTAATTTTGAGTATTAATAGTGGCATGATGGATACTAAAAAGTATCGTAAAAAGTAAGTAAAAAGCATTGTAGGAAGAGACGCAGGCTCTCTCTCTCTCTCTCTCCCTCTCTCTCTCTCTCTACCCATTCCAAAAATGTCAATTTCCCATGGACCACCTTGTATGCCACATATAAATTTTACGAATTATTGTCATTAACATAGAAAGAATAATCAGGGACTTTTGAAAAAATTTTATTTTTCAATATAATCGAGAGTAGAAAGTAGCAAAAGTACTAAAAGGAGAATCAGCGTAAGGAACAAAAAAATGACCACCGGGGGTTAAATTTGGAAAAAAGGGAGGCTAATGAAAATGACGTTAACTTTAAATGTTTGTATATATTTTTAAACATTTTTATATTTTTAAAATTTTGTTCGTTAGGCAAATTTATTACAAAAAAAAATCACTGAGAAATTTGTCTCCGTTTGTTTTTTGTTTTTACCCAGTGATTCTTTATTTACATAAGAACAGATATTTTGATATTTTTTGAGTTTGGTGAAAAACCCAAATAAAGAAAAAAATATATGAACACGTCCAATCATCCAGACATGACTTTTAAGCTGCCTGTATCATTGAACCTATTCACCGTTTTTGAAACTGTTGACTTAGTGATGTTTTTATTCGGATGTACGTTTATTTGAATTATTTTGAATTAAATTTTTGTTTATTTGAATTAAATGTTCTTCATGTTGCCTGCATTAAGTCTATGCGCTTAAATATTAACTAATATTAACTGTAGTAATTATATTATTAATAATTATTAATGTATTAATTATCATTATTAATTATATAATTATATTAATTATAAATAACTTAAGCGCGTAGACTTAATCCACGGACATGAAGAAAAATTAAATCAACTTTCTCTTTTCAACTTAATAACTTATTCATCTTAGCAACTGAATTAAAACGTTATTTTTATACACATTCAAATACAACATCTTTCAAATAACACAATGACAGCACAATAATGATGGCTCCTTTCAAACAACACAATTTTGCAATTCTTCTATTGGAACTTTTGGTGTGAAACACTAAACTTAAAATCGTACTTATATCAACATGGCCAGTGGATATATAATTATACATTGTTTCATAGCTAAAAGTAACCGGAATAGCTCCGGATGGAAAAACTGACCAATTTTTAGAAAGAAGCGTGCAAGATTCTGAACTTCTGGACTGTATAGGTAGATAGAGGGATTCTATGTGTTGTCGCATCTTTTCTAAACATTCTATCTTTTCTAAACATTTAAATCATCTCCTGATGATGCTAACATGGTTAGCGAAACGTGCGTCGAGCAGTTCAAAAAAGTAATTTTGTGTTTAGTGGTAAATCTCTTCAAGTTTAACACAATTTTTGTTTAATTTCCAAGGCTTACTATTGCCATATTAGCTTCTTTTAGTTCCTTCTTTTAGTTCCTACCGACTGCAGATTATTTTAGTTGTTTTTGCTAATTGTTCTAAAACGCCTACTCCAATAAAGAAATGTGACATAACATTTTTTATTTTAAGATTTGTCAAAATGTATTAAAAAAATACAGTATGTTTCTAAATCATTCCGGGTATCGATCCGTTGATTCTGTGAAGAGTCACGACGTTTCGCCAAAATCTCATTTGGCATTTTCAAGTTTGTCCGCTTCGACTGAAGAGTCCACCTGAGCAGTCAGGACTCGGATCGACACCAGGAAGGATTTTCCTTCCGGGTGTGATTTTCCAGGCGAGATTTTCAGATCTTTAAGAGTTTTTAGTTCAATTAACCACCACCAGAATCCACACATTACTGAAGAACATCATGTTAATTTATCAGTAGTCAGAGTGTGGTGTGGCTTACATGCAAAAGGATTCATTGGACCGTTCTTTTTTGACTGTACTGTAACTGGTGCTGTTTACCTTAATTTGCTACAGGAAGCAGTGATCCCACGCATTCGGAAAGCTTTTAAGGGTGAAAGTTTTTATTTTCAAAAAGATGGTGCACCTCCACATTATCATCATGACGTAAGGGCTTATCTTGACGAGACTCTACCAAACAGATGGATTGTACGAAGAGGTTGGGTTGAATATGCGCGGTCATTCACCTGACCTTACGCCGTTCGACTTATTTTTAGGGGGATAAATTAAAGACAAGGTTTATAAAACAAAACCGGCAACAGTCAATGAATTAAAAATAGCGACTGAAAAAGAACGCGGCCAATGGAAATGATTATCGATGTTTGCGATAACATTGCTTCTTGTTATCAGCAATGCCTGAACCTAATGAAAAAGATTTTTTTTAAACCCTAAAATAAATTGTATGAAAATAAAAACTGATTTTAGAAGCAGTCACATATATATATATATATATATATATATATATATATATATATATATATATATATATATATATATATATATATATATATATATATATCATCATCATCATCATCATCAGCCCGCATCGATCCACTGCAGGATGAAGGCCTCTTCAGCATGCTTCCAACCTTCACGGTCCTGGGCTTTCCTCTGCCACTCGGGTCCAATATACTTAACGATGTCATCAATCCATCGTGCTTTCGGTCTTCTTCGCGGACGTTTGCGATCAAGCGGTATCCACTCCAGGATTGCCTTGGTCCATCTGTCGTCCCATCGCCTCGCTATATGGCCTGTCCATCTCCATTTCAACTGTTTTACTCTTCCAATGATGTCACAGACTTTTGTTTGTTCCCTGATCCATGGGCAGGACTTTCTGTCTCGTCTTGTAATGCCAAGCATACATCTTTCCATTCCCCTCTGTGCCACCCGAAGTTTTTGAATTGATTGCGATGTGAGTGTCCAGGTTTCACTTCCGTATGTCATAACGGGTAGAATGTACTGATCGAATACTTTTCTTTTCAGGCAAAGTGGGAGTCTGCTCTTAAACACTATGTTGAGCCTACCAAATGCCTGCCAGCCACATTTAACACGCCGTTCCACCTCCCGGGTGGTATTCCCCTCCATGGAAATCCTCTGCCCAAGATATATAAAGCTGTCAACAATCTCTAAATCCCTTCCTAGAACTGAAATTCTTCTGTCCTGAGCGAAGTTATTAAACATAACCTGACTCTTTTTCAGGTTTATTTTCAAGCCAAATGGTTCGCCAGCCCTTTGCAGTTCTTGTATGCGTCTTTGCAGCTCCTCTGGGTCTTGTGAAATGAGAATAATATCATCTGCAAATCTAAGATGGTTTAAGTTTGCACCATTGATCTTTACACCATCCTGTTCCCAATCCAGTTTACGGAATACTTCTTCAAGGCCAGCCGAGAAAAGAATAGGCGATATTGCGTCACCCTGCCGTACACCTCGTTCTATATTCTCCTCGTTCTAATTCCCACTTCAAGATCATCAAGGTGAATTGTGGCTGTAGCTCCATCATATATCGATCCTAATAGGTTTACATAGGCTCTCTCTACACCTTGGCTAAGCAGTGCATCCATTATCGCATGCTTTGAGATGGAATCAAATGCTTTTTCGTAGTCGATAAAAGCCAAGCACAGTGGCATGGTGTATTCGTTGTGCCTTTCTATGACCTGCTGTACAATCTGGATGTGATCCATTGTACTGAATCCACTTCTGAATCCTGCTTGTTCTCTTGGTTGTGCGTCATTCAGTTTTTTTAATATTCTTTTAGAAATTATCTTAGTGAAAACTTTGTACATCACTGATAGGAGGCTTATTGGACGGTAGTTCTTTAAATCTTCCTGTGCTCCTTTTTTATGTAAAAGGATCACTTCTGCATTTTTCCATAAGTCTGGTACTTTTTGTTCTTTGAGGCATTTTGAGTATAATTTTGCCAGTGTTTTATGTAACGTCCGACCACCAGCTTTTAGCATTTCGACAGTTACACTATCCTTTCCTGGAGCCTTGCCGTTCTTCATCAATTCTATAGCATTTGTTACTTCCTCCACTAGGATATCTGGCATTATATATTGTTCTTCCGAGGGTATTGCTGTCCCTGACTGGCTCTGATCTTCATATAACTGGGAATAAAACCTTCTGACAATCTCTAACATTTGGGTACGCGTCCTCCACACTGTGCCATCCTCACGCTTTAAAGCATATATTTGCGTTCTTTTGTTTCTCAGCTTCTGTTTAGCTTTGTTAATTCCTTTGTTTTCTTCCAGGGTTTTTTGCACTAGCTGCATATTGAATCGGCGCGTGTCCTCTCTGATACGTTTTCTTATATTTTTGCAGAGCTCAGTGTACTCGACCCTGCCAAAAGGACTGCCTGCATTTCTCATTGCTCGCCGTTTCTTCATTAAATCAATGGTCTCACTGGAGATTTTTGTTTGTTTGAGACATTTTTCCTCTGGTGCTATTGAAGCAGCCGTTTGAAGTACATTGTTGGCGATTTCTTCATATTGAACTGATATTTCCACGTCCTCTGGATCTTGTAACGCAGCAAACCGGTTTGACAAAGCAATCTCAAAATCGCTTCCTCTCTCCAGCAGTTTTCCAGAATCCACCTTGCCCTTCTTTGATCTTACCATTCTTTCGCGCTCTTTTCGACAGTCAATCCGAACCCTTGCTCGTACCATTCGGTGGTCACTTCCAACATTAAAATTGTTAAGGACAGTACAATTGGTAAATATTGTTTTATCGTTGGTCATGATGTAGTCAATTTCGCTTGTGAGCCCAGATGGACTTTTCCATGTCCATTTTCTGCTGATATTTTTCTTATAGAATTAATTCATAATATATAGTTCTTGTCCTTCAGCAAAATCAACTAATCTGTCACCTCTATTGTCTCGCTCACCAGTTCCATATGGGCCAGTTGCATTTTCGTCTGTTATATATATATATATATATATATATATATATATATATATATATATATATATATATATATATATATATATATATATATATATGGACGTGTTCGGGAGTAGCTGATGTCAATTGTGGCTTGAGATCCGTCCCACCAAATTAAATGTTGACCATTATTTCGAGTCGGGAGAAAATGAGGAATTAAAGACAGCTGACGACCGCTAAAATATGGAAATAATGAGAGGGTGGAGCCGATGGCCGGACGTGCGCTTGATGAAAACGTCCGAAAAGAGATTATTACTGGGCAGCGTGTTGTTTTTAGGAGCTTATGTCGTCCGGAAAATTATCTTTCGAGGATTTTCGGCCATTATATTTCGGTATATTTTTGCATAACGAGCTCGTATCGTCGAATTGTCCCCCACTGACACAAATAGAAAAAAGTTTCCGGTCGTTGCAAAATTATGTCACGAAAATTAGTGTTTTTTGGGCCTCCTATATTTACAACATCACTAAGTAAGCTATAAAAGAATAAATTTTAGCTTGAAAAGTTATACGAGGTGAGTCAATATAGAGTAATGAGGGGAGTGGAGACAGACCAACTTCAGATGCATCTCCAGTACGAGTTTGAACTACCTGAGCTAAAGCCGCTTGGTGAGCCATAGTAATTCTTTTTGTGACTGGATTTTTCTCGTGCGTTCTGAAAATGAGTGATGTTACAACATCACTAAGTAAAATATAAAAGAATAAATTTTAGCTGGAAAAGTTATGAGGTGAGTCAATATAAAGTAATGAGGGGAGTGGAGACAGACCAACTTCTGATGCATCTCCAGTACGAGTTTGAACTACCTGAGCTGAAGTCGCTTGGTGAACCATAGTAATTCTTTTTGTGACTGGATTTTTCTCGTGCGTTCTGAAAATGAGTGAGAACAATATATATATATATATATATATATATATATATATATATATATATATATATATATATATATATATATATATATATATATATATATATATATATAGCGATATTCCGGCTTCCACTTTGCCTGCTCCCTAAGGCTCATAGCTAGATAAGGTTGTAAACCCTTCGGAATAGGCAGATTGAGGCAGACGGGGCAAAGCAACTAGATTCTCTTGATAATGGCTTCAAAGTGGGAGCCGAAACGTCGAGATTTTACAAATCTTAAACGCGGTTCTACCCGAGAATCTTATAATTCTATATACTATATATCTTATGTTTCCTCACACGCTTATGTATCAGGATAGCCTACAAGTCACACAAAACTGTTGCAAACATCCTAAAAAACCCCAAGGACAAGGACTGGAAAATCATGGGGTGTATAGTATATCTTGTTCCGACTGCAACAGAGCATACATAGGACAAACAAACAGACGAATATCGGCCAGAATACAAGAACATAAAAACGATTTAAAAAACAAACAAACCACTTCCGCTCTGTTCCAGCACCATCTACATACAGGACATAAAATCAATTTTGAAGGAGCCAAAGAAATAGCGAATATTGAAAACTACAAGGTCCGAGCAATCAGAGAAGCCCTTGAAATAGAAGAAAGAGGTGAGCTGAATACTTGAAACGACGCTCGCAACATTCCAAAAGTATGGAAATCCCTTCTGAAAAAAGAAAAAACGTTGCAACGTGGCCGCGAGGTAGAAAAATCAATAAACGGACGCCCGACAGCGTTGCCGAATGCCGCAAATGCTCCCGAACTACCCCGATTTAATCTGCGCAGTCGCTTGTCGTGACTCTTGACAAGATCAACGGATCAACACCCGGAATGATTTAGAAACATTATCTACCATCCGTGAAAATATTAGAGGTAATATATATATATATATATATATATATATATATATATATATATATATATATATATATATATATATATATATATATATATATATATATCATATTTAACAGCAGCTCCCAATGTATCAGGCTTTAGAAATAAACCAACCTCAAAATGAAGTAAAACCTAAAGGCCACAACAAACCTCTAATTTAACGATATTACGATCCACCCCCGTAACGGTTCGAAAAGCAAAACTTTTACCGTGCAATCAGGAATATTTCGTCGTCCGAAAGTTGGCCTCAAACTAAAATTTAATCAAAAACGAAAACGGGGTAGGGCGACCGGGGGCGCCCCTCGCGGTTAATGAAATGTATTAATTAAGCGTTGCGAGCGCCACCTTTCGGCCTTTAAGTTCTAATAGTCGGTCGTTGGGCCGGTCTACGTTCACTTTTCGCTTCATTGTTTCGGCCGTTTCGCTCTCGGAACGTTTTAATGAAGCCTTCCGCAGTTTCGGCATTATTTTGTAGTTATTAAAATCGGCTAATAGTCACGACCGATTTGGCAAAAAGTTTTCTCCGTTTGTAGTTTTCGGATAGCTCTCAATTTAGCGTAGTTAAAATGTAGTAGAATAAAAATTTTGTAAGTTGTGTAAAATAAAATTTACAATATTAACAATCAGAGAGTTTTATACTAATATTTGATCAAAAAGCGATGTGTATGTACCAGGTGTCCCATTAAGGATGGATCGCGGCCGTATCTTGAAAACTATTTATCCCACCGCTTTGGGGGAAAAAAATGTACAAAAATGATCATGAGAAATTCACCAAACATATTTTTAAGCTTCTAAAAGGACCGCAAGAGGGCGTGACGAGCTAAACATTTTTAAAAATCATTTTTTTGTGTATTTTCAAGTGTTAACCGAGTAAGAAAAATTCGTGAAAGTACGACAAAATGTCATAAAACAAAGTTGTAGGAGACAGTTTGCTAATTATAACTGAGAATGTTTCTTATTCGGTTAACACTTGAAAATACACACAAAAAATTATTTTTAAAAATGTTTAGCTTGTCACGCCCTCTTGCGGTCGTTTTAGAAGCTTAAAAATATTTTTGGTGAATTTCTCATGATCATTTTTAGTACAATTTTTTTTCCTCAAACCTGTGGGATAAATAGTTTTCAAGATACGGCCGCGATCCATCCTTAATGGGACACCTGGTATATGTATATATATATATATATATATATATATATATATATATATATATATATATATATATATATATATATATATATATATATATATATATATATATATATATATATATATATATATATATATATATATATATATATATATATATATATATATAATAAGAATATAAAATTTCTAGATTCTCGGGTAGAACCGCGTTTAAAATTTGTCAAATCTTGTATTCTACAATAATTTAATAAGAATAATACGAATAAACATTTAACGTTTGAAGATACTGTGTATGAATCTGCTCTATCCAGTGCGTATTAGTATCAGCCCAGTATCCACAGTTGTGTCTGTTAACATAACGATTTAAACAGAATGTTGCGTCATCCGTGAAAATAATATTTAAAACAATTTGAATTGGTATTTAGTTTTTCTATCATAACTCCGCTGAGCTCAACTCTTCGATCAAAATTATTTTCACTTAATTCTTGTAGTAATTGAATTTTGTAAGGATAAAAATATTTTTTAATTATTTTTTGGACTGAGCGTCTACACATCTTATGATTTAAAGCTAATTGTTGCCCGGACCTTACCATTGTCTACCACATTAATTTAAACATTCAACGAATTTTCGTCGTTAGTTTTTGTTTTTTGGCTTCCTAATTTTGAACGACTTTTAATGCTGCCTGTATCACTGAATCTTTTCAACGTTTTTGAAACTGTTGACTTAGTGATGTTTTTATTCGTATGTACTGTCAACATAGTGCGTTTTCTGTCACCGTATCCAACAATTGTTAGCATTTCAATTCTTCCTCTTTCAATTAAATACACATTAATTCCATATAAAAATTGAAAGAAATTTGAAATTCACAAATTGACGATAACATTCGTCAAGTGTAATCAAATACTAATCTGTCTAAAATAGACCGAAACACATATCAACCATTTTTTAAAATCTATTTTGAAAAAAAACCATACAAGATTTACATCGTTGAATTAAGAAAAAAATGTTCTTTCCAAAGATACTAAATTCAAGTACTGTTTTCATTAAAAAAAAATCAAGCTAGTCTTGGATTTCAAATATGCGACTAAAATGAAAATATAACCAAAAAGTGCCAAATTTTTCTTAATGTTTGTGTTCAAAATTTCATTAAGAAATCTCAAAGCGTTCCCGAGAAAGTGTTCTCGTTAGCCGTTTCCATACATAATAGCGACCCAGCATAGTAATTCCTTTATATTTTAACATTACCATTGTTCCTTTCTGATAATATTTACGATTTTTCAGTTCTTTTGCAGAAGTCCTGAAATCCTCCTAAATCTGATTAAAATGGTAATAAGACATCTTTATATTTTCGCAATTTCCAGAATTTCTTTGAAAAGTATATACAAATACAAATACTGAAGATATACGTTTTCGACTGGAGCAATTTCCAAAGACAATAATAATCTTCTCTCGATATTTTAGGGCATTTATCCCTTGTAAACAACAACAAGCAAATATAATTGATGTCTTTTAAAGGATCTGGACTTCTCTAATCTTTTCTATTTATATCATTATAGAATTTGGAAAATCTCTTCGAGTTTATTGTTTAACATCAAAGGTCCAATAGAAGAAGTGATATACTGGAGGATGTAAAAGTGCAACATCGAGTACAGATATTTAACCCTTCTGTGGTCGCATCAAATTTAATTACAGCAGTGGGCGCACACGGTCTTAGAGACTAGTTCAAAAAAAATACGTATACAGATACAAAAATTAAAAATTGGGTATATTTGGAGAGCAACTCAAAATTATATACAATTAATATATCTGAGGTATTTTCAAAATATTTATTAAAAAATATTTTCACATAGACAAAAATAAACAAAATTATGGCTCTATATATATATATATATATATATATATATATATATATATATATATATATATATATATATATATATATATATATATATATATATATATATATAGATATATATATATATATATATATATATATATATATATATATATATATATATATATATATATGTAGTGTCAGATTTCCTTGGACTGCGTCCAATGAGACCACAGTAGTTGAGTGTCATCATAGACCCAAACGTTGGGTTCCACAATCTCATGTGGAACACACAACAACCTGCGTCTCCGCCTTAATGATCATTTTTGTTAGTTGCTTAACTGGAGACGAACCCCACCCATCCCTTCAACTGGAAGGCATATGTTTCGTCTCTTGATGTTTAGACTCTTCAGGGTACCTACACATGCTCCCCTATCAAGAATAGGGAGACCCTACCCACAGCCAAGAACCAATGTTTTCGCCGACTTTCCGTCGGATGGCGTAAAAAAATCTTTAGTTTTATTCTCAAACTCATAAAGTGCAGGTCATAAAGTGAAGTAAAAATATTAGTGATCATTTGCGTAGCACTCAGAACATACACTGATTATGTGCTCTAGACACATAAATTTTCTGCAAACTTTGCGAGAATGTTTAGTTTTTCTTTTTTTTTTCTCCACCCACAATGGCTACATCTTTCCAGTTGTTCCTGGAAGAGACAAATTTCTCAGAGTCGTAATTTTATTGTTTTGGAGGGTTTTGAAAAAAGCACTCCCATATTTCAACAAGAGAAGTTTTTTTTCTAATGCAGTCTTTGGGACCAAGTAAGTGAAATGTTAAATTTTCTTTCCTAGGTCTTACGTTTTTGGGAGGATAATGTTTACTCCATTTTGTTCTGTTATCCCTTCCCATAAAATATGGTCCAGTTTCATTTATTTATTCATCTTCCTTTTCATCAAATTCTTGTTTTCTATCACTATCTTCATATCCTTCCCCAACGTTATCCTCTTCCCCTGATTCCTCCTCGTCTTTATATTCATCTCCACTAGGTACTTTTTCTTATAGTCTCAATAACCTTTCTTGATCTTTCTCGTGGTTCATATCTAAATATAAATTGATAATTATATAAATCTAGAATATTAATAGAGAATAATAATACAGGACCGGTTTCTGGCCTCACAGCCGTCGTCAGCTGGGCTCGAGCTCAACGCAGGGAGACAGCTGAATCGAAACGAACAGAGCAAGACCAAGTCAACTGGTCATATCGATGGCGGGTCGCAATCTCAATGCAACTCGAGCCATCCTACGGTGAATGTCAAAAATAGCGGCAGTAAAAAAAAATTATTGCAGTAATTGCAGTAATCCATTTAATTATTTCTACTTTAGTGCTACTCCTATTTTCATAAAATTCGACTATTTGTCTAGTTAGCCTACTCGGATTCATCCGTTTTATGTGTCCGTAAAACTTAAGTCTTCTTTTTCTCATATCACTATGTATATCTGTGTATTGTTTGATTTCTTTGTTTTCTCGAAGTCGGTATGTTGTGCTATTTATTTGTTTGGAGCCTAAGATTTTTTTTTATGATTATTCTTTCCTTCATTACAATCTCCTCGATGTCTCTGTTTCTATTCAAAATGAGTGTTTCTGCCCCATATCGACATTCTGGCTTAATAACTATGTTGTAATGTCTCAGTTTTGTGTTGTTAGATATGCATTTTTTGTTGTAAATATTTTGTGTAAGTCTCATTGCAATTTCCATTTTTTTACCCTTATTGGCCGCTTTTTCCAACCGGTTTTCCATAATTATTTCACCCAAATATTTCAATTGAGAGACTTGTCTGATGTTACCATATTTTGTTTTTAGAAATGGTGTTCTTAGTCTGTTGCAGGTCATGTATTGTGTCTTTTCAAAGGAAATTTGGAGTCCTACCTTTTCTGCTGTTTCTTTTAGGATTTCAATCTGTTTTTGTGCCGTTAATATATCTTGAGCCAAAATTGCTAGATCATCAGCAAACGCCAGACAATCAATTTTGATGTTGGTTCTCCCCAGTTTAATGGGCTGGTCCAATATTCAGAGCTTACTTTTTTTCACGCCACTCCTGTATTACTTTTACTAGAGCACAGTTAAATAAAAGTGGCGAGTGTCCTTCCCCTTGCCTCACTCCAGTTTTAATTTCGAAGGGCTCTGACATGTCACCCATGAATTTAACTTTTGACAACAAAGATTCGCGGTCAATAGAATCATATGCTTTTTTGAAATCCACAAATGTACAGACGAGATTTTTATTGTACAGTTTTTACTTAGGATCGACTTTAGATTCAGGATCTGTTCAGGACAGGATATGCCCGGTCGAAAACCTTCTTAATATTCACCAATTTTAGGTTCTAACTGTCCCTGTGCTCTGTCTAGTAGACATTGAGATAGAATCTTATAACAAACTGGGAGAAGAGACATCCCTCTGTAGTTGTTTACATCCGTTCTATCTCCTTTCTTATATAGTGGATGGATTAGAGCATCTTTCCAGTATTCCGGAATCCGTTCGGTTCGCCAAACTTATTGTAGAATTTTGGTTATTTCGTTGATTGTACCTGGACCAGCGGATTTCAAAAGTTCAGCATTGATTCCATCTTCACCAGAAGCTTTGTTATTTTTAAATCGCTTGATTTGACTAATTATTTCATCTTCATTCGGTGGTAATGAATCTCAGTTTGTTTGTCCAGTGTTTAGTGTTGGTAATCTGTTTAATGGCTCAGGACAGCTTAGAAATTACTCAAAATATTTCGCAAGTTCTTTGGAATTGTCTTGATTATCCTGTATATTAAGTGATAAAAAATAATAGTAGAATCAATGCTGCAACGGCTTCATGATGTCGTAGATAATAAGATAGTAAATTATAAAAAAAATTACAATGTGTTTTGGTCAGTTTTATACATTTTTTAAATGTTCTAATATTTTTTCCCCTTCAAAATTGTTATTTCTTGAACCATTATTTATAGAACCTCATATTCTGTTTTAATTATGGTATAATGTTGTTAACAATCAGTTGTAGTTTGTAATTCTATAACGATAAAAAAATTAAAGGTGTTAAAATTAAGAAAATTCAGAAAAATCAATAAAAAAAAATATGTTCAAATACTTTTTTCCTTCACTGTATATAGGTACCGGGAGAACTTTTGAGTGGTAGTGTACACTCACTCAACAGTCATTGTTTGTTGATGTTTATTCCAGAACAGCTTTTATTCCATCCATAATGTATCATATTTCTTTTCAATATTCAAAAAAATCGGAAGCGGGAGAGAAAAATATTTATAAAAAAAAAAACAAAGAACATTCGTTTATTGGACCGTTTACAACGCTGTTGTTGTTTTTTCCCCGTCGTTTATTTTTAAAATTAAAAACGGGATGTTCGTAAATATTTTGACATTTAATTCGGCCGATTGAAATAGACAACCGGAAAAAAAGGAAAGTAACGGGGAAATGCCTTTTGTTCGTGATTGAAATATAACTATAAACGATTTTGCAGTTTAAATAAAGCTTTCTTTTGAACTGGGATCGCTCAAATTGGTGATAGTTTTTTATCACGGCAATTTAGATATTTGTTCCGGCCTTGTATTTTATAATTTCCCTCCTAATACACGATTTTTGATTTTAGTCTTTCAACTAAAACCCGAAAAGATCTACCACTATCCAATCAAATCTCTTTTAAACTTCTCGAAACGCGTTTCGCTAACAATATTAGCATTATATACTTTGCAAAAGAATATATCCACAGCAGTGAATATGAAATTTATTTTAAAAATTTGGTATTTACATAAAAAAACGCAAAATTGAGCAATCAGAAGAATATATTCTTAAAAAGACCATCAACATCCTAAAAAATCAATTCTTCAACGAAGACGGTCGACAGGCAAAATTTGAAACTGCTATTAAACACTTACAGGAGTCCTAAACTTGAAGAGATTTACCTCTAAACACCAAATCTTTTTTTTTAACTGCTCGACGCACGTTTCGCTAACCATATTAGCATCATCAAGAGATGATTTAATCTAATTCTAAAACTAAACTATGTTCTATTTATATGAAAAACCCTACCTAACGAAGCATGTAAAAATCATGAACCGTGAAGTTTACTAAGCCTTACATTAATAATTGAAAAAGTTGACTGAACGGGATAGGTCCTTTATCTCGGTTCATGATTTTCTTACATTTTTCTATTTGAATGCTTTCATATGCATCCAAAGCCCTATTATTATTAACACTTTTACTTAGTCTTAAAATACTAATATCTATACTGTGGTCGTGTTCGATTGCATGTTGGACAACACAAGATTTTTCATTTCTCCCATATCTAATGTGGGCAATACGTACTTTATATCTTGTCAATATGGATCTTTTTGTTTGCCCAATATACCTTTGATCACAGTCTTGACAACTAATTTTGTAAATCCCCGACTTTTCATGTTGCTCTACTTTATCCTTTGGATTCCCCAGAAGTTCTCTTAATTTATTATATGGTTTGTACACAACCTTAATGTCCACTTTTTTCAATATTTTGTCTAGCCCCCTTGTTAATTGGGTATCAAATATTACCATGATATTCTTTGTGTTCTGATCCTTTTGAAAAGTCGAAGATTCTTTCAATCATTTCCTGAACTTATGTTTTCTAGTTAATTTATCTACAATGTTCTTATTATAACCATTCACTTCAGATACCTCCCTAATTTTTGTAGAAAAAATACCACCGCTTCGAGATACATTCCTAATAATTCGAATCATAGCTTCATAATTAGACCTCTCATTTAAATTTTATGGTAGGTAGATTAATCAATTTTTCTTTAAACAAAGATAATACAATAGAGAATTAAAATTACTTTTTAAAATTAATGGTTATAATAAGAATATTGTAGATAGATTAATTGGAAAACATAAGTTTAAAGAATTATTGAAAAAATCTTGCAATCAAGTGGACTGATATACACACCTCATATATACCTAGTGCAACTTATATCCTTCCGAATACCAAAATGTCATCCTTACAATTCGAGATGGACCTATATTATATAGGAGACAAAAAATACCACGTAGGACATGAAAATATATTTATTCCTAGTACACATCACCTGTCAAATTAGTATGACAGTCGTCTTGTCCGCTCTGCCCAAACACTTTTTTCATTAGGACGCAAAAATAGAGAAATATGTTTTGGAGTCGTGCGTTCCGCGCCACTTCCCCCCCTGGGAAATCTCGCTTACCTTCAAACGCGAGACATTTGCTGACAAACTCGATGACAGATTAGTCTCCGTGTTGTACATATATAAATAAGAGTTTTGTAACGTCCAGAGTTGGATTCTTTGTCGATTTTCCAAGCGTAAAATTATATATATATATATATATATATATATATATATATATATATATATATATATATATATATATATATATATATATATATATATATATATGGTTGCACGTTATTAATCTGGAGAAATCAATTGCCAATTTAAATCCATAAGAAAGAAAAAAATCATTTAAAGTTTGAAGCACTCTCTTTCCTTTTTCCTCTAATCCTAATAGAATAGGATAAAAATAGGGTGAGCCGATGACTCACATTGTGTGAATTCGCTGTCAAGATGACATTTAGGTTTGTGGTTCTGGACAGTATTGCCGGCCTAACACAACTTTCTTCGACGAATCTGTCATTTTCATATTCTGATCGATTTTGAGTTGTGCCTTCAAACGTTTTGAATTATGTTTACTGTATTATTTGCGTTTTAGCTATTCTTTGGTGTAGTTTTTGTGAGTTCTGTAATAAAAAATCTGCGATTATAATTGTAAAAAAATGCGAAAAGCGTTAAGCAGTCGGTGTAAGCAACTTGTCTAGTTACTTATCAGTTATTTTGAACAGGTACGAGATAATTGGGCTCCTCTTTTGTTATTAAACGCTGTGAGAAAGGTATGTATTGATAGCTTAGTAAGTCTCATAGTTAATTGGAGTTTTTTAGCAAGTTTCAGCTGCACTAAATATTAGTATTGGTACAGTTAGTGTAATTTCGAAAAAGTTGAAGAATAACGAAATATAAAAATCACCGAAGAAAAAGCGTATACATCCAAAACAAGTAACTAATCTAGACCATCTTGATGTGGGCTCAGTTCGCAATCAAATCTATGAATTCAAATCTATGAAATATTGTATTTTTATGAAATTGTATTGAACTGTTTCAAAACAAACGGTTAATCTTGAAAGTATTCATGAAAAATTAAAGAACATTCAGCTCTTTGATTGATGAAAAGCTTCGCTTCATGAACTGGTGGAAATGGAACATTTGAAACCAGTTTCATTTAGAACAACACTTCTAAATGAAACTGGTTTCAAATGAAGTAAGGATAATCCACGTAGGGGCTGGATGGAATTTTCCGATATTGCCTTTAAACGAATCCAATTTTTGAAAATGTATCAAAATATCAAAAACGAATCTCTACTTGATTTTATATATTTCGATGAAACATGGACATTTCAAAACGGGACCTTGAGTCACCAAGATGTAAAGACTATAAAAGTTGATGGAAAAAGATGACCTAATACTTAGAAGCCATTAAAGTCATGTTATTTTAAGACGTGTCAATAATAACATGTTTTGCAAATATATTGTTCTTCATACTGAGAACAAGAATGGCTCTATTCCAGAGGTCGAATCAGTATTGTTTTCTAAAACAAAACGCAATTTCATGCAGAAATGAATCAAATAACTTTCTGGTTTGCTTTGAAAACCAATTATTGAAAATCTTGGAGGAGCCATTAGTTATTGTCATGTATAATGCACCATATCACAGTACACTGATAGATAAATCTCCAGCTAGTGCATGGATAAAACCAAAAATTGCAGAATGGCTGACGAAGCATAATCTTCCTTTTTAAAACACTATATTGAAAAGTAGTAATTAAAGGGACAGATTTGTATTTGTGGCTGAAGAGTGTGACCACAAACTGCTACGTCTTCCCCCTTATCATTGCATATTTAATCCTATAGAATTGATATGGGGGGTGGCCAAAAATTATTACAATCGTCATATAGGTCGAGATGGAAGGACGATTGATAACTGTTTGGATATGTGGAAGAAGCATTATCAACAGTTACACCACAGATCTGGATGAACAGCATCAGACATATAGAAGAAGAGATTGAAAGATGATCGAATCGCGAAAGAGTATTTGATAGGCTAGAAGTTAATTCCCTAATAATTTACTTGAACAGCGATTCAGATGCTGAAAGTTGTTTTAGTGATAATTAATAATAAAATTATGTGTGAACTAAATGAAAAGCCGTTACTTTCACAGCCAGCAAGCAAATTTTGCGACAGGTTTTTGATTAAAACTTTTAAAGGAAAAACTTTGCGTGTTAGTTTCTCATTCATCATACAAAAGCCAAAGTCTGAGTATTTTGGTGTTGATGTGGCAACATTGTAACGTGAGTGTGTCATAGATTCTGATGACGTACAACCATTATTTCCCTGAATGAGCTATATTTATATACATAATATATACATATACAAAGGATACGAGCACTCTTACCCACTGATTTTTCACACAGGCAAAAGTATTGAATGGCCAAAACAAGGAATCCAAATTTTTTGATTAATATTTTATCAACCGACGAAGCTGGTTTTACTAGGAATGGGATGGTGGACACACAATCAATCATGTGTTTCTTAACGTGACGAGAATTGTTTAAAACGTGTTATGGTTTGAAAAATTAGTGTTAGTTATTTCAACTTTGACCCTAAATGACAATACTGTGTAAATTTTCCTTTTCTTTTGTAACAAATTATTAAATTTGGATATATATTTTAAGGAAACTTTTTGTTCACGATACTGCAAAGAATCGTTGGTTAAATTTACGAAAGTACTTTTACTTACACCCTGTATATGTGCCGTTTTTAGAACTCCATTCAAAACGTTCGCGTATTTATATTTCAAAGTTTAGTCTGGCAAAATGTAACCCTAGTTTCCAACTCGGATTTACCGATATTAAGCTGAAGAACTTTGGGTCTCGACAATCTGCATAGTTACGCGACATCGTTGTTGAAATCGCGTTTAACCGAAATGAAAGAGAATCGGTACACGTTTCTGGAGTTCTATTAAGACGGTTGTATTTCTCATATTCTACGTAGAGAGAGAACAGGACAAACTACGACATTGTTGCGACTATTCGGAATGTTCAAAAATCAGAACAAAACTTTTGTTCCGATTTTGATTAAATACGCATAAATATACGTAAATATTTTCCTCGAGCCAGTTTTAGTGTATTGTGATATTTCTGATCGAAGGTAAAATGAAAAATCAAGTACTTTTTAAATGAAATATTGTTTTTTTTTGTATCGAAAACCGATTTATTTTGTAGTATTTCTATGTAGTTTTCTTTTAGCTCGAGATACTTTTTCAAACTTTTTTATGCCTTCCAAAAATTACGAACTTATCGAACCCTGCAAGATAGTTCTCTATTTCGGCGGTGAACTTTAAACGAACGGTGAGCGTTTAATGTGAATTTCTTTTCAGCCAAGCTATTTCTTTATCTGTGCAAAGAAAAAGAAGTCATTTTTATCATATCTTCATCAAATTCTTCTCTCTCCTATAGGTATGTTCACACTTGTTCAACTTTTGGTCGTCAAGACGCATGCATCTGTTGAAAGGTTAGATGCATGCGGTGTTGAACGAGAGGTACGCAAGGAGGCAGGGAAAATTCATGATACACCGACACCCACACATGTTGGACCTGCGCTTTTGCTTTCAACTTCTTTATATAATCTGCAAGTTTTTGCAATAATTTACAAATTTAATTTAAAGTAAAGAAGTTTAATTTTATTAAATTATATCTTTAAGAACAAAAAATAAATACACAGTGTGTCCCAGATAAGAATGTCCTCTGCAGGGATCTCGGAAACCGTAAGAGATACAGAGATTATTAAATCAGAAAACAGTTCCACCCCACTGAACTCTGTAATGTCACATTTTCAAAATTTAAAAATTCCGAAAATTTCTCACATATCTTCGGAAATATTCGGACTTTTTGAAAACCTGATTTTTTGCGATTTGGATTTTATTCGTTTCTGATTCCATTTGAAAAGATATGTCAAAATAAATTTCACATTTTCATGGACACTCGTTCTGTTCTACAAGGTGGAGTAATTAGATTCTTGATCCGATGTTTCGGCTATTCTCGACCATCATCAACTTTGTTTTTTTAAATAATCAAAAAATTTATTTTATGTTTAGTAAATTTTACTTTTTATTCTGAATCCAACGACATATCACACTTAATATTTATTACAGGTTTCCGAATAAGAAACTCATCATCACTGCAGACAAGCCCATTTAAAAAAATATTAGAAAAAGATAAAGAATACGTACGAAAAGATAAAGTAAAAGAATACTAGAAAAATATTAGAAAAGAAACAGAAATAGAAATGAACAACAAATTTTTATGAATGTATGAACAATACTGAAATCAGAGAAAGTTCTGTAAAAAATTCAACAAACAATAGTTAATTTTATTGACATTTTTGTGATACAAAATTATTTTTTATATTCAAATATTGCACCCTCGTTCTCCAAACATAAATAACATGGATAAACAATTTTTTCCCATAACAATGTTTAATATTTCTGGAGTTATTTCTCCCTCGTAATTTTTAAAAATCTTCTAGTAAACTTCATCATTAAGGAATGGAATAATGGAAATATAATAGATGGGAGGAGCATTTTCAAAACATTTTGGGTAGACCACCACAAATCGAACAAAATGAAGAATAATGGGGGGGGCAGAAAAACAAGAAGAACTCAGGCAACAGTGATACAATACACCTTCGAACTGGATAACAATACACCTGGGACTGGATAATATGCCAGCATAATTACTCAAGGCAGACCCTGAGTTGTGTTCTGAATTGTTATGACCCTTAATAAATCAGATGACAGTGTTCCCGCTGATTGGAAAAAAAATTAATAATTAAATTACCAAAAAAGAAGACCTAGGCATTTGTGATAATTGGCGTGGTATAACAATACTAACCACAATCATTAAAATTGCAGCACAAATCATACTAACAAGATTGGTACTACCAATCTTGTTAGTATGATATAGAAACAGAAATATAGAAACAGAAATAATAGAAGAAGTATAAGAAGAAGAAACAGAAATATAGAATATGAAATAACAGAAATAGAAACATATAGAAACAGAAATATGTCCAGATCAAGCAGGCTTCAGAGCAGATTATTCGTGTACTGATCACATAAATACTGTTAGGATCATAATAGAACAGTCAGCTGAATGGAGATCGCCACTCTACTTATTATTCATCGATTTTGAGAGGGTATCCAGTGGACCCTCAATTCTAGCTTGACGGACCTTAAATACACCGATGACATATGCCTTATGACGCATCAATACGACAATATGGTCCATATGCTAAACAGACTTGCAACGGAAGCCCAGAAAGTAGGCCCAAAAATTAATGTAACAAAGACCAATTCGTTGAGAATCAACACGAGAAATGTCAGCATTTTCTTCCTCAACGGATCACCCATATGAGATATGGAGACTTTTACATAATTGAGCGGCATTCTCACAAAAAATGAGCAGTATACGCAACGCTCAAGGAGCTTTTGGACCTCTGGCACCTGTATGAAGATCAACACAATACTGAACTCTAACAAAACTCGGAATATTTAACACCAATGTGACGACGGTCTTGCTCTATGGATGTGAAAAATATGGAAGACAATAACAAAAAAAACTTCAGGGCTTCATAAATAAATGCTTGCGAAACTCCGCAATTTCGTACTCCGCATATTCTGGCCGAACAAGATTTGAAATGAACACTTGCTCCGTCTCACAGACCAAAAGAAATTTGAACACGAGATAGCACTTCGTAAGTGGGGATGGATTGAGCACATCCTCAGAAAACAAAACAACTGTATAACTAAAATAGCATTGGACTGGAATCCGCAGGATAAAAGGGGTATTTGGAAGGTCTGCATAGACTTAGAGGAGAACTATCAATGACGAATTGAAAAAAGTGAAAATGTCTTGGCAGGAAGTCAAAGTTCTGGCGTAGAAT
The DNA here is from genome assembly GCA_031761425.1 of Cosmopolites sordidus. Lineage (NCBI taxonomy): Eukaryota > Metazoa > Arthropoda > Insecta > Coleoptera > Curculionidae > Cosmopolites > Cosmopolites sordidus. The sequence goes on from JARFXV010001587.1 coordinate 285,668, forward strand.
GGGAGTCTGGGCATTTTTCACAAATTATTTAATACCAAATCAAGATTGCAGAAACTTGTTTCCACCTACGTTTAATAGGAGAGATAGAAAACGATGACAGTTGTCGTCGAGACGTAATAATTTCTACACAATATTCAAGGCACACTTTGTGAATTGCATATTTTTCAGCCAAGATGTGCAATGGAATATTCGAACACGAATATCTCGCAAACGACGTGAGATATCGATAATGACTAAGGGTACCTTTTTTACATGGAAATGTTGACTCTCTTCTATTTTGTAGTCAAAATATTTCCAGTTTTATAGAGTAAAAAAATATGAGCGAGTTAATTCCTCACAAAGTAGGTAGCAAGCGCCCTCTAGGAACTAGGCTTAAACTAGTACGAAATTCGGATTTGTCGCCTCTGAAAACCCAACTACCCCGATTTTTAACCTGATATGTTTTTTAAATTACCGTTTTTAAGTTATCTCAATTTTTCGAAAATTAAGTTTCACTTTCAACACCCTGTATTTTTTTAACGACAAACATTTATTGACTAAATCCTCTTATTTTGATCTTTACTATCACCAGCTGCTGTTCGCGCATCATCCCTACCTCGGGTTTACACCGAACATGAGTTTATTAAATGTAAAAATTATTGACCAACCGTATTACGTATTTGGTTAAGTAAACCAAACTAACGAAAATAGACACGTGAGAACAATCTTTAATTCAAAGCCAATTTCACGCCAAAACTTAACGTTGGCTGAAGCAAAATATTTACATATATGTTTCATCTAAAACGAAACATAAACTATAGTTACTCGAACTCGAACGTCTCCAACAATCGCCGTATTTCCGCAATTTAACTCTGCCTCTACTAGATATTCGAAGCGCAGTCCTCATAATAGAGCCCCAGAAACGCGTACTGTTTCTCATTCATTTTGGTTAAACGCGATTGTAACAAGGATGGCATGTAACTATGCAAATTGTCGAGATCCAAGGTTCTCCAGTTTAATATTGGTAAATCGTAGACGGAAACTGCTCAGATTTTGTCAGATCCAGACAAGAAAACTGTTAGATATAAATACGCTTCGAATAAAATACGAAAAAGAGCAAGAAGAATTTTAATACTTTCTAATGGGAATCTGCTGATAAAAGGTGACACTTAGGAGGATTTTTAGAAAAGTTTTCAGCTTAACAAAGAAAACATAAGACTTTTTAGATTTATTTTTATTTGTTAACTGGATTTGTGCAACTCTGCGACATAAAAGATTATTCCTGCGCTGACCCATCATCTCGAGGGAATATTCGTCCACCGGGTCATTCTTACTAGTTTGTGAAGATATATTAATCGCAGGAGATCAAATCCGGTGAAGACGGCGCTTGTGAAACCACTTCAAAGCGTCTGTTGTGGAGTTTTGTGGCAAAGAGTACTTTTTAATCCAGATGTAGATGTTTAGCCTAAATAGCACCCTCCATTTGATCCAGAAGTTGAGCGCAATACTCCCCGGTGATGATCCTGCTTTTTGCCAAGTAGTCTGTGGTATGTGGATGATTTCGTTTCCTTTAGCTTTCACCTGCTGATGTTTCACCTGAAAGATGTTCATTTCAATGAGTTTTTGGTGGTTTTGGTGGACCTCCATCCAAATAGATGGAGGACGCAGAAGAACGGTCTGCTCGAGGGTAGCATTCCGGCTCCCACTATATATAGTGAGACAACGAGATTCATTTATGCTGGTGACTTGACATTAGTGACGCAGCATAGATATTTTTCAGCGATAGAGGACAGATTAGCCAGCGCCCTGCCCTCTCTCAAAGACGTACTCAAGCCCTTTCCATCTGAATAATAAAAAAACTAGATATGAGGAGCAGACAACCTAGTGAGTTCAGCAGGTATCCCAAATATCTGGGCGTAACGTTTGACCGTACACTCTCCAACAAACAACACATAATAAATACCAGAGCCAATATATCTACAAGAAATAACCTACTTCAAGAACTAACACCCAGTAGGTGGGATGCGAATATTGATACCCTAAGAACATCTGCTTTGGTTCTATCTTGCTCAGTAGCCGAGTATGCGATACCAGAATGGGAATGATCCACACATGCATGAAGATTGAACCCTGCCCTGAATCAACCCTGCCGAATAATTACTGGGGGTCTAAAACCTACTCCCCTTAGTCAGCTTCATATTTTGAACGGTATCGCACCATCTAAACTTAGGAAAGCTGTGGCAAGTATTATTAACGTAAACAACAAAAAACTAACCCATGCCATCCACTGTTTAACAAAACTGCTGTACAGCCCAGACTAAAATCGCCAAGCAGTTTTCTGACATACGTACGACCTTTGGCCTTTTCTGCGCCTGCTACCAGGCTTAAAATGTGGCGTGAATCATTGACAGAAGAAGATAAAGAATTGGAAATACCTCCAAGGGAGTGTCTCCGAACTGGCTCGGACGAGTGCTGGTCCACCTGGAAACCCCTTAACAAACTCCGGACCCACACTGATAGATGTAGGGCAGACTTGCTGAGATGGGGATATCAAATTGACCCCGACTTGTGGTCTTGTGGGCGAACCCAGACCATGAGCCATCTATTGATGTGCCCGTGCACTACTAGGAACCTTACCTTGGCTTACCGTCCAGCCGTTAAGTGTGCAGAATTCTAGTCTTCCGAAATATGATCATCCAGCTGCTCTATGTTTAATCACCGGTTGTGTGTGCACATTGTTTCTATATCATTGTTTGTTCTATATCATGATCTGTTACTTGTACTCTGACTTTGTATTTTCTTACATACTTTGCTACTATTGTTAGACGATCTCTTTTGTTTTGTGTATTCTGTTTGTAATGTTTGATGGGTTGAACACGAAAAAAAAAATAAGATATAACAGGCTTAACACCAAAGAAAAGATAAAAAAAAACATCATACATAGTTAGGGAGTGGATTTTTGCCTGAGCTCAGAGAAGGTCACAGCTTTCAGTGCGTCTACACTACTGACTCGTTCTATAGAAAAATGAATTAATACTAACTTTAGCTTTATCATTGTGTTTACTTCGTATTGTTACTGTTTTACCATACAACATAAAAAAATAATTGAAATATATTTATAAATATTTTATAATTATTTTTACACGCCATTGCATAAATTAATTAAATTACTTAATTAGTAAATTAATTCACTTATTCACTAATAATCTTTCATAGATTTCAAGTCGATATGACACTTAGTTTTTTCTGATCATTTTGGAAAATAGATTTTTACAGTCAAAGAAAAAAGAAAAAGCGCCCTTCACATTTCATGGTTCATAAGCACCAGTGATGCTCCGCGCTCAGACAACAACTTGGACAATTGTGGACATAAGACACCGAATGCTTGAAAAAGTAGTTGGAAATCCCAAATTGTTTTCAAATATGCCATTGAATGATATACTATATAAAATCATCAGGAGATCTCCTCCTGATGCGGAGATCCCTCCTCATCCTCCTGATGATGCTAACATGGTTTGGTGTGCAAAACGTGCGTCGAAAGTCTTAAAAACAGTGATTCGGTGTTTAGTGGTAAATCGTTGAGTTTAGTGTTTTACACCAAAGGTTCCAATAGAAGAATTGATAAAATAAATAGTTTCAAGGCATCTAATTTGGTTGTTTTATCTGAATTTAAAGTTCGAACGCACTAAAAAAAATCACTCTATATCTGGTGGGACTGGAAGAGAATCCATTATTAACCAGACTATTAATACCGAAACATACTGTTTAGAACTGAGTAAATTAAAGCGAGCAATCTCTCAGAGCGACCTAAATTAACTAACAGGATGGGCATTACTTTCCATCAGGACGCATGTCTTGTGTCGCCACCCGACACAAACTTTTACACCTTTACTGGAATGTTTTGAACAAACTGAACATTCTCGATTTTTTTTAAATATTAAAAATAAAAAAATTTAAGATTTTAGTGGTTCATACGATAGAGGAATATATAAAGAATATTCATGCCATATTTTAAGTAAATCGGTGGACTAGAACTTGAGATATTATGTGAACCGCATCGAAAAAAGTAGTTTCGAGAAAAACGCGTTTAAAGTATTACGCCTGGCAGTGTAACTGATAGATGCGTACATATAACTTACATTCTCTTAATCAGCCATCCCAGCTCCATACATCGGGCCTTCTTCTACTTCATATTGCTGATTTTCAGCGTATATTGAAAAAAAGGAGAGAGAGTTATTCATCTGCAGGTGGCTGCAGCCTTCATTCGCCTATTGTTACAGACGCTCCGCCCAAACCGGTCTGGGTGCTACGTCACTAAAATAACTATAACTTTAATAATAATTCGAATTTTGAAAAATCCTTTTAGGGAGATATTTCTGAATATCTAAACTATCAAAATATGGAAAAAGTCGATTTTTTCTAATTTCTAGACTAGAATACCTCCTTAATACCAGTAAAAATAAGTATTGTCTGAATGATTGTGGCGTGTTCCTAAATTTTTTTTTTCGTCACTATCTAAAACTCAAAAATATCATAAAATACTGTATATAATATATATATATATATATATATATATATATATATATATATATATATATATATATATATATATATAATATTAAAAAATATATAGTATGTCACTGTCAGTAAAAACTATTATTGTCAAGGTAGGTATCATTGACATATACATATAGAAACATAGAAATTACTATAATTTATTTTTTAGAATTCGTTTTGAAAATGAAAGAAGACCTCCCGAAACGTTAACGTTCAAAAGTTTATATTTATGTTAGAAATTTTTTGTATATTTTTTTAAATCTTTGTTCGTTTTGCACAAAAATATATATATATATATATATATATATATATATATATATATATATATATATATATATATATATATATATATATATATATTACAGAAATCTTTCACCCTTTCTCCACGTAGTGCCACCGATCGCCTTCGCCGAACTGTCAACCATGCGATGTCACGTGTCTCTCGGGACCAGTTTCTAGCCTTTCAGCCGTCATCAGCCGAGCTCTAGACGAACGCAAGGAAAGCAGTTCGGAGAGGCAATCGGGGCCAGACCAGATTAACTGGCCATTTTAATGACGGATCGTGATCGCACACAACTGACGCCATCATACGGCGAATGCTCGTAGCAGTCAGAACCGCTCGTAGCATTCTGCCTGGAACCTCGGGTATAGTATCAGGTATGCCCACAAGGTAGCGTAACGGAACCGTGGAGGGAAATATTACCGAAATCTTTCACCCTTTCTCCACGTGGTGCCACCGATCGATCATGACGGGTCGTGATCGCACACAACTCACGCCATCATACGGCGAATGCTCGTAGCAGTCAGGACCGCTCGTACCGCTACCTTGTGGGCATATATATATATATATATATATATATATATATATATATATATATATATATATATATATATATATATATATATATATATATATATATATATATATATCACCTTAGCAGAACATTGTCTCTTACATTATCACCCAATATGGGTTATCTTGAGCCCATAATTTAATATTTTGTGATGATACGATACCATTTGTCGTAAATGTGGCTTCATCTGTGTATAAAGTATCTTTTTAGAAATGTAGAATCTTGTATGAACATGCCTTGTAACCATAAACTTCTTTCAGTGTCATCAACTTCAAGTGTTTGAAGAAATTTTTGTTTAAAAGATTTCCTGTTATTTTTCTTCAAGCATAACCACACAGTGCTTTTCTGGATATTTAAAATTCTACTAGCGTTCCTTACGCTTGAGTGTGGATTCTCATTAAAATAATCAAGAACTAATAGAGTTGCTCGAAATTCACGAGAATGATGCTGGTGAGGAAGTTTATTAACAGTTCTGTTTTGATCAAAATGTTGGTTTATGCAAAAAACTGTAATATGATTGATGTTCCGTTCTGGATGTCTTCTATTAAATTATTTTGCAGCTTCACGAAAAGTTTGCGTGCCATCACCAACTAATCTTATAATTCTCCTTTTTCTTCTAAGGAATAAATCATTATTGCCATTTGAAATCACTATAACACAAATCAATCAGTCAAAGTGACATTTGTTAATCAGTTTACAATTTTATATTTCCATGGCATACGTAGTTTTAATAACAGAAAGTAAATATCTAGGACATCCAGTAATTTAGAACGATAAAAATCGGTACGGTTTAGTTTAAGGTGGTGCTAGTCAAGAATTCGTTGTTAGTTTTTCTCTAAAAAATCCAAATAGTACTTCTGGAAAATGGGAGCCATGTGTGTGTGTATGTATTGATTAAATGTAATTTTAACTGAACTATTTTTTTCTCAAAAAAATAGGACAAACTTTTACATCAACTCAATACAATAATCCGTACCACCCTTGTTGTGTATTTGACGTTTAGGACTGATCTTTACCGGAATATTTTTCAATTTTCCTCTCGTAGATATAAATTTTCTTTAGTCGCATTAGAAATAAGAACGTTTATGATTGTGACTGCCTTAAGGGCCGTTCAGTCGATTCTACATGACCATGTTCTAATAGATTGACTTCGAATTTTATATAACCCGGTCTGCAAATAGCAGAGTTTCCATTAGGAATTCTTTGAAACTAGCCAGAGCCAGATTACTTTTATTAAAAGTTTGCCATTGTGGTTTCGACTTGCACTAAAACGAAATATTTTCCTTCGGTTATATATACTTTTTTCTTCGTTTCCATTAAAGGGTTCTTTTTGAATCAGTTTCATTTCTATAATTGATATTTCAAGATCAGTACGTGAATGACTTTAATTAATGACTTTAATTAATTTAATTTCGCGAATCACATCGAATTTTTAACAATTTAACTACCCCACAATGTTTGGATGTTATAAAACCTAATTAGCAGAACTACAGACAGTCTAATCTAAAAGCTAATGTAATGTAATGGAGATTTTCCCTCAATCAATCAATGGTTTCATTAGCAGAGTGAGGTGTAATGTCATTCTGTCGTAAGCACATGTATTCCAGATCAATATTATTCAATTCAACCCACCAAAATCCAGTTATCATCTCACAATATCAAACACCATTCACAGTTACAGCCTCACCAGCAGCATTCTAAAAGAAATACAGTTCAATTACCCCTCCTGATCATAATGCACACTAAACCAGTGTATAACAATTTTCTCCTGGATTTTCATCAACACCGGCCTTATCTTTAGGTCTTCACTGTTTACATCATTTCTATTTTTGTTTCTTCTTGCCCCACCTTTTATTTTTCTCAGAAAACTCTTCCCTGCAGTCTTTATTCCGCTTTTATCTTTCCTCCCTGCTTTACTATTTTAGTTTTTACCTCTTCTGCAAGTTCAGTTTTACCAAAGACTTTTTCTATAATGAATGAATCAAAAAACAATTAATTTTAAAATCGCCTAGAAGGTGTAGTTTTACTAAAAGGGTTACCAACACCGCAGCTTTGGATACAAGTTCTATCCGTGACACCATTTACATCATGTATGAACAGAGTAACCTAAGAATTGCAGTAAAGACTATTCTTAAATCCATATGTAGTTTTTACGTAGGCACTGACAGTTCAATTTTAATTTTCAGGACAGCAGAAACAACTCTTTGGCGGATGCCGTATGTCATTGTGCAACGTATTGAAAGAAATAGGTTTTAAATGGAAAAAAAGATGATCCAAGACGAGGGTTTATGGAACTTCCCAATGTTACCCTAAAACGTATAGATTTTTTGAGAGATTATGTGAAGGAAAGAAAAAAAGTCTTGTGTAAATTTGTCTTCTTAGATGAAACCTGGATTTTTCAAAACGATACTGTAAGTCATTCATGGCCAGATAATAATAAGAGAAGTGTAAAAACCACCAAAGTTGATGGTTAAAGATAAGTTACATAAATATGCAAAAAATGTGAAAAGTTTTGATTGAACATTTTTATTTTAGATACATCATACTTCATGCTGGCAGTGAGATGATGGTACAGAGACCATATTTTCATCAAAAAATGGGCTTACTGATTACCATGGTAAAATAAATCAGGAAACTTTCTTGATATAGTTTGAAAACCAATTATTATAAATCACAATCTGGCAACAGGGCAGTCAAGATGTTGCTCACATGATTAATGATGTACAACTGTTTTTATTTTATACGAGCTAAAGATTCTATCAATGAAGATGAACAAGGTCCATCGAACCGACGAACATTGAAAAAGGTCAAGGCTCATTGACAGACTGTAGCACCACAAGAAAAAAAGGAAAATTTCAATTTCGCGTAGATTGAATAATGTGGACTTTATTAGTTTTGTTATGACTATAGCAAAGAAATTTTCAGTAGAACTTAAATTTAAAGAAATAAAACTTAAACTTATACCACCCTGTATAAATTGATCACGGTATTTTTAATTAATATGGTTTTCTATTACTAATGTTTTTGTTCGTATCGAAAAGACCACCGAAATCAATTGGTGTCTATTTCATCTAGACTCCCGCGTCGTTAATACTGATTTGTCCATCGTAGAAAATAGAGGGGGTTGGTGAGTAGAAGGGACCGAGGTTGACTTTGGACGACAATGATAAATAACCGAGTTGGCTGGCGAAGGACCAGGAAGTGGTCGTAATTAAAACAAACGACTGTGACGTTCCAGAGTACGAGGAAATTGTTTATGCGTTCCGAAAAAAAAAGCACTAACCACAACAAAAGCGAATAAAACTTTTCTTTTTATTCTATTATACATACACATGCTAATTTATTATTTTTTAAAAATGATTAAAGACCGGGACATTTAAAATTTGCAAAAACGAATATATTTATGAATAATTTCGATCTATTACACGTGTACCACTTCTATTGAATATATACTATAGATCAAAAAATGCAGCACTTAAAAAAAACCTTGACAGTATTACACAGTATGTATTTTATTGCAAATACATCCCTACCGCATCAATACACTGCTGGACACGGACAACCAATGCTAGCACAGATTTTTTTAAGTCGTTTTTCGGAATCGCCTCAATGACCCCCCTCACAACTTCTTGGACTTGTGTAACACTTAACAAAACGTTAATTGTATCATCAATTTGAGTTTCGGAAACAAGATATAGTCACAAGGAGATAAATCAGGCGAATATAGATAATGTTGAAGCACACACTTATTTTTCGCCAAAAATTAATGAACGCGACGGTCCTCTGAACTCAAGGAAAGTGTTACATTTCAAAGGCGCAATTTAAAACGGTGCAATGAACAATTTAAACGCAAATTTCTAGAAAAGTGTATCTCGGAGCGACCTTTACAAGGTATACCTTTTCTACGTAAAAAAGATGGATAAAATAATATTTTCATAAAAAACGCGATTACACTAAGAAGCAAAAAAGTTGTGACCTTTCAAATGAAGAAAAGTGTCGCAGATAGCGCCCTCTACAATTTACATAAAATTTACATACTTTTTTGAGTTTTAGATAAAAATTTGATTTGATTTTAGTAAAAAATCCCCCGTATTTTTTCAACAAAAGGAAGGTTTTTTGGTGGTCTTATGGTTTTTGAAGGTTTTTTGGTGGAAAAATTTAATTTTTAACAATATCATCAATCCATCTTGTTTTGGGTCTTCTCCGTGGACTTTTGCGATCAAGCGGTATCCAGTCCAGAACCGCCCTGGTCCATCTTTCGTCCCATCGCCTCGCTACAAAGCCGGCCCACTTCCATTTCAATTGCTTTATCCTTCCAATGATGTCACTCACTTTCGTTCGTTCTCTGATCCATGTGCAGGTCTTTCTATCCCGTGTAGTAATGCCAAGCATACATTTTTCCATTCCCATCTGTGCTACTCGAAGTTTTTGAACTGACTGTGATGTGATTGTCCAGAACCCACTTCCGTATGTCATAACGGACAGGACACACTAATCAAATACTTTTCTTTCCAGGCAAAGTGGTAGTTTGCTCTTAAACACTATGTTGAGCCTACCAAATGCCTGTCAACTATATTTCACGCGTCGTTCCACCCCCCAGACGGTATCCCATTCCATTCAATCCCTCTGCCCAAGATATATATAGTGATCCACAACTTCCAAATCCATTCCTAAAATAGCAATCCTTTTGTCCTCAGCAAATTTATTGAACATGACCTGACTCTTCTTCTGGTTTATTTTCAAGCCAAATGGTTCCCCAGCCCTTTGCAGCTCTTGTACGTGTCTTTGCAGCTCATCTGAGTCTTCTGCAAGACGCTTTAAATGCAGATGATATTGCTTCTGCAATATCATCTGCGAATTTAAGATGATTTAAGTATGCACCATTAATCCTAATTCCATCCTGTTCCCAATCTAGATTACGGAACACTTTTTTCAGACCGGCTGAGAAAAGAAGAGGCGATATTGCGTCTCCCTGCCGTACGCCCCGCTCTACATTTATTACAACCTTAAGATCGTCAAGGTGGATTGTGGCTGTAGCTTCATCATATATCGATCCTAGTAGATTTACATAGGCTTTCTCTTTCTATGACCTGCTGTAGAACCTGAATGTGATCCATTGTTTTGAACAGTACAATACAATGTATATATATATATATATATATATATATATATATATATATATATATATATATATATATATATATATATAAAGAGGTACTATACGCAAGCGAGACACTTACACTTCATACAAAAAGCGGCATAGAAAACATACTAAAAGAAGAACGCAAAATTATGAGGAAAATTCTCGGCCCAAAACTGACAGAGAAAGGATACAGACTACATTCTCAAAAGACCACAAAGAAAATGTCCAACGTAGCGGCGGACATAAGAAAAAGAAGGTTAAAATTCTATGGACATATCAGTAGACTCCCACCGACAAGAGTCACCAACAGAATTCTTACATACATACAAGGAGTCAAGTCAACAGTACCATGGATTACACAAGTCAGAGCTGATCTGGGAAAGGCACAAATGGGTCCGACAGAGATTGATGATAGAAGAACGTACAGAAACAAAATACATATGTGGAACGTTGCTTCAGAGAGCGAAGTTTCGAGGAGATCGGGAACAAAGTGGACGGAGGAGAGAAAGAGAATCCACGGAGAAAGAATGAGAAAGGTGTGGAGGATCCGAAAGAACACTCGAAAATGAATCAGTTTGAATAAATGAATTTCTTTGGACTGTATCCAACTGAAGGGGTGGGTGGGGCTCGCTAACTGAAATAGTTTTTGTTGCATTTCTGAAATAACTATCTCTGTCGTAGTGATATTGCCACTTTGCACGATCCTTCAGGACTGATGTATAGCTTTTCGATTGGTGATATAACTTTACATTTTTTTTTCTCGAGAACCGTTAGGTTTTTGACCCTTGTTGTAACGAACTTTTTTTCGTTAAAATGATATTCATCGCTGTTTATCTCTGAAGTTAAATTATAAAGCCTTTTATATGCCTGGCATTTTTTATTTGACCACATCAAACAGTATCGATATGTTTTTGGGACGTATCGAGGGGCAATTGATGTCGATCGTGGCTTTAGATCTGACCCACCAAATTAAAAGCGGTGTTGGGAGAAGATGAGAAAATAAAGACAGATGACGGTGGCTGAAATATGGAAATAATGATTGGTTGGAGTCGATGGCTGGACGTGCGCTTGATGAAAACGTCCGAAAAGAGATTATTACTGGGCGGCGTGTTATTTTTAGGAGCTTATGTGGTCCGCAAAATTATATTTCGAGAATTTTCGTCCGTTATATTTTTGCATAACGAGTTTATATGGTAGAATTGTCATTGCTGGAGCTTATGTGAATTGAAGGTGTGATAAGAGTAGTGCTTCGTTATTTGGCCGAATTGATTCATCGAATTGGATGAAAATTTTGGACTTTTGCACCCGTTAGTTAGACGAGAGAAAATCATCATCCACTGTATATCAAGCTGGACCTAATAAAGCAGTTTGTAAAGGCTCTTGATAAGAATGGATCATGCTTTGCAAATATAGGGAAAAAAATGCCTCAGTTGAGTAGGGAAAAAATTAAACCAGGAATATTTGACGGCCCAGAAATAAGACAACTCAACTCAAACTCAACAACTAAGCGAAAAACCTGGTCTTGATTTGTTATACTTGTCGAACATTTTCTAGGCAAACCCAAAGCTGAAAACTATATTGAACTGGTAAACAAAATGCTTAACAGTTTCAGATCTCTTGGGTGTAACATGAGCATTAATGTATTACTCGGAATTTAGGAGACACCAGTGAGGAACAATGTGAAAGAGGTTTCACGAGGATATTAAAACTATGGAGGACCAAGGAAGATGGGACACGCACATGATGGCAGATTACTACTGGACTTTAAAAAGGGACAAATAAATTCAAGAATGTCACGGAAAAGAAGCTTCTGAAGTGTTCAGTGACTAGTTGGTTTCATCGATGACTTTTTCCTCTATCTTTGTATATTACAATAAAAATTCCGTGTTTAGTTTTTTTATTTGATCCGTGGATTTAACGTATATTTTACTAAAATGTTATATCTAACAAATTTGAGCTCCTGGACCAAAATTAATGCCATATTTGAATTCAAGCCATCAAATTCATATGAAATCTGCTCCAAATACCCCGACACCCCGGTTGGAAGTTTTTAATAAGCACTACTAAAATATTTTAAGGTATTTCCGTTTATCCACTAAGAGAACAATATAAATTGTCCCAGTCTCAAAAATCTTAAAGCTAAAATTACTTACGACCGTCGGTGTAGAGTTTTAATATCTAGAATCGTTCGGGCATTCAGTTTGAAGATAGGACAAAGAATATCCAGGTAGGGCAAAGGTAAACAGGACATTATAAACCGAAACTCGTTCGAGAATTCTCCCCGCTTTTCCGTATGGAAAGCTGCTCCATTTGCGGATCGCTTTTCTGATTTATCTACCGCCCGATCGACTGGAAATCTATATATGTTTCTAGGGTAGGTTTTCAATTGCTCCATTCGGCTGAATAGCTGGTCTCTCGGTTTGCACACCGAATAAACTACGATTGAAATTGATACGGGGGTTATTTGAAAAGTTGTAGGCGTGAAGTTACAAAGTCGCGTCAGGCTTTATTAAAACAAAAATTCGTTTGTAGATGTTATGGTTTAAATATTGCCATAGTTTGAGTATTTAATCTTGAAAGTTATCTATGAAGGTTGATCTAAAGTCTAACCTGTCACAGATCTTATGAACACATGTAACTTTTAATTTTTTTTATCAGGAAAATTTTAACATCTTATATGTTATTGATCTCTCATGACCAAGATCATCTAAGCTCATTCTGTTCTTTCAAGGGTCTCAAATTCACAACTGCGACGTGCAGCTGAGGATCTTACACAGCTGCACATCCACAGCTGCCTTATGGATCTTTCCCATGGCATGCAGACGATCACAAATGGTTCGGTGATCAACATTCAACCCCTCACGAGTTTGTTGAGTTTGCATATTGTCTTCTTCCAACAATGTTTGCAATTCGTCATCTTTAATTTATTTCGCTTGACCTGGGCGTTCTTTGTCTTTCAAATCGAAATCATCACTTTCGAATCGTCTAAAGCAAAGGTCTCCAAAGTTCGGCCCGCGGGCCAAATCCGGTCTGCCGGTGTCATCAATCCAGAAGAGAGAAGTTTCCACAAGTATACGACGGCTTTAACCGGTATTTTTTTTTGACTTTTGATTGTACAAGAAAACCAGTACGTGAGGCAAATACTCACATAAACACATGAAAAAAATATGACGCTAACTCGAAATCCTTTAAACCTCAATGGTGTTTTGAAAGGTTGTCGTAGCAACAAAATAACATATGGGATTAGACTGTGACCCGACCCTTGTGCCCACCGCCGTCTTTGCCCTTTCAAAAATCCTACGTAAAAACATACACAAAAATCACAAAAAGCCAACTAAAGCGAATATAGAAGAAATATCGTTAAATCCATCGTCATATCATATTCCACCCACAATTTTTACTCTTTAATTAAAAGTAAACCCCACATAAACGACGTAATAAGGCACTCCAAACATAGACCTACTTTGCGCTTATCTTTTTTCGTCTCCAGGAGGCTCTTAGCGTCTTCGAAATATCAGCGAGAAACAAAATAGCTTTAAAATTTGATAAAAAAACGTTTTTTACGCATACGCCAGGGCCGTATTTTTTAATATTGATGTTTGTTCTGGAGTAGACGGCAAGCCCAGGTGGGAAAGTGTCATTGTACGAGCGGGGTGTACGAAAAAAAAAAGCGAAGCGGGGTAGAAATATCGTCGTGAACGTGACGCGCAAGAAGCATCAATCTTGAAAAAAATGGTATTCTTGACACGAGTTATATCAAGGTAATCCACTAGAATTATCTAGTTCTAATAAGAACTCATTAAGATAATAGGGAAAGTATATTTAACTAGTAATTAAGAACTTATTACAATGTATAATTAGGACAACATTCTTTTAGATAAGGAATAGTATAAATAACCAAATATTATTGTCAAGAACAGCATTCGTTTTCAAGACGTCTAAGTAGACGTAGTAGCGATTTGTTCAAACTGTATTTATAGGTGATTAAACTCTGTAAATTCCTATTTTCAATTAAATAAATAGTTTTTAAAAAGAGTTTTTCACTGCTATAAAACATAAATGGCGCAGTCGGTAGGATCAATTAAGTGTTGATCCAGGTCTAGTATTCAAGAAAAGTGTCCAAAAGAGAAGCAACCAGTGTTGGTATTCAAATATTTGAGCCAGTCCAGAGTGCCCAATCAAAAGACGCAACAACTTGAAGAAAAAACCTAAAAGAACCCCAGCTATCGTATACTGCAACGACAGCAATCCTTGGTCTCCAGAGTGCAACAGTCAGTGCCAACAAATCCAGCCTAGGAGTATCCAGCTGTTATAAATTGGAAACAAACTACTGTTCCATTTTTCACCTGAATCCACTGGAAGACGAGTAAACGAAAGCAAGGAAATTGGACCTTGTAATACCATGTGGTAAGCAACTGTCCATTGTTCAACTAAATTGCATTGTTTGCATATTTAAGAGATATTTAGGTTACCAACCCTAGTGTATAAGAAGTAACATTAACAAACACCAATTTATCATTTATCATTTTTGTAAAAGGTATCCTCTTTTCGTAATATTATTCAACAAAAATTCAAAATGAGTGAAAATCTAAGATCTACCGTTTCACTTCTCTATACATTCAACGGTAATTCGAATCAATTAGAAGCTTTTATCAAACAAATAGATAAATTTTACAATACATTTTCAATCGGGGAACAAGCTCAAAAGGATTACGTCTTGTTAGCCATTCAATCCAAATTAATAGACTCAGCTAGAGAATTCATCTCAAGCAGACCTGATTTAGATACTTGGTTTAAAATAAAAGCAGCTTTGAGACAAAAAATGGCGAATGGTCATAGATTATAGAAAGATCAATGAAAAAACTATTGATGATAGATATCCCTTGCCGAATATTACAGACATATTAGATAAACTTGGCAGAAGCAATTACTTTACGACATTAGATCTAGCTTCAGGTTTCCATCAAATCGAAATGCACCCAGATTCAATACCAAAAACTGCCTTCAACGTAGAAAATGGCCATTACGAATATACAAGAATGCCATTTGGTCTTAAAAACGCACCATCAACGTTCCAAAGAGTAATGGATAACGTATTATCAGATATACAAAATAAGATATGTCTTGTTTACATGGATGACATAATAATATTCTCAGCAAGTTTAGAAGAACACATAAAAAACTTGAGATTGGTATTCAAACGATTAGACCAGCATAATTTAAAGATACAGCTGGATAAATCCGAATTTCTGCAGAAAAACGTAGAATTTCTTGGACACGTAATAACACCAGAAGGAGTAAAGCCAAACCCAAAAAAATTAGAAGCAATAAAAAACATTCCGCTACCAAGGAACCCTAAAGAAATTAAATCATTTCTAGGTTTAATAGGCTATTACCGGAAATTTATAAGGAACTTCGCTAAGATAACGAAACCAATGACAAAATGCCTAAAGAAAGACCATAAGGTTATACACGATAAGGAATTTATTGACTCCTTCCAACAATGTAAACAACTGATAATGAACGAACCAATATTAAACCATCCTGATTTTACTAAAACCTTTTTGCTCACAACAGATGCATCAAATTACGCTATAGGAGCAGTGTTATCTCAAGGCACCATTGGGGAAGATAAGCCAATTGCTTATGCGTCAAGAACCCTTAACCCTGCTGAGTGTAACTACTCAACTATAGAAAAAGAACTACTTGCCATAGTTTGGGCTACCAAACATTTTAGACCATATCTATTCGGAAGACAGTTTCAAATCCTTTCAGATCATAAACCATTACAATGGCTTTTCTCAATCAAAGAACCTAACTCAAAATTAGTTAGATGGAGATTGAAACTTAGCGAATACGATTATGAGATTAAATATAAAAAAGGCAAACAAAACACAAACGCAGATGCTTTATCTAGACCCTATTTACAAATTAACGCAATCGACCAACAAACCGATAAATCATCAAATTCATGGATATCAAAATTCGAAAATTTCCTAGGCGAAGAAAGAAAAAAGGAAATCACATTACCAACCGTACCGATAAATCTATCCACTTTTAAAGACCCCAACTCTGTAGCGACTAAATCAAGCTTAGAACTGACCCAGAAGTCAACCCCTAAAGTTAATATTATTTCAGAATTAATTATTCCCCCCAAAAGTATTAAAAGCAACGAAACAATTCATACCTCGCAAGAAGATCCAATATTAGGTGCAACTTATACAAAGAAACATGTCAATCTCTTCACGAATCAAATTCTAGTAAAATATTCTCCAAACAATACATTCCAGAAGAAGGTCATAACCTTATTTAAATCAAAAAAAAGATATATTTTATCAATTCCCAATAATCCAGAAGTCAATGACCTAATCAAGTTATTTAAAGAAAACATTCCCCCAGACACATACTGTCTATATTTCCATCATAACCCCTTAGAATCTATTGTACTAAATATGTTTAGGGAACATTTTGATTCTAGAGCATATACACTATTTATGTCAAGAAGTTTAGTAGAAGATATTCAGGAAGAAGATATAAGACAAGAAAAAATCAAATTAATACACGAAACAAAAACAAGTCATAGAGGTATCACAGAGAACGTAGCCGCCATAAAGAAAAAATTTTATTGGCCTAACATAGAAAAAGATATTCAAAATTACATAAATACATGCGAAATATGCCAACAAACTAAATATGAAAGACACCCATATAAAGTAATATTTAAACCTACCCCGATTGGTAGTAAACCCTTTGAACATCTTTATATAGACACTTATCAAGTTAATTCTAACATGTATTTAACAATAATTGATAGTTTTTCCAAATTCGCACAAGCTCTACCGATAACTTCAAAAAATGGAATTGAAATAATTGACCAACTTATCCAATTCTTCTCAAACCACGGAATTGCTAGAAGAATAACTTCCGACAACGGATCAGAATTTAAAAATTCAAATATGCAAGATCTATGTAAACTCTACCAGATCGAATACCATTATACCACTCCGAATGCCCCTAATTCCACTAGTCCAATCGAGAGACTTCATTCCACCCTGAGGGAGGCACTTACTTCTCTTAAATTAAAAGATAATTCAAAAACCATTAGTCAACTTATGAAAATTGCAATTCTAAATTATAACAATTCGATCCATAGTTCCACGAATCTAACACCATTTCAAATTTTAAAAGGAGATACCAACTATTCACTGAAAATCGAGCAAAACAACCAAGACATAATAAATGACTACATTGTTAATCTTAAAGAAGCACATAAAAACCTAAACAACGAGCTCCTATTAGACCAAACTCAGAAAAAACAAAAGTCATTAGATAAAAGGAATAAAGACAGAGAGAATGAGCCAGATCTCGAACGACCAGTATTTGTCAAATTACCTAAGAACTCTAGGAAATCACGAGACAAAACTAATCCTAGATATAAAAAATCTAATGAACTTAAGAATACTTAGAAACAAGATACCCCAAGAAGACCAAACCTCAATATTACTAATTAGTAACATTAACATGACTATTCAACAAATTACCATATTGAAACAAAAGAACAAAATGACCCCGTCTCATAATAGAAAGAAACGCGGACTTATTAATTTAGTTGGCACAGCGCAAAAATGGTTATTTGGGACCTTAGACGCTGAAGATGGAGAAAGATATGATCATTATGTCAAGACTATCTCTGAAAATCAAGAAATAGTAAACAGCAACATAAATAAACAAACACAAATACTTAAACAAGTAACTAAATCAATTCACGAAACACTTTCTAACATCTCTAAAAAACAAGTCGAAATACTCGAACATCTCCAACTTCTAAATAATAAAGCAAACTCATTACAAAACACCATAATACAACAAATCATCCTAAACACTCTAAAAATGAACCTAGAAAGGATTAAAGACTTAATTGACCACATAAACATAGCAGTCAATTTTGCTCAACTTAATATCATGCATTACACTATTATATCTAATAAACAATTGGAATATATTCTGAAAAATATTCCACAAGAGAACAGGATACCTTATGATAACATTATCACTCTATATGAAACTATGCATGTAGATGTAAAAACTCATAAAGATTTACTAATCTTTATAATTAGAACTCCTTTAGTTGAGGCTATTAACTTAAATTTGTATAAACTATATCCTATTCCAATTAACAACTTAACAATAAGTCTACAGAATCCTTATTTACTTATGAACGAGCAAACATTTTTTAACCTTAAAGATGTATGCAATAAAATCAATGAATTTTATATCTGTAAACAATCAGAGACAACTAAAATTGAACCTTGTGTCTATGATATGTTAAACGGTAACCATACTAGTTGTCCGTTCTATCAAATTCAATACGAGTTTATTTCGATAAAAGAAATCCAATTAAACAATTTATTGGTTATACCCAAAACAAAAATTCCCGCACATTTTACATGTAACAAGCAAAAACAAATAGAAATAATAAGTAAACCTTCTCTAATAATATTAGAAAATTGTAAACTTAAGATCATGAACCAAACGTATGAAAATGAGACTATGGAAAAATTATATTATCACATAAGCTTACCGGAAATTGAAATATCTAACATTTCGAATATAGAAAGAATTAAAATAAAACAAATAGAATTCGATAATATTAACGAAGCTATTTTAGAATTACAACAAACAAAGATCAAATCTTTAAAAACATTGGACGTAAAACATTGTCATACGAAGTATTATATTATAGGAGGATTAGTAATAAGTACATTTATATTAGTTTTTATTATTGTAAAACGTAAACAAAAAGTTAAACCAAATGTAAATATTGAACTATCAGAAGCTCAGGCGCTTTCAGCCCCATTTACTTCTTCTTAAGGAGGGAGGAGTTATATCAAGGTAATCCACTAGAATTATCTAGTTCTAATAAGAACTCATTAAGATAATAGGGAAAGTATATTTAACTAGTAATTAAGAACTTATTACAATGTATAATTAGGACAACATTCTTTTAGATAAGGAATAGTATAAATAACCAAATATTATTGTCAAGAACAGCATTCGTTTTCAAGACGTCTAAGTAGACGTAGTAGCGATTTGTTCAAACTGTATTTATAGGTGATTAAACTCTGTAAATTCCTATTTTCAATTAAATAAATAGTTTTTAAAAAGAGTTTTTCACTGCTATAAAACATAAATCACGGCAGCCGTTTCTGACGACATACACTAATGGACAAAAATAAAGGAGCTTTTTAAATTTCAAGGAATTTTTTTTTTCGAAAAGATCGATCCAACTTGCATTTATAACAATTTTGATATAATATAACAAAGCATTTAAAACAATGTATCAATAATTTCCATGACGCAAATTAAGTTTTATTATTGTTGTACTATTTTGTAACATATTTCTTTAATCAGGATATCATCAGGATAGACAATACAATTTCTGTGACCGTCTACAATACAGTACAATTGATGCGGCATCTCTAATTCAAATTAATCTATCAAAATTAGACGAGTTTGTTTCATTTCATTAATTACAGAGGATATTACAACTTCTGTGGCAACTGCATTTTCTATGATGGCTTTCTTATGTCCAATCTTATTCCCTTGGAATTATTAATTTGGAATAGATATATTATAGAATAGCGTTCACATTTTGCCTGTTTTATCAATTCAAAGAGATCGTACGACCTATGAAACTTCTACTAATTCAAAATAGTGTACAAATTCTATGGCAAATGCATATTCCGTGACACTATAAGTTCAAGAACAATTTGAAGAAGGCTTCGGCAAGTAACTTACACCGTGGGGCAGCCAGAAAAGTCCCTTTGTTATCTGCCAAAAATGTAAAACAACGTTTAAAGTTTGCCCAAGATCAGTTAAATCGGTTTGGTAAACAGGGAATCAAGAAATGGCACAACATTTTAAGGAGGGATGAAATATTTTGCCTCAACGGTACCGTTACGTTATCTTGTAGGTATACCTGGTACTATAACCGAGGTTGCAGTTGCAGAATATTACGAGCACTTCTGACTGCTACGAGCATTCATCGTGAGTTGTGTGCTATTACAACCCGCCATCAAAATTGTCCAGTTGACATGGCCTGGCCCCGATCGTCTCTCCCAACTGCTTTCCTTGCGTTCATCTGGAGCTCGGCTGATGACGGCTAAAAGGCTAGAAACCTGGCAGTTAGACAGAGACGGGCGGTGGCACCATGCGGAGAAAGAGTGAAAGATTTCTGTAATAATTCCCTCCACGATCCCGTTAAGGATATCTTGTGGGCATATACAATCACTTCACGCTGTTACTCCTAAAATATGGAAGAATACGATCAAGCATATTGAAAAAGAAATAATGAAGTGGTATGACAGAGACAATATATTTGATGAAAAAGAAGTTCTTCCTTTAATTATAAGTACTGCAGGTGATTCCAGTCAGTACATTTCAGAGTCCGATTAATGAAAATATAAGTGCATGCAGATATTAACTATAAAACTATTTAAATATTAAAAAATGTTGTCGATGGTTCTTGAACGAAGCATTTTCGACGACACTTGCAAGACTTTTAACATTTATTAATTTGCAGTAAAACAGTATTTCTTTTGTTTATTGTTAATTGTTATTAAAATTTAAATTGTAAACATAATTCGCTAATAATTGTTCAAGAATATATGAACTTATATGAGAATTTCGAATAAATACATTGATAATGATGTTCTGCACTTCAATTCTACGTCTATACTCTTCAGAACCTCTTATTTATTTTTTTTTTGTTGAATTTAAGTAATAATTCCTCAATTTTTTTATAGTAAGAAAAATATATAGATTTATTCTAACAGGTAGATTAAATCATAATTAGTCATGTCTGCCATTTTATTTATTCAAGGCGACATTACAACTTTTTTGGCAACTTCTATTAACTCAAAAATAGTACAATATCTGTCATAAATTTGTGTTCAGTGTAGTCTGTTTTTCTTATACATGTTATTAACTCAATAAGATGACACAATTTACATGGCATTTGTTTTTCTAATGGAAATTATTTTGTTTATCTAAGTTATGAAATTCAACTTATATATAATGAAATATTTTATAACACATACGTATCATAATTATTCAAATTTATTCAAGGATGTCCTAAACTTCTCGGTCCCTTCTATTTATTAAATGATAGTACAACTTATGTGACAAGTTTGTATTCGAAGATGACTTTCTCATCTACAATATAAAAAATTAAAAACGTATTAAAATAAAATAAAGCAAGGAACAGGGAAGTTCTAATTATTAAAGAATAATACAACATCTGTGACAACTTTGTATTCTATGATAACTTTCTCATCTATAAGATAAACAATAGATTGCATATAATTAAATGTTTATTAATATAAACTAAAATAAGAGAAGTTCTGTGGCAATTTGTATTTTAAAGAACAGTACAACTTCTGTGACAACTTTGTATTCTGTGATAACTTTCTCATCTACAATATAAAAAATAAATTGAATATCACTAAATGTTTATTAAAATAAACAAAAACAAAGAGGAGAAGCTCTCTGGCAATTTTTAATTATGAAAGAACAGTACAACTTCTGTTCCAATTTTGTATTATATAATAACTTTCTCATCTATAATATAAAAAAAATGCATATCGTTAAATGTTTATTAAAATAAATTAAAATAATGAAGAGAAGTTCTGTGATAATTTCCAATTATTAAAGAATAGTACAACTTCTGTGACAACTTCGTATTCTATGAAAACTTTCTCATCTATAATATAAAAAATAAATTGAATATCACCTAAATGTTTATTCAAATAAACTAAAATAAGGAAGAGAAATTCCCCTACAATTTCTATTTATTAAAGAACAGTACAACTTCTGTGACAACTTGTGTATTTTTTGATAACTTTCACAACTATAATATAGAAAATAAATTAAACATAATTGATTATTCAATAAAATAATGTAAAATAAGGAACAGGAAAGTTATATGGCAATTTTAAATTATTAATGAAAGGTTCAACTTCTGTGGCAACTTCTTATTTATTAAAAAAAATATTCAATATATATATATATATAGATATATATATATATATATATATATATATATATATATATATATATATATAGAATGTAGAACAGATGCCCATAATTCAGGGAAGATCTATGGCAATTTTAAATTATTAAACAAAGGTACAACTTCTGTGGCAACTTCTATTTATTCAAAAACTATACATTTTCAGTGCCTATTTTGTACTTTATTGTAACGTTTATACTTAACTATATAGTTGAAGGTAAATTATACTTAATTAAATTAAATATTTAACCGTCTAAAATAAAATATAAGATATCAATAACAGCTTCTTCTGCAGTCACTTATTTACCTGAATTCTAGAATATAAATTATACGTCACTGTGTATTTAATATTATATATGAATTATAGCATTTTATGATGTTGATATATATTTATGAGAATACAACTTCAATTCCAAGAAAATTGACAGGCCCGAACCTGTTATGGCTTTCCTATTTTCCACCGTTCAAAGTTTATAAAAGTATGCTAATGCTCATCAAATTTGCGCCCCGCCATAAAACTCAACATAAAAACTTTCTCGGGCCTTTTTACACTGTTTCCGTTTTTCACTCCCGTGCGTTCGCCATCAGGTATAATGGGGGTGCACAAAAGAGAGAGAGAGAGAGAGAGAGAGAGAGAGAGAGAGAGAGAGAGGAGAGAGAGAGAGAGAGAGAGAGAGAGAGAGGAGAGAGAGAGGAGAGAGAGAGAGAGAGAGAGAGAGAAGAGAGAGAGAGAGATGAGAGAGAGAGAGAGAGAGAGAGAGAGGAGAGAGAGAGAGAGGAGAGAGAGAGAGAGGAGAGAGAGTAGAGAGAGAGAGGAGAGAGAGAGAGGAGAGAGAGAGAGACCAAGAAAAAAGACGGACCGTTGCGAATTCCGATTTCTCACGAGATACAATCACGACGTTGTTGTTGTTTGGCGATTTACCAACGCTGACCAATACGAAAAATTCAATTCTGTTATAGTTATGTTCTTCGAAGGGTCGGGGTTACCTGGAAAATGTATATTTTATGTATATTTATATTACGATTTGTAGATTGTCTATTCTTTCTTTTATGGATATTCGGAATGGTCGATGTGG
Source organism: Cosmopolites sordidus (assembly GCA_031761425.1). NCBI lineage: Eukaryota > Metazoa > Arthropoda > Insecta > Coleoptera > Curculionidae > Cosmopolites > Cosmopolites sordidus. Next base: position 309,347 of record JARFXV010001587.1, read on the forward strand.
ATATCCAAAAGGATGAAATTCGAATCGACATCACTATTGCAGCTTCGGACTCGAGATAATCCTTTTTAGAGGCTTTCGTTTATTTGTTATTTATTTATTATTTACCTTTAACAGATCAAAAAACTAAGTCTGTATCATATTGTACTAATATAAACATTACAATTTTATGACAACTTTGATTGAGTACAGGAATAGATTAAATATTATACATTAGTTCAAAAATATGACATTTATCATATGCAAAGCAGAAAATTACACTGCAAATATGCTAATGCGAAGACATACTATAATAAACATATTGGTAGGGATGGATTTAATGATGAAATATACAAAATATATGGAAAGAAACATTAGAACAGTGTAATGAAGAAGTGTGGGAAAAGTCTAAAGCACATACAGGGAAATTAATTGAAGACTGGTTTATCCGAGAACAACACATAGTCAATGTTGAAGTTGAGCCTGTAATAATCAACGCAAATGAGTTCCTTGTTTGAATATAATGAAGATATATAGCTATATAGTTAAACTGGATTATGCATTTATTTATATGTTAAGTACTCAGTATTTAACACTGTTTAAACCGGTGTTTTAGTATGCTTTATATAATTATATGAAATATTTGAAATGATTGGAGAATTAATTTAACATATCAAATAATATATTTAAATGAAAAATATACTACTACTAAAAAGTCTACATTTAGTAGTATTTATAATTTTATTTTGGCAACACTGGTCCATATGTCATCTGTCAAAATAATTCATTTGTTTCAAACGGTTTCTTCATTTTCTTGCATGGTAGTGTTTTATTGACTTTATGTTGTTGTGAAAATACCAAAAGGGTAAGTACTATAATAGTCATTATTGCAAATTGTTGTTCCATAATCAAACTTGTAATGTAAATAGTTTTATTGAAAAACAATTGTTTTTGTATTCAAAATAGCGGTGTAAACAGCACGTGTCACCTACAAGTGACAATGGGCATTATTATAACTAAATTGCTGTTTGAGCTGCGTGCGTGATAAATTGTTGTTCCATAATCAAACTTGTAATATAAATAGTTTTATTGAAAAACAATTGTTTTTGTATTCAAAATAGCGGTGTAAACAGCACGTGTCACCTACAAGTGACAATGGGCATTATTATAACTAAATTGCTGTTTGAGCTGCGTGCGTGATAAATTGTTGTTCCATAATCAAACTTGTAATGTAAATAGTTTTATTGAAAAACAATTGTTTTTGTATTCAAAATAGCGGTGTAAACAGCACGTATCACCTACAAGTGACAATGGGCATTATTATAACTAAATTGCTGTTTGAGCTGCGTGCGTGATAAATTGTTGTTCCATAATCAAACTTGTAATGTAAATAGTTTTATTGAAAAACAATTGTTTTTGTATTCAAAATAGCGGTGTAAACAGCACGTGTCACCTACAAGTGACAATGGGCATTATTATAACTAAATTGCTGTTTGAGCTGCGTGCGTGATAAATTGTTGTTCCACAATCAAACTTGTAATGTAAATAGTTTTATTGAAAAACAATTGTTTTTGTATTCAAAATAGCGGTGTAAACAGCACGTGTCACCTACAAGTGACACTGGGCATTATTATAACTAAATTGCTGTTTGAGCTGCGTGCGTGATAAATTGTTGTTCCATAATCAAACTTGTAATGTAAATAGTTTTATTGAAAAACAATTGTTTTTGTATTCAAAATAGCGGTGTAAACAGCACGTGTCACCTACAAGTGACACTGGGCATTATTATAACTAAATTGCTGTTTGAGCTGCGTGCGTGATAAATTGTTGTTCCATAATCAAACTTGTAATGTAAATAGTTTTATTGAAAAACAATTGTTTTTGTATTCAAAATAGCGGTGTAAACAGCACGTGTCACCTACAAGTGACAATGGGCATTATTATAACTAAATTGCTGTTTGAGCTGCGTGCGTGATAAATTGTTGTTCCATAATCAAACTTGTAATGTAAATAGTTTTATTGAAAAACAATTGTTTTTGTATTCAAAATAGCGGTGTAAACAGCACGTGTCACCTACAAGTGACAATGGGCATTATTATAACTAAATTGCTGTTTGAGCTGCGTGCGTGATAAATTGTTGTTCCATAATCAAACTTGTAATGTAAATAGTTTTATTGAAAAACAATTGTTTTTGTATTCAAAATAGCGGTGTAAACAGCACGTGTCACCTACAAGTGACACTGGGCATTATTATAACTAAATTGCTGTTTGAGCTGCGTGCGTGATAAATTGTTGTTCCATAATCAAACTTGTAATGTAAATAGTTTTATTGAAAAACAATTGTTTTTGTATTCAAAATAGCGGTGTAAACAGCACGTGTCACCTACAAGTGACAATGGGCATTATTATAACTAAATTGCTGTTTGAGCTGCGTGCGTGATAAATTGTTGTTCCATAATCAAACTTGTAATGTAAATAGTTTTATTGAAAAACAATTGTTTTTGTATTCAAAATAGCGGTGTAAGCAGCACGTGTCACCTACAAGTGACACTGGGCATTATTATAACTAAATTGCTGTTTGAGCTGCGTGCGTGATAAATTGTTGTTCCATAATCAAACTCGTAATGTAAATAGTTTTATTGAAAAACAATTGTTTTTGTATTCAAAATAGCGGTGTAAACAGCACGTGTCACCTACAAGTGACAATGGGCATTATTATAACTAAATTGCTGTTTGAGCTGCGCGCGTGATAAATTGTTGTTCCATAATCAAACTTGTAATGTAAATAGTTTTATTGAAAAACAACTGTTTTTGTATTCAAAATAGCGGTGTAAACAGCACGTGTCACCTACAAGTGACACTGGGCATTATTATAACTAAATTGCTGTTTGAGCTGCGTGCGTGATAAATTGTTGTTCCATAATCAAACTTGTAATGTAAATAGTTTTATTGAAAAACAATTGTTTTTGTATTCAAAATAGCGGTGTAAACAGCACGTGTCACCTACAAGTGACACTGGGCATTATTATAACTAAATTGCTGTTTGAGCTGCGTGCGTGATAAATTGTTGTTCCATAATCAAACTTGTAATGTAAATAGTTTTATTGAAAAACAATTGTTTTTGTATTCAAAATAGCGGTGTAAACAGCACGTGTCACCTACAAGTGACACTGGGCATTATTATAACTAAATTGCTGTTTGAGCTGCGTGCGTGATAAATTGTTGTTCCATAATCAAACTTGTAATGTAAATAGTTTTATTGAAAAACAATTGTTTTTGTATTCAAAATAGCGGTGTAAACAGCACGTGTCACCTACAAGTGACACTGGGCATTATTATAACTAAATTGCTGTTTGAGCTGCGTGCGTGATAAATTGTTGTTCCATAATCAAACTTGTAATGTAAATAGTTTTATTGAAAAACAATTGTTTTTGTATTCAAAATAGCGGTGTAAACAGCACGTGTCACCTACAAGTGACAATGGGCATTATTATAACTAAATTGCTGTTTGAGCTGCGTGCGTGATAAATTGTTGTTCCATAATCAAACTTGTAATGTAAATAGTTTTATTGAAAAACAATTGTTTTTGTATTCAAAATAGCGGTGTAAGCAGCACGTGTCACCTACAAGTGACACTGGGCATTATTATAACTAAATTGCTGTTTGAGCTGCGTGCGTGATAAATTGTTGTTCCATAATCAAACTCGTAATGTAAATAGTTTTATTGAAAAACAATTGTTTTTGTATTCAAAATAGCGGTGTAAACAGCACGTGTCACCTACAAGTGACAATGGGCATTATTATAACTAAATTGCTGTTTGAGCTGCGTGCGTGATAAATTGTTGTTCCATAATCAAATTTGTAATGTAAATAGTTTTATTGAAAAACAATTGTTTTTGTATTCAAAATAGCGGTGTAAACAGCACGTGTCACCTATAAGTGACACTGGGCATTATTATAACTAAATTGCTGTTTGAGCTGCGTGCGTGATAGTTTCTTTTTTTATTTTAGGGTGACGTTGAACAGTGTAGTTGATGCATTAGAAGCTGACGATGACTTAGATGGTGACATCATCTTATTTCGTCTTGAGGATGGTGACGCAACTGATGAAGACACTGGGGACGAAAATGAAACCAACGTCCTTTACCTTCCGAGTAGAATGTTACGTTCAGAAGTAGAAGTGCAGGTTAAACCTACTGATACAAATAATGAAAAAGATAATAGAGAAGAGCAAATCGAAGAAGAACAGCATGAAATTCAAGAACCGGCTCGAAAAAAAAAAGAAAATGGAATTTTCAGTGAAAAAATGGACCAATAATACATCTCTTTTTTCTACTTGTGGAAAAGGGGATCGAGAGGAAGATATTTTAGGCCCCTTCGAAGAGGAACTGGATACTCATAATGAACTTGTATCTTCTAGCATCAGGCGGAATCGATTCTTTTAAATACAGCAGTATTTATATTTATGCGATAGTACTGAGTTACAGCAAAATGATAAATTTGCTAAGGTTCGTAGATACTGCCTTTGCTGAAATATTTACACAAGAACAATATTGGAGGAACCGGAACTATCAGAGAAAACCGTCTGGAAAACTTTAACCCTGTGAATAATAAAGAGATGAAAAAGACACCTAGGATTGAGCTGGTTTACAATTCCTCACAAGCAATAATTGTAGTTAAGTGGCATGATAATAGTGTCGTCAATGTGGCCTCTAATTGTCACGAATTGTCACCAATGACAAAAGTCGATCGGATTGGTGTAATCAACAAAAAACGGACAAAAATACAATTTGACTGCCCATCACTTCTAAAAATGTACAAGTACATGTACATGAGGATACGTTAACGAGGAAAAAAATGGTGGTTTCCGCTTTTTACTTTCGGGCTAGATGCATCTTGCCAAAATGCTTGGCTAATCAAAATAAAGTGTGGTAGTAACTGGACCTACTACGAGTTTCGCAGGGCTGTCGTGATATCCTATTTACAAAAATACGGGAAACCCACATCTAAAGATACCAATTGCGGAGTGCCTGCTGAGTCGAGAGTTTCAATTGAAACTAGACTAGGAGGCAGTTCAGCTAATCATATGGAGAAAGACTGTTTACAACGCCGCTGCGGGTTATGTCATAAACGCACAAGAAAAATGTGTTCTAAGTGTAATATAGGTTTGCACAGCAAATGCTGGTGCAAATTCCACAAATAAGAAGTAAAGCGTACATGCATTCCTAACATAAGTAAATCCATATTCTTTTTACAATAATAAAACTATAGAGAAGAAAATAAGTTGTTTTCTTTTTATTGTCATATAAGGTTCAATGTATAAATACGCCCAGTGACACCCCCTCTACAAAAAAATTAGGGTTGAAATTTTTTCTTATTTTTTTTCCATATTTTTAATATGTAAACACGTTAATTAGCTCAAAAAAACAATCGTTTTCATTCAGACAGAAGCATGGGAATTGACGAGTTAAAATATCCATTTATAACAGGACGTTTTATAAGTAATGATTGTGGCGTGTTCATATATTTTTTTCTTTAATTGGGTTTTTCGCCACGATCTAAAATTCAAAAAAATATCAAAAATATCTGTTCTTATGTAAAGAAAGAATAACTGGGTAAAAACAAAAAACCAAACGGAGACAAATTTCTCAGTGATTCTTTTTTGTAATAAATTTGCCTAACGAACAAAATTTTATAAATATCAAAATGTTCTAAAAAAATATACAAACTTTTAACGTTAACGTTTCGGGAAGTATTCTCCTCCCGTTTTCAAAACGAACCTAAAAATAAATTATATTAATATCTATAAATTCTGAAAAGATAGGAAGTAAACATATTTTTTCTTAAGACAATTAGTCTTTAATTTTTTGAGTTTTAGATCGTGGCGAAAAATCCAAATAAAGAAAAAAATATAGGACGTTTTATAATTTCATGCTATAAATATATACAAATAAATGTATCCTGGATTTAAGTCATAAACATAAATGTCCGTCTTTCGAGGCACCAACTACGTCCATTATGAAAGTTAGCACTAATTTGACTAATAATTTTTGATTTGATTCGTATGGATAAAAACTGATGACGCATGGGTAATCTTTCGACGGTTCAACAATACTGTAATTTTTGTGCCTATAACGATATACTATTTTTTGAATAAAGTGTTAATAAGACCCGGATCGTGTTTTTTCTTTCCTCCGACGACCCAGAAATAGTTGTTGATCCTCCACCCATCTCAACCCCTCAAAGACCGACAATGCGAAATAAATTATTTTCAAATATCCTCCCCTGGCGTTGATATAAAGAAAAATAAATACATGAACGGGCGCAATATCGCTTTAGCCGGCATATTTGACCGGCGGCAACGGGAAATCCCTCGGACCATACCCGTGAAAAGAAAACGTCAATGGAAGGCGGACCCGGAGCACGCCCCCTTATACCGTCCGAAGACCGGAAATCCCTTTCTGGAAGCCCCGGCGAAATCCGTATAGATACATTTCGAAATATTGAAACGTTATAAGGATGGAGGGGGGGTTGCCTTGGATGTTTGCTTTAAACTCGCAGGTTTTAGACGATGTTACAGTAAGAAACGATATTCTTTTGTGTAAGTAAAAGCTTTAACGCACGATTTATTTTACAATTTTGTATTTATTTGATTCAATATAACAAGAAATCAAAGTTTCTTCCAGGGCACAGTGAAAATAATACACGTTCTATGGAAACTGGTTGTTATTTAACTCCTAACTTACTAGTTTCGGAATAGTTAAGATTCGTAATAACCATACAACGTATTTAATATTCCCACTAACCTAAATAGAAAAAAATAAATTTGCAGTTGCGATTTTGTATATTATAAATATTTTATTGTATATTTATTATATATAAATATAAAATAACATATATAAAAAACAGTAAAGGACATCAGAGTAAAGAGGGGATTTGAGATAGTCAGCGACCATCCCTTTAAAATGATCATTTTCAAAACAGAATGGTCAAAAGAAACAATACAAAAATATCCAGAATAAGAAACAGAAATCGATCGAAACTAAAATTGGATAATTACAAAAGGAAATTTGAGGAAAGCATACGACTAAGAGTGGAGCGTTATAATGAATTGCAGTCGTAGGATTTTCATAAACTATGGGTCAGATTTAGGCAAATCTGTGTGGAAGCTGCCGAAGAAGTTTGTGGACGGTATAATATAGCAAATAGCAGAACACATACCTCGTGATGATCGGAAGAAATTAGAAGCAAAATTAAAATGAAAAAGAACTCTAGAAGTACCTTGCCAATAAAAGTATTACAACTTATGAGCAATATAAAGAGCAAAGCAATGCTGTTAAGAAGAGTGTCGAAGAAGCCAAGAAAACAGAATGGGAAGATTTTGGCGTCAGAATGAAAATGGACTTCAAGACCAATCAAAAATTATTCTATATGTTTTAAAAGGTGTGAGAAGAGAACAAATAGTAAGGCCCTTTTCACTCTATCCACTCCACGCCACGCCACGCCACTCCACACCAAATGTCGTCAACATATTGATCCCTTTCACACTTGTTCACGCCACGCCACATTACAACACTCGTCATTTCACACTTATTTATCAACATTCCATCAACACCTCCACCTTATCCACTTGAAAAGTGAGACTTTTCTGTTCAGTCTGTTTTTGCCATCGTCATGGACTATTCGACTGAAGCTGTAAGACTAATAACTGTATTGCTATGCCTTCGGTAGATTTAAATTCAATATGGTTCCCGATTCTTAAGAATACAATTAAAAACATTTAAATATTTGAATACACAATCAGTACAATAAACAGTCACACAGTAAACATTACCTATATATATATATATATATATATATATATATATATATATATATATATATATATATATATATATATATATATATATATATATATATATATATATATTTTGGTAGTATGTCAGTGTCATGAAAATCTATTGTTGTCAATAGATGTAAGTATCATTGACATACACAAAAAATATATTTACTTTCACTCGTTACATTATATATTACAAATTAATATAATTTATTTGTTAGTTTAGTTTTGAAAACGGGGGAAAAGGACCCTCCAAAACGTTAACGTTAAAAGTTTGTACATTTTTTTATAACATTTTTATATCTTTAAAATTTTGTTCGTTAGGCAAATTTATTACAAAAACGAATTACTGAGAAATTTGTCTCGTTTGGTTTTTTGTTTTTACCCAGTGATTCCTTTCTTTACATAAGAACAGGTAATTTTGATATTTTTTTAGTTTTAGATAGTGGCGAAAAACCCAAATAAAGGAAAAAAATATATGAGCACGCCACAATCATTCAGACATTACTCACGTGTGTATTGACAAGAGGTGGTGTGGCGTGGATGGGAGTTGCGTGTATGTGGCGCCCGCCTGCTGTTGATCTCGAGTGGATGGTGATCTTGTGGCTGAGTATAATTGTGTGGCGTGGATAGGTGTGTAAATCCCCATCTACTCCTGGGTACTTGGTGAGATGTGGCGTGGCTTGAATAGTGTGAAACGGGCCTAAAGGCAACATATCAGAAATAAAGAACAATTGGAATCTGAGAACGACGAGATAATGCAAGTTTGACTGAAACACTTTAAAGAAGTATTAGAGAGTGAGGACATCACAGTAAATGATGAGCGAAGACCAAAGGAAAACCAACAGGAATTCAAAGGTAACCTTATCCAGTATAAAGAAGTTAATAGTGCAATTTATATGTGTAAGAATGGGAAGGGTGCGGGGAATGATGTGATCAAAGTGGAATTGCTCAAGAATATGGGAAAAGCGGGAACAAATCTTCTCCTTAAAGTACTAAACGCTACATGCAAGAACAGAGATATACGGACGGACTGGAAAGTAGCAATCATTAAGCCAATTTTTAAAAAGGAGACCGCTCAATCTGGAATAATTACAAAGGGATTTCCCCATTGAGTGCAACGAGTAAAATATATGAACGCATATTAGAACGAAGATTAAAAGTAGAGCTGAAAAATAAAATTGATGATGGTCAGCATGGATTTACAGCAGGCAGAAGTACACGGGATCTTATTTTTGCGTTGCTTGTGGATCTTCATAAGGCACTCGACAGTGTTCCCAGGATGCGAACAGGGCAGGTCCTACGTAATAAAGGGATGAATGAACACCTGATAGAGGCATTCCAATATCTCTACTCAAACTGCAGAAATTATGTCAGAACAAATAACATAATCTCAAGCGAATTTGTAACAAATAAGGGCGATAGCCAGGGTGGTATTTTAAGCCCGCTATTGTTTATCATCCTTATCGATGAATTGGTCAAGGAAGTAGATCTAAATATTCGAGGAGCGAAAGTACAGATGCATTGCAACGATTGAAATAAAGGAACTAATTTATATGAATGATCTGGTGAGCGGGGAAACAGAAGCGCAATTGCAGAAGTCTTTGGATGCATGAAACAAGGCATTCATAAGAAATGGTCTAAAAATAAATGGGGATAAGACAGAGGTGATGGTGGTTCCAGAATGCTAGAAGGATCTTCATATAAGGATGAACAACGTAAATGTGATACAGGTTGATACATTTAAATATCTAGAGATCATCTTGAAGCAGAAGGGAAATGGAGAATGCGATTTAACAAACAGAATAGATAGTGCGACTAGGCTTTATTATGCAATGTACAAACCATTTTTCTGTAGAAAAAGAAATCTCTAAGGAGACCAAAGTAAAAGCTTATAGCTCGGTGATAGTGCCTATAGCGACTTACGGTAGTGAATCATGGGTGTTGTCTGAACAGCAAACGGCAAAACTAGTATTCGAGATGAGAGTGTTACGATCGATTGAAGGGGTGACATGGTGACCATGGGTGTATAGGGAGGGAAGAAGACTGAGGAAAACTTGGAACAAGTCGATCGCTGCAGCCTGACGAGGCGGGGAATTGATTGGGTAAGAGAAATGGTGATGGCCAGAGGCAGAGGGAAATGGAGAAGATTCCACCAAACCTCTACGCCCAATGGGGTAGAAGAGGTGAATACTAAGAAGAACGATATATATCAGGTCTGTAAATATAAAACCGGAATTTGCCATCAATGTCGTTATGAATTTGCTGTCAGTGTACTTACCATCAAACCGCATCATTGACTTAATTTCCTTGTTGACATCTGACAAAGATATTCAACTCACAACAATACAAGTTTCATACAAGAGCATAGTTTGCAATAGGATTGAACATGTCGAATTTTGTGTCTGGAAACTACGATTTACGGACAGCATTGATGTTTGTTACCATTTGAAGAAAACTGTTGCAGAATCGCATCGAATGCTTGTCGAAGCTTATGGTGAGCATGCTCTTAGTAAATCACAGTGTGTTGAATAGTTTAAAAACTTCAAAAGTGGCGATTTTGACGTGAGAAAAGCGGAATGTGGAAAACCACCGGAAAAGTTTGACGACAGCGAATTGCAAACATTGTTGGATGAGGATGACGCACAAACGCAACAACTGGCGGATCAATTAAATGTAACGCGAGAAGCCGTCCCTATACGTTTAAAAGCCACGGGAAAAATCCAGAAGATGGGAAAATGGGTTCCACAGGAACTGAATGAAAGTCAGCAGGAAAACCGGAAAAACACTTGTGAAATGCTGCTCGCCAGGGACAAAGCTCGAATTGTGACTGGCGATCAAAAGTGGATATATTGTGAGAATCTTACGCGTAAAAGATCATGAGTAACTCCAGGCGAACCATCGATATCGATTGCAAGGCCAAATTGCTATGGACGGAAGACAATGCTCTGTGTTTGGTTGGATCAGAATGATTTAATCTATTATGAGCTGCTAAAACCTGGCGAAACCATTAATACTGAACGTTATCGACGACAAATGATCGATTTGCATCAAGCTTTGCGTGAAAATGACCAAAATATCAAAAGAGGCAACATAAAGTGATTTTGCTTCATGATAATGCACCATCGCACATAGCAAAACTGGCCAAGGAAACAATTGAGGCGTTTATTTAAGAAATATTTTCGCATGCGGCTTACTCACCAGACTTGGCTCCGTCCGATTAGATGTACTTGCATCGATGCATCGATGGGGTACGCACTTGCACTTCACTTCTTACGAAAATGGCTCGATGACTGATTTGACTGCCTCAAAACAGAAACAGTTTTTTTGGCGTGGCATCCATAAATTATCAGACAGTTGGGAAAAATGCATAGCTAGCGATGGGTAATACTTCGAATAAAATATTTTTGATCATTTTCATACAATAAACGTGTATTTTCTTCACAAAAATGTCAGATGTCAACAAGCAACTGGGGCCAATGACGCGGTTTGGCGTTAACTACATCGACAGTTAGGGCAAATCTATCTACGGGCAAATTCCGGTTTCATATTTACAGACCTGGTAAATAAAACACTGAAACTGGTGCCATAACATTTAATCTGGCAACGCTGATCCTCTTTGAGGGGAGGTAAGTCAAAATCTGAGGAGTCTTCAGTATCCGTTTGAACTCCTTAAAGGCATGTAGGTCTGTAAAAATTCTTTTCGTGAAACGGATTTTTGGAGTTTAACTATTCTTGGCCTTAAACAAAACATTCAGGCCACCATTGAAAATATAACAGGCGTTATGTATAAAAGAGTGATCGAAAATAGGGTTTCCATAATTCATTCCACCAGACGAAGCCCAAAGGGACATTTAAACATTATGTTATTAGTTATGAGCGTGCATCATTTTAAAGTTCTTACCCACTTATTGGTGAACCCTTTAGAGCAAATTAACATTTTTTTTATTATTATTATTATTTAAATTTTTTTCGGTGCGTAGTTGTACTACATTGAAACCATGTAGTTTTTCTTTGCATTTAAGATGTATAAGATGATGGACCATTTTTTCCATGTCCATCGGGAAGTTGTAAAAGACAGAATGAGAGATTATTTTTTAAACCGTCGAAAAAATGTGATAAAAATCCCCTTTGTCTTTGTCGACCATTTGATTTATCACCCTTTCGCAGCCATACCGTTTAAGTTTGTATCATTGGAGTGACTTTTCCCCTCGCGCTCTCTCTCCCTTTTTTTAATCTGTGAAAATGGCCATTTTTTCCTACCCTCTCCATTCGGGATTCTTTTGTTTTTATTTCCTTTTACGAAATGAGCCTGGGTTATTGTGCGTCATAAAAAAAATTGTTTTAAAAACAGGAAAACCTCGATTACAACATATCCAGATTTTTAGACTTTTTTTATTCTAGTTATTAGCGCAAAAAGCGCGCTTTTATATATATAATAAAGGCACATTTAGGTTTCTCGGCGATGCCGTTGAATAAAAACAGTGCCTTTTATTTTTTCAGGCATCCGATTTTATTTTTAACCATCTCGAAAGTTCAAAATTTTATGCAGCATTTTATATACCATGAACGTCTTTCATGCCGACTGTTTTTGATACTTTTTTTTCTTGTAGTTGCCCATGACGAACAAGATATTGTAGCGTTTACAGATTATCGATTGCTACAGGTAAGATCAATTTGCGCGAGTCTTATTTGGAAGCGCATCTGTATCATTCATGACAAGTCAAGACAGTCTCTTCACATCTCCAGGTGAACAGACGCCTTCACACCTTACCCTTCCATCAGAGGTAAGTAGATTAGCTGGCCAAGCCATACTCAGGCTTATTATTTTGATATTTTTGTAGAGGGTTTTATGGTCCGACGGTTATAGAAATTTTATGACCCGCTATTACCAAAACCAGACTTTCTGGGGCCACTTTGTGCAGTGCCAGGTCAATACAGATTCCAGACCTTTTGAGGACCCCCGCATAGGGACACAGAATCACCAGCAAGCGAGCTTATTGGTTCTTGGATACCTCAGCGGCTGGATACTGGGAACAAGCGGTGGTACAAAGGAAAAAAAGATCAGGTAATAATTTGTATTACTTTTTTATTGAGTTAATTATTTCAGAATTATTTTACCTATTACAGGATCAATTGCCTACGTCTCTGAGTACCATCAGAAAATAGACAATATACAATTCGATCAGTTTTTTTAAATTTTAGTTTAGCATATCTTAGATGATCCCATTTGATTACTATTGATTTAACTTCATTTAACTAATATACTTTAAGTAGATTTAGTATATTTTTAACGTTAAAACGTTAACGTTAAAAGTTTGTATTTTTTTAGAACATTGTTTAAATTTATTACAGAAAAGAATCACTGAGAAATTTGTCTCCGTTTGGTTTTTTGTTTTTACCCAGTGATTCTTTATTTAAATAAGAACAGATATTTTTGATATTTTTTGAGTTTTAGATCGTGACGAAAAAGCTAAAAAAAAAGAAAAAAATATATGAACACGCCACAATCATTCAGACATTACTTAGATTTAGTATCACCTAATTTAAAATCACTGAGAACTAGACACCAGCTCGTTTAAGTCAGGGAAACTTGTTAAGTATTTTTCCTACTTTTTTGAAGTCTACTATAGTAAGGTTTTAGTGGACCACACCACTAAACTTCCTTGTGATTTTTTTCCTATTTTATTTTTTTTACCATTTTTATGCACTGTGTTGTTTTTTTTGGATTATACTTACGTTCAATAAAAGTATAAAATAATTTAACAAACTGGGTGGCGCCCTTTTACGTGCCGTATCAGCTCGTCCGAGATCTACGCCTCGATGCCTCCGACGAACGGCTGCCAACGCTATAACCAACATTTTCAATTTAATTAATCAAAGAAAAATTTTGGTTACAATATTACATTTAGACGATACTCCAGAAAGATCTTTAACCACAAACTATTATACAGTCCCTGTCCATATTAATGTGACCACTTAAAATACTGAAGTAAAATCACTTTTTCTTTGCTTGATTTTTAGAAAAATGTGTTTGTTTGGATGATAAAAGTTACTGAATATATTAAAGATTTCTTTATTACACTGATCACTTAGTACAATAATACTCATAGACAAACAAATCTATTATTTATTTAATATTTAGTATTACCGCCTTTAGCCAAATTAGAATTAGAATGCAATTAAGACGCGTTTCTTTGAGGTGTTCATCATAATTTCAATGAAAAATTATCATCTCAATTAATTGCCTTTATATATATGAAGGGGGTGGCGGACAGAAGGACTGTAACAAAAAAGAAAGAGTTACGATTTTTCAATAAAAAAATCTTTAAAAACAAAGAACGTATTTTTTCAGAAGGACTGTCTCAAAAAAGAAAGGGTTACGATTTTTCAATAAAAAAATCTTTAAAATCAAAGAACGTATTTTTTCAGAAGGACTGTCTCAAAAAAGAAAGGGTTACGATTTTTCAATAAAAAATCTCGAAAGAACAAAGAACGTATTTTTTCAGAAGGACTGTCACAAAAAAAAAGAAAGGGTTACGATTTTTCAATAAAAAATCTCGCAAAAACAAAGGACGTATTTTTTTCAGGACTGTCACAAAAAAAAAAGAAAGGGTTACGATTTTTCTATTAAAATTCTCGCAAAAACAAAAGACGTATTTTTTTCAGAAGGACTGTCTCAAAAAAGAAAGGGTTACGATTTTTCAATAAAAAAATCTTTAAAAACAAAGAACGTATTTTTTCAGAAGGACTGTCTCAAAAAAGAAAGGGTTTCGATTTTTCAATAAAAAAATCTTTAAAAACAAAGAACGTATTTTTTCAGAAGGACTGTCTCAAAAAAGAAAGGGTTACGATTTTTCAATAAAAAATCTCGAAAGAACAAAGAACGTATTTTTTCAGAAGGACTGTCACAAAAAAAAAGAAAGGGTTACGATTTTTCAATAAAAAATCTCGCAAAAACAAAGGACGTATTTTTTTCAGGACTGTCACAAAAAAAAAGAAAGGGTTACGATTTTTCTATTAAAAATCTCGCAAAAACAAAAGACGTATTTTTTTCAGAAGGACTGTCTCAAAAAAGAAAGGGTTACGATTTTTCAATAAAAAAATCTTTAAAAACAAAGAACGTATTTTTTCAGAAGGACTGTCTCAAAAAAGAAAGGGTTACGATTTTTCAATAAAAAAATCTTTAAAAACAAAGAACGTATTTTTTCAGAAGGACTGTCTCAAAAAAGAAAGGGTTACGATTTTTCAATAAAAAATCTCGAAAGAACAAAGAACGTATTTTTTCAGAAGGACTGTCACAAAAAAAAAGAAAGGGTTACGATTTTTCAATAAAAAATCTCGCAAAAACAAAGGACGTATTTTTTTCAGGACTGTCACAAAAAAAAAGAAAGGGTTACGATTTTTCTATTAAAAATCTCGCAAAAACAAAAGACGTATTTTTTTCAGAAGGACTGTCTCAAAAAAGAAAGGGTTACTATTTTTCAATAAAAAAATCTTTAAAAACAAAGAACGTATTTTTTCAGAAGGACTGTCTCAAAAAAGAAAGGGTTACGATTTTTCAATAAAAAATCTCGAAAGAACAAAGAACGTATTTTTTCAGAAGGACTGTCACAAAAAAAAAGAAAGGGTTACGATTTTTCAATAAAAAATCTCGCAAAAACAAAGGACGTATTTTTTTCAGGACTGTCACAAAAAAAAAGAAAGGGTTACGATTTTTCTATTAAAAATCTCGCAAAAACAAAAGACGTATTTTTTTCAGAAGGACTGTCTCAAAAAAGAAAGGGTTACGATTTTTCAATAAAAAATCTCGCAAAAACAAAGGACGTATTTTTTTCACGACTGTCACAAAAAAAAAGAAAGGGTTACGATTTTTCAATAAAAAAATCTTTAAAAACAAAGAACGTATTTTTTCAGAAGGACTGTCTCAAAAAAGAAAGGGTTACGATTTTTCAATAAAAAATCTCGAAAGAACAAAGAACGTATTTTTTCAGAAGGACTGTCACAAAAAAAAAGAAAGGGTTACGATTTTTCAATAAAAAATCTCGCAAAAACAAAGGACGTATTTTTTTCAGGACTGTCACAAAAAAAAAGAAAGGGTTACGATTTTTCTATTAAAAATCTCGCAAAAACAAAAGACGTATTTTTTTCAGAAGGACTGTCTCAAAAAAGAAAGGGTTACGATTTTTCAATAAAAAAATCTTTAAAAACAAAGAACGTATTTTTTCAGAAGGACTGTCTCAAAAAAGAAAGGGTTACGATTTTTCAATAAAAAAATCTTTAAAAACAAAGAACGTATTTTTTCAGAAGGACTGTCACAAAAAAAAAGAAAGGGTTACGATTTTTCAATAAAAAATCTCGCAAAAACAAAGGACGTATTTTTTTCAGGACTGTCACAAAAAAAAAGAAAGGGTTACGATTTTTCTATTAAAAATCTCGCAAAAACAAAAGACGTATTTTTTTCAGAAGGACTGTCTCAAAAAAGAAAGGGTTACGATTTTTCAATAAAAAAATCTTTAAAAACAAAGAACGTATTTTTTCAGAAGGACTGTCTCAAAAAAGAAAGGGTTACGATTTTTCAATAAAAAAATCTTTAAAAACAAAGAACGTATTTTTTCAGAAGGACTGTCTCAAAAAAGAAAGGGTTACGATTTTTCAATAAAAAATCTCGCAAGAACAAAGAACGTATTTTTTCAGAAGGACTGTCACAAAAAAAAAGAAAGGGTTACGATTTTTCAATAAAAAATCTCGCAAAAACAAAGGACGTATTTTTTTCAGGACTGTCACAAAAAAAAAGAAAGGGTTACGATTTTTCTATTAAAAATCTCGCAAAAACAAAAGACGTATTTTTTTCAGAAGGACTGTCTCAAAAAAGAAAGGGTTACGATTTTTCAATAAAAAAATCTTTAAAAACAAAGAACGTATTTTTTCAGAAGGACTGTCTCAAAAAAGAAAGGGTTACGATTTTTCAATAAAAAAATCTTTAAAAACAAAGAACGTATTTTTTCAGAAGGACTGTCTCAAAAAAGAAACGGTTACGATTTTTCAATAAAAAATCTCGCAAGAACAAAGAACGTATTTTTTCAGAAGGACTGTCACAAAAAAAAAGAAAGGGTTACGATTTTTCAATAAAAAATCTCGCAAAAACAAAGGACGTATTTTTTTCAGGACTGTCACAAAAAAAAAGAAAGGGTTACGATTTTTCTATTAAAAATCTCGCAAAAACAAAAGACGTATTTTTTTCAGAAGGACTGTCTCAAAAAAGAAAGGGTTACGATTTTTCAATAAAAAAATCTTTAAAAACAAAGAACGTATTTTTTCAGAAGGACTGTCTCAAAAAAGAAAGGGTTACGATTTTTCAATAAAAAAATCTTTAAAAACAAAGAACGTATTTTTTCAGAAGGACTGTCTCAAAAAAGAAAGGGTTACGATTTTTCAATAAAAAATCTCGAAAGGACAAAGAACGTATTTTTTCAGAAGGACTGTCACAAAAAAAAAGAAAGGGTTACGATTTTTCAATAAAAAATCTCGCAAAAACAAAGGACGTATTTTTTTCAGGACTGTCACAAAAAAAAAGAAAGGGTTACGATTTTTCTATTAAAAATCTCGCAAAAACAAAAGACGTATTTTTTTCAGAAGGACTGTCTCAAAAAAGAAAGGGTTACGATTTTTCAATAAAAAATCTCGAAAGAACAAAGAACGTATTTTTTCAGAAGGACTGTCACAAAAAAAAAGAAAGGGTTACGATTTTTCAATAAAAAATCTCGCAAAAACAAAGGACGTATTTTTTTCAGGACTGTCACAAAAAAAAAGAAAGGGTTACGATTTTTCTATTAAAAATCTCGCAAAAACAAAAGACGTATTTTTTCAGAAGGACTGTCTCAAAAAAGAAAGGGTTACGATTTTTCAATAAAAAAATCTTTAAAAACAAAGAACGTATTTTTTCAGAAGGACTGTCTCAAAAAAGAAAGGGTTACGATTTTTCAATAAAAAAAATCTTTAAAAACAAAGAACGTATTTTTTCAGAAGGACTGTCTCAAAAAAGAAAGGGTTACGATTTTTCAATAAAAAAATCTTTAAAAACAAAGAACGTATTTTTTCAGAAGGACTGTCTCAAAAAAGAAAGGGTTACGATTTTTCAATAAAAAATCTCGAAAGAACAAAGAACGTATTTTTTCAGAAGGACTGTCACAAAAAAAAAGAAAGGGTTACGATTTTTCAATAAAAAATCTCGCAAAAACAAAGGACGTATTTTTTTCAGGACTGTCACAAAAAAAAAGAAAGGGTTACGATTTTTCTATTAAAAATCTCGCAAAAACAAAAGACGTATTTTTTTCAGAAGGACTGTCTCAAAAAAGAAAGGGTTACGATTTTTCAATAAAAAATCTCGCAAAAACAAAGCACGTATTTTTTCAGGACTGTCACAAAAAAAAAGAAAGGGTTACGATACTTCAATAAAAAATCTTGCAAAAACAAGGGACGTATTTTTTCAGAAGGACTGTTAAAAAAGAAAGGGTTACGATTTACAATTACAAACGACTGGCGTTTTTTTCAATACAAAATCACACAAAAACAAGTGATTGGTAGTTTTTTTCAATAAATAATTGCACAAAAACAAAGGATATCTTTTTTTTTTTGAGATTTTATAGAAAAATCGTAACCGTTTATTTTTTAATCTCAGAAAAACAAATAAAGACATTTTACTCCCTATATTTAATTTTGATAAAAGTTCACATTTAAACCCGTCACCTGCACCATTCTTTTTGTTACGAATGTAGTGTCAACTAGTTTTATATATTTGCTTAGAGAAGTATTATTTTAAGTACATCATCTATTGTAAGTATGTTTTTTGACACTTTTTCTTGGACATGCATGAAATTGAATTAAAATTATCATCATCATCATTATCAGCCCGTGTCTATCAGGAAGAAGGCCTCTTAAGCATGCTTCCAACTTTTACGGTCCTGGGTTTTCCTCTGCCACTCGGGTCCTATATACTTAACGATGTCATCAGTCCATCGAGCTTTCGGTCATCTTCGCAGATGTTTGTGATCAAGCCGAAGCCGAATCCATTCCAGGATTGCCCTGGTCCATCTGTTGTCCCATCGCCTCGCCACATGGCCTTCCCATCTCCATTTCAATTGCTTCACTCTTCTAATGATGCCACACACTTTCGTTTGTTCCCTGATCCATACGCATGGCTCTCTGTCTCCTCTTGTAATGCCAACCATACATCTCTCCATTCCCCTCTGTGCTACCCGAAGATTTTGAATTGATTGCGATGTGAGTGTCCAGGTTTCACTTCGGTATTTCATAACGGATAGGACGCACTGATCGAAGACTCTTCTTTTCAGGCAAAGTGGGAGTCTGCTATTAAACACCATGCCAGCCACACTTGACACGCCATTCCACCTCCCGGGCGGTATCCCTCCCCATTGAAATTGCCCATGATATATAAAGTGACCCACAATTACCAAATCCCTTCCTAACACTGAAATTCTCCTGTCCTCAGCTAATTTATGGAACATAACCTGACTCTTTTTCAGGTTTATTCCTAGGCCAAATGGTTCACCAGCCCTTTGCAGTTCTTATATGCTTCTTGCAGCTCCTCTGGGTCTTGTGAAAGGAGAACGATATCATCTGCAAATCTAAGATGGTTTAAGTTTGCACCATTGATCTTTACACCATCCTGTTCCCAATCCAGTTTACGGAACACTTCTTCAAGGCCAGCCGAGAAAAGAATAGGCGATATAGAAAAGGATAGGCGAATAGGATATATATATATATATATATATATATATATATATATATATATATATATATATATATATATATATATATATATATACATATATATACATATATATACAACATAGTATACAACATACATATACAACATAGTGTTTAAGAACAGACTCCCATTTTGCCTGAAAAGAAAAGTATTCGATCAGTGCGTTCTACCCGTTATGACATACGGAAGTGAAACCTGGACACTCACATCGCAATCAATTCAAAAACTTCGGGTGGCACAGAGGGGAATGGAAAGATGTATGCTTGGCATTACAAGACGAGACAGAAAGTCCTGCGCATGGATCAGGGAACAAACAAATGTCTGTGACATCATTGGAAGAGTAAAACAGTTGAAATGGAGATGGGCAGGCCATATAGCGAGGCGATGGGACGACAGATGGACCAAGGCAATCCTGGAGTGGATACCGCTTGATCGCAAACGTCCGCGAAGAAGACCGAAAGCACGATGGACTGATGACATCGTTAAGTATATTGGACCCGAGTGGCAGAGGAAAGCCCAGGACCGTGAAGGTTGGAAGCATGCTGAAGAGGCCTTCATCCTGCAGTGGATCGATACGGGCTGATGATGATGATATACATATATATATATATATATATATATATATATATATATATATATATATATATATATATATATATATATATATATATATATATATATATATATATGTATATATATATATATATATATATATATATATATATATATATATATATATATATATATATATATATATATATATATATACATATATACCTTTTGTTTTGACGTATTCTAAAGAAAGCAGATGACAATTATTCGGTGAAAAACGTAGAAAACATCCACACAACAATAATTAAGAAAATAATAATACAATTTTTTTTTAGTAAAACCCCCTTTATAATTAATCAGTTAAAAACAAAATAATTCTTGGCTAGGTACTAGAAAGGACTAGGTACAGGAAATCACTGTAAAAACCCCAATATGTACATAACTGGTTGCCTAAATAAAAGGAGTAATATATCTGTAGAAAAGAATATTGGATGGATATTAGCACTCAGAATATTATTTGTGTACGGTAGGCAGGAATTAATTAAAACACAATGGTTTCAGCTTATCGAAAATATTTATTACATGGTCGGGGAAAAATGTACAAAACATCGACACAACAATATATAAGATATTATTACAAATTGTTTTTTTTTTTTAGTAGAAAAGCCCTTTACAAATAGTCAATTAAAAGCAGAGTAATTCGCAGGGGTGGGCGGGGGATGGGAGGATTTTAATGCAATACGCGTGCGTGGGTATAATTTTTTCTTATTTTTGAATATGACCATGTTTTGAAATAACAGGGATCGAAAAATAGTTTTGAACGCGATAATTTTTTTTTAATTATCTTTTTAAATGTAGTCCCCATGCGACCCAGGGCATTAATAATTAATGGTATAATTAGTAAAAAAGAAAACATTGAAAAAACTTTTTCTACAGCATTATTTATGTTACAACCTAGTAGAATACAGTGCCGCGCGCTGCTTTTTCTCCTTTCCTTCACAAAAGTCGAAAAATAAAAAAAGAAGACTAGAAAAAACACTGAAAACGAACCGCACCACGGCAAGGCACCATTTTTTTCTTCTTTAAATCACGTAAATATATACAAAAACAAATTTCTAGAAATTAAATTATAAACATAATAAAAAAAAAACAGAACACAAACAAAGATGATTCGATATTTATCGATTTACTAAACTCCACGTAAAATCCTCAAATACCCTGTATATATCGAAGAAATTAATCGTTTTAGACAAAAATTCCACTAAATTTGAAGAAAAACCGTTTAGGTTCAATTTTAAAACATCGATGAAAAATCGCATCACCCTGTCCAACAAACTTAATCACAGTTCACAATTCTAAAGTAAATAAAATTAAAAAAAAAGGAAATTATCACAAAACACTTGAAGAAACGTCATCATTTTTGTCGAGTATGTTTTTTCTTTGTAATTAAATCAAAAATTATTCTTTTAAGTACATTATCTACTGTAAAATGGCAGTTTTCATGTCCTGTAATACTTTATGATCCTACAGAAAATAAACGAAAAATCCTATGACGTTTGATATGTCGTTTTCAAGCAGAATCCGAATAAAAAATTTAACAATGGTCAGAACAAACCCTTCTCCTTTTTCAGAGTGGTCTTCTTCCAGGAGGGTAGCTGTTCGAACTCCTGCTTGGACATGAGCAGCAGCTCTTTGAAATCATCATCTGACAGGTAGATTTCCAGTTGCGTGGGATCGACGCCTTCCGGTAGAGGTCGCTGTAAAATCTCCGCCAACGGATAGGTTGTTCTCGAGAGCAGAGCCAGCTCGACTTGGAGAGAGATCTTATCTTCTTCTTTCTTCCCATCCTGTTCAAGATACAAGATTTTTTTCTATTAATTTTAATAAACAACATTAGAAAAATCCGCATCCGTGTTTAGAAAGCTAATTCGAGGTGGGTACAGACTTCAGTCTGGCAAAGAAAGAGTTTATTTTGAAAAATGGGTTAATTTTTTGATAGTTTTTCAGTGCATGCTTCCAACACAGTTAGAAACGATGGGCTATTATAAAATTTAGGTCATCGTGGTTTTGGCAGGTAACAGATAGCAAAGGTGTAGAAAATACCAACTTAAATTTATAAAATAATAAAGTGTAATTTTCTTATATTTTCTTTAGAATAATATTAGAAATCACGTCATCTATTGCCAGACAAATAGTAAAATGTCTACTGTCAGTATATATAATACATGTTAAATGTACTGAGAGAATGAAAGATGCACTGTGAAGGGTTGTAGAAGTCCTAACTCACTATCTCACTCGCACCTAATAGTACCCAAGTAACGTATAAAATTCAGCTTTTATACTATAACGTAAGTACTGTTACAATTTATTAAAGTTTAAGGGTGTCTGGCAAGAAACTTCCACGATATTAAGTGTCTGGTAATAGATGACGTGATTTTTAATATTATTCCGGAGGAAGTTACGCTTTATTATTTATATATCTTTGCTACCTGTTACCTGCCAAAGCTACGTTGACCCAAACTTTATAGTAGTCCATTGTTCCTACCTGTGTTGGAAGTATGCGTTGAAAAATTTTCAGCTTTTATAAAATAACGAAGGAAGCATTCACGGGCTCTTGCTCTATAAGTATAAATGTTTTAAACAGTGAATAACTGAGTGTTGCGTAGATTCACCACAGGATGGCGTGAGCTTTATTTAATTACAGCCTACAACTGACAAGGCCGACAGATATGGTCCTACCCTTGGTCATTCGTTTAGCTGTTTTTTGAACGTTCAGCTCGATCCCGACTAATGATGACTTAAGACTAGAAATTGGTCTCGGCAGGCGCCTTCGTAGCGACTGATGGAATTGGCAATATTTTCATGGAGTACAGATACATTTTCTCCGTTTATGAGTATGTTTAATATATTCCAGGGGCCCACAACTTTTCATGCAATAAAATTTGACTGATTTTTCAAATAAACCTCATAAATCATATCCTTACCCGTAAATTTAGTTCCCGAACATCCTGCCTCACTTCCCACACTGGAAACAGATTTCGAAATTCCAAAGGTTCCAAACCAGCCCACACCAAGTGAGCCACGACGGGTTCAGGCTCGTCCTGATCGGCGTGAGTTTTCTTCCAGTAATTGAGAGCCGTTTGCATGGCGGCGCGCCGTTCAGCTTGCCATCTAATCGCTCCCGAACCAGTCTGGTCAGCCGTCAACTCACTGTCTTCTTTTTCCGGCCACCAGCCCTGCCACAACCACAATTCGTGATGATTATCGAACAGCAACAGCCCTAAAACATTGTTTTCATCTTGCATTCGAAAAAATCAAGTAAAATGGGAAAACCTACCTGGCTGGCTTCCTTGATACAGTTCTGACTGCACGAATGGATAAGGCGTCATATTCTCACTTCTGTGAAGACACAAAATTTCTGTGGCAATAAAGTTGCCTGTAATACTGGACATCCTGAACAACCTGGGAGTGTAGTTAAATTCCTTTTCACTCTCGAGCAGGGAGAAGTACGACTTCCTGTCAGTTCCAATGATGTCCAGGAAATCTTCGCTTTCACTACCTTCCTCAATCTCCACCAACTCCAAAGAATCATCTACATCATCCAAAAAGAGTTCGGACGGTTGATTATCCAGAATTTTCTGGATGGAAGCTTTGGTAACCTCCCTCTTGACATCGCTGGCTTTATTTCCGTGCCATATAACCACTTGGCCTTCTTCAACGTTTAACAACACCAAAGACGTCCTGCTTCTTAAGCTGGCCATTTCCAAAGGTACCTCCATGAAGTAGATCTCGTCCTCGACCTCGCCGCGCACCACGAACAATCTAGGTTTGGTTTCCTTCTCGGTCTCGTTCCGCTTCCCTTTATGGATCACCATGGAGCCTTTGAACAGTCTCAAGAATGCGGCGGGTTCAGAACCTTGAACCACGCGAACTTGAGGGGCATTTTGTTTGTCCAGTTCCACGGTGAGGAAAGCTGCAGTGCATTTTTCGTTCACTGAGGACTTGCTACCGTGCCAACAAAAGAAAACGGTCATGTCCCGACCAACTTGGGCATGTTTAGACGGTTTTCCATTAAGTTCCCGACCCATCACAGTCTGCCTGAACTTCCAGGAGTAAATATAACTATCTCCGTCGTAAAACTGACCTATGGAACTTTGTGTCAGCTGTTCGTGGCTGTTTTCTTGGATTCTCCAGGCTTTTATTTCCATTGTGTCATACTGAAACAATCTTCGAGTTTCTTCGTCAAAGTACTGGTCCCCTCTGCCTAAATGAGAGGTTAATATTACTAGATCAGTTTGTTGCCCTTTATCTTTTGCCATTTCATCGGCGTTGCACGGTTTAATCTCAATAGAGCCTTTTCCTCGCTTGATAGCATCTTCATTTCGTACGCGAATGACTCTGGAGAAGTCAGGCCAATCTAGGAATTTCTCTCTGAACAGGACTGTTTCGCGATGCTGGGTGATTTTGGCAAACATAGCCCATACAGGGCGTTTATCGCCTTTTAAGGGCAAATCCTCGGACTCCCTTTCACCCAGGGTCGTAGCTATATTCAATGGATTTATGGTACAGTCGCTATAGTCAAAGCCTTCATCCCACATCTCTCTGGCCAGCTTCATTGCTAGGTTTTTCTTATCCAGAGGGGCGTTTTTTCCACTCCAAACATACATCTCGGAACCAAAATCGAAAACAATCACGCTGGTCTCGGTTAACATATCGACCTTTGGAATAGTACCCCAGTAAGCATCCATGGGTACCAATTCGTTGTCTTCTATGGTGTAAATCATGTTGGTTTGTAGAATGTTCGATTCGAAGGTCTCGTCTTCATTGGGATGACCCGGTTCCACGCTTTCCGGTATGGTATCAGAGTCCAGTATCTTCCAGAAAGCTTCCAAGTGCCGTTTTGTGATGTCTTTGCTGGATACGTTGATGATTTTGGTTGCTTTACAACCTAGATCGTTTGTTTTCTGGATATGGTTGGCCACATCAGCTGCTCTGGACTGTTCAATGACATTGGAGTATGTTCCTATGTAATTGTACACTGCAGAAGTGGTGACTAAGAGGTAGCAATCACCTTCATTGATGCTGGATGCTACAGGCTCCACCAGACGGGTTTGCACGTGTCTTCGACCTTTCACTTGAAGCAACATCGGAGTTTTCCAAGGCACCAACGAAGACACGGTGTGACCCTTCTTAAGTGCGACGGATTTAAAATCTTCTTGGCTGGCTAGACCTGCCAAAGCCTCCAAAGCCTTATTGGAGTTCTGGGCAACTAAAACAAGATGTGTATTCAATATGGGGGGATCGGATTAAACCATGATATTAAAACATACGTTTTTCAATGTTCAGTCTCTTTTTCTCTCTCTCTGCCACGCCTGTTATGACTTCGGTATATTCATCGGTGATGTCCGTTCTAGTCGCCAGGGCCTTGATGGGATTTTTGGTTGCTCCTTTTCTTCTACGAATCTGAAAAAAATATCGATAAACACGTAGATAGTTAAGTTCCTATAAATGCATACTAATCTTGGACTTCATGCCCTTTGTTTACTTTTATCTACTTCTTACTCCCGAATTTTTTTTATTTCAGTAACAAAATCACAAATACTGGAAGAGCTGGGAAGAGAAAAGTTGGAGGGCGCAAGGTCGGGGGAGTACTGTGGATGCACCAAAACATCCCAGAGATGTAAAAGTTTGTATTGGTGTGTGGTCTAGGGACGTAATGCTCTTTCTGTTGGCTAATTCAAGCCGCTTCTAGTCGATCGATTGCTCGCTTTAATCCACTAAGTTGTAAACAGTATTTCTCCGAATTAATGGTCTGGTTTTCAGATAACAGCTCATAATAAACGACTCACTTTCAGTCCCACTAAATGCAGAGCGTAACCTTCTTTGGAGGTAAGCTTCAATGGGTATCTCCGTGCTTACACCATGATCTCTTACGTTTAACATCATTATACAAAATCCACTTGTCATCACCTGTAATTATCCGATTTGAAAATGGATCAATTTCATGTTAAGCACAGTATTTTAGTAGGCCTAGTATTTCATAGGAAACCAAGCGTAAGGGCGCATACCAAGGTACCTGGCATCATTAGGTGCGGGAAGTTGACATTTATTAATTTGAACTGGTCGCAATCTAAATGTGACTTACATGAGTATAGATTCGTTAATCCGGATAGGTCATTTCTTGAGTCACGATTGAATTTTATCTAAGTTAATCTGTAAGTTCCTTGATGCAAAAGTTGAAAGCCAAGATTATGTCATCCGAGTAGGTAACGACTGTTATTGCTCCAGAAGTGGGTATATCCGCAGTATAAAGCAGATATTACAAGTTTGAAGAAATGGAACATTTCAGATAACTGGGTACGGTATATCATAGGAAGACATACAAGATTGAATAATGGTAGAAAACCGAAGCAATCCTTTGTAAAAGATTATTACATAGAAAGGTGGTATATCGCAATTTAAAGATAAGAATATAAAAAACAGTTATAAGACTAATAGCTACATTTTCAAGTGAGGTGTGGACGCTGGGGGCGACAGAGAAGAGAATGTAAGCCGTATGAGAGATAAACGTGCTAAGAAAGATATTTGATGGCAAAAGAGTTGAAGGCAAATGGGAGAGACGAACAAACAAGGAGTTGGAAGACCTTTTTAAAAAACCACACATCATCGGAATTATTAAATCCCAAAAACCGAGAATGGACATTACTGACTGGAAAAAGAACGAATAGAGAAAAAAATAGTTAATCAAGTCAAAGGCCAATTAGGCTTGTAGATCTATGAGAGATCTAGATCTCTAGATCTATGAGAGGTGTAGAGAGGCTTTAACTCTCCCCCAGTTGAATACCAATAAGTGCAGCTTCAAGTCCTTGAGTAGAATGCGCTGCAATGGTGATCGAAGCACATTTAAAGCATACTCTCGCTTACGAACGTAAAGGTCCGGATTTTCACGAATGGACTGATTTATTTCGTCATTTATTTTCGTCACTATATGATGATCTTGGTCGCCCGAACTTACGTTTATCCATAGTTGAACCGATTTCTTCAAATTTCTTAACCCATTTCCTCATGAGGAACACTTGGCGCATCTTTAGTGTTACGCAAACCACGATGCAGAACTTTCTGTGCGCCACAATCGCCGAATCATTGTTTTTGTAAAAATCTCGGTCTGTTCCCGAGAAACGCTCCATAGCGAGTAAAGTCCTAAAAGTGGGGTTATCGCCCCGCGCTCCTCACAGTTGTTGCGTTTGCGCAGTGAGGCAATAAAATAGAAACTTTCTTATGGGACACCGTATATATGCCTGTCCATCGCCATCAAAACTTTGCACGTATGAAATAGACAACACTTCGATATTGCAATGCAACGCCATCTAGCACCCACTACTAACCTGTACGTTCTTCTTATAAGTCAACAAAGACTGACGCTCCACGGCATCAAAATCTTCAGCTTTGACATCCAGTTGATCGCCGTCAGTCTTGACTCGTTGTTCCACGCTCTCGAAGAAAGTGGTGAAGGTGAAGTCGTCAGGGCGAAGAACTGATACCACTCGGCTTTGAATTTTGGTGTCCGATTCTGAAATAAATACAGGAATAAGGGAAACGATTTAGGGGAGGGATGAACGTGAGTTTACCTGGAGTAGTTCTGAGGGCGATGGGGGACAAAGCAGACTTGCTCCTGGTTAGATCGAAGTGAATGTTCTTTTCTGGTGAGGATGGCGTGGACGAAGGATCTTGTGATCCTGAAATGACACATGTTACGCCTCTATAGATATTTAGCACCATGGAGGACTTACCATTTTTTCCCCGAAATCTCTTTGCTTGTGGTGTCTTCTTTTCTTTATCTATCGACGGTATATTGATAGTGGGAATTTTTTCTGCCATCTTTCCCGCCACCGAAAATTTCTCCGCGTCGCTTTTCTCAACACGGCTCTTCCATTGGTGGGAGGCGGCGTCCAGCTGGTCCTTCCTCGAAGCCAGAAAAGATTTTTCCGACAATTCATCCTGAAACAAATAATTTCAACTCATTTCTTGTTTTTAAATTGTATGTTATTAGGTCATCGACCGAAGAACCATATTCGAATCAGGACTAATTAGTTTTTGTGATGCTCTGGTGGAAAAAAGACCCTATACTCACAAGGGAAGAAGGGAAGTCATTTTGCTTAAGGATTAGACAGGGTCACAAAACAGCAAAAATGACTCTGGAAATGATCATCGAGTTTGGCTGGGAGATTTTATCACACCCGGCGTATTTTCCCGACTCGGCTCCTTCGGATTTTCATCTTTTCTGATCCTGGCAACATAATCTGGCCGATAGACGTTTCACAACTCTTACGGAAACGGAAAAAAGCCGCATGTACTTAATTACATGAAAACCAGAAAGTTTTTTTCATAAGTAAATGTCATAGGTTCTCAAAAAAAGGTCGAGAATTAAGTTGAGGAACTAATAAATCCCACTTGTTCCTCTAGTTGGTAGTCCTGCAATTTTTTGCTGTAATGAATTTATACATTTGTGGTACGAGGGTTGCTATTTATGTATCCGGAATAAAAAATAAAAACAAATATTTATCATTGAATATAGTTTTGTTGTTTTTTAAAATATTCTCCGCGGTGATCGACACACTTTTTCATATGTTTCGAACCAATTTTCATAGCACTTTTTCCATTCCGGTTGAGGTATCATCAATACGCTACTTCCGGCGTCCAAAATCATTGACCACGTAGTTTATTATTCACAGACGGGAACAAAAACAAATCATTGGGTGTTAAATCAGGATTGTACGGCGGATGACCCATCAATTCCCATCAGTCACCCATCAATTCGCGTTGTCATAGCGATGATTGATGCTGCGTCGCTTGTTAAAACAACCAGTTTCTTATTTCTTCTTGTCTTCTTGTCTCAAAAAAAACAGACGACCATTTGCTTCGATGTGCTTCTTGCGCCAACAACTTTTGTTGGATTTGGCTCATTTTGAAAGATCTATATAGTCGACTGCTGCTTACTTTCGGGCTCATACATCGTTTTGCTTGAAGCTTGGAAAGAATGCATCTGAAACATTCCAGATGATTCAAGAGGCCTTCAAGGACGACTGCAATTCAAGGTCACAGTCCGGAAGGTGGCACAAGGCATTCAAGAAGGGCCGGGAGGAGGTCGCCGTTCTGGACGCCCAACAACGGTCAGAACCGACGAAAACAGGAATCGTGTGCGCGAAGTTTTGCGTTCCGACCGTCGATTGTGCTTCCAGCAAATTGCTAACACTTTACACATGTCCACATTTGCGGTACATGGGATAGTGACGGATGATCTGCAAATGCGCAAGGTCTGCGCGAAGCTTGTGCCGAAAGTGTTGACGGAAGATCAGAAAGTATAGTCCCGACTTAGGTCCGTGCGACTTTTTTTGTTTCCCCGAATGAAGAGAGAGTAAAGCACTGGGAGACCGTGGAAAACATTCAAAAAGATGTTAAAACGCTCCTGAGAGACATTCCCGTCGTGAACTTTCAGGCTGCCTTCCAGGCGTAGCAGACATGTCTCCGCAATGTATTGATGAAGGGGGAGATTATTTTGAAAATTTTTAAGCATGTGTACAGGTCCGATCAATAAATTTAGTTTTCCCAGAAAATGCGCATTACTTTTAGAATGGACCTTGTATATGTCAGATGGTGCCTAGCAACACCATTATTGTCAGTCAATTCCAGATCCGTCTGTAATTTTTCCATAGGGTTTTTTTCCTACAGCAGGATTGTCAGTGCTTCAATTCTTCAATTCCAATCCTGTGGGATGTGGGAAACATTCGTTTAATATGGCAGCTATTTATATTATCCGCTATAATTCATCATTTCAACCAGAATTCTGCCCTTGCTTGGTATCTTATTGCTTTAATTGTCCATTGTTGTTTTATCAGTGAACAAATGTATAAGAAATGATAGCAATTTGAAAATATGATGATGAAATATCAAATGCACGTACCGACTTCGAGTAATAACTAAAATAAAATTGAGACACCTTTCCTCTGGTGCTATTGAAGCAGCCGTCCGAAGTACATTGTTGGCGATTTCTTCATATTGAACTGATATTTCCACCTCCTCTGGATCTTGTAACGCAGCAAACCGGTTTGACAAAGCAATCTCAAAATCGCTTCCTCTCTCCAGCAGTTTTCCAGAATCCACCTTGCCCTTCTTTGATCTTACCATTCTTTCGCGCTCTTTTCGGCAGTCAATCCGAATCCTTGCTCGTACCATTCGGTGGTCACTTCCAACATTAAAATTGTTAAGGACAGTACAATTGGTAAATATTGTTTTATCGTTGGTCATGATGTAGTCACTTTCGCTTGTGAGCTCAGATGGACTTTTCCATGTCCATTTTCTGCTGATATTTTTCTTATAGAATGAATTCATAATATATAGTTCTTGTCCTTCAGCAAAATCAACTAATCTGTCACCTCTATTGTCTCGCTCACCAGTTCCATATGGGCCAGTTGCATTTTCGTCTGTTCTTGTTGTTCCAATTCTGGCATTAAAATCGCCCATCAGGATTTTGTACCTACATTTCTCCTTGTATAAAAGCTGGGCCACATCATCATAAAATTCCTCAATTTCCTCATCTTTATGGCTTATAGTTGGTGCATAAGCTTGGACGATTTGAAGCCTAAACTTTTTATTCAGCTGAATGACGCATTGGGCTAATCGGTCGGATACTTTCAAATTTTACCACACTGTCCTTCAACTTTCGATTGATGAGGAATCCAATTCCGCCACATCGGCCATTTTCCGTACCTCGAGTGTAGGGTACGTGTCCAGTTGGTTCCAGTTTGATTAACTCTTCACCCTTCCTTCGTGTTTCACAGAGCCCAATAATATCCCAATGTATGTTGTCAAGTTCGATTAACAGTTCTTGCAATCGGGCCTCTGTCTTCATAGTCCGTATATTTAACGTTGCAATGTCAAAAGTCCAATGGCAGCCTGATCTAACCCGGTGATTCTTAGCACCCTCTGCCTTGGGGCAGGTCTTCCCGCTGCCGTAGGTAGCTGCCCCTTGTCCTCCGGGGAATGAGGGCCGTGTTTGAGGTTGTACTGTCATATTTCAACATATTGAAATACCATGTTGAAGGTATGGACCGTAATCTGCCACGCTGGTCCAATGCGGGTTGGCAGATTTTGGATCATGTTAGTCTGAGGCCTCCGCTTTGACCTGTCCACCAGGGGTGACCCTCCCAGGAGCATAGACTCCAGACGGCATAGCTCAAAGCTTCATTGCCCTACTCAAACCCCTTTACCACATCAAGGTCTGATCCACAAAGGGGATATATATATATATATATATATATATATATATATATATATATATATATATATATATATATATATATATATATACATACATACATATATATCAAATCAAATCAAATTAATTATCAAATTAAAATGGCGAGCTGCTAAAAAAACAGAGCAGGTATTCTTTCACAGATACCCTTTACTAATGTCGGTAATACAAGTGCCGGCCGGCCGTCAACATAAATCTTTTGAACACCTTTCCAAACGTAGTAAACGCCGTAAAACAACCGCAGTAAAACGCCGAACAAGTAATGATGCTCACGAGCTGTTGTATGGTGAAGAACAAGGGAACCTGGAAGAATCAAACGTAGTAAAAGACATCATGGCTTCTCCTGCAAGAGAAGACAAATACAAAAAATATTTTCGAAAAAGTAACACTCCGATATCTTTAATAAGCAAGCAATTGTTCGCGACACTTCTAATCCGTGTTATAGCATTTTGCAAAAAGCAAAAAAGAGTGCTATCCGTTACAAGAATCATACCATGTAACTGAAATATGTGCGGAAGTTGAATCACAGGCATTGTTGAACCGTATGGCTGTAGTATTACAGAGAGGCTTGCATTATATTTAAAAGATGTTTTCGTATCCCTGTCAACTACAGAGTTAGGTTCACTAGAACTGTTATATAAATTGGGCTGCGATGGATCAATGCAAGCTCAGTACAAACAAATATTTGAAAATGTATAATATATAATGGATGTACCCATTCATAGATGGCGCTGTTGGTTATGTGATGATTCAGTCACTTTTTCTCGCCGGACAATGTATATTTAAAGTTTGCGTAGCGTCAAAAGCTCAGGAAGGCGAAGGTTCCATCCGCATAACCGTATGATGAGTAACCGTAAAATGATTGTAGTAAAAGAAATAAGTTATCCAGGTACGTTTGCTAAAGTGTTGACGTCGTACTTTTCTTTAAGATGGTTTCAGAAACAGAAACAACAACAAGAAACAACAGAAACAGAAACTGACAAGACAAACGAAGAAAAGAAGCTTCAAAACCTCGAACAAATAAACGACCAGCAGGTACCTTATACAACCCAGACGTTGCGCCATTTGACTTTTACCTTCTCCGTTTATAAGTACATATCAACCAAAAGCAGTAAAAGATTTTTCGCCATAACTAAAGACAGTTCTGGTGAACTTTATTTAACTAGATTATTTAAAACGTTTATTCACTGGAACATTACTTGTTATTTGCATTAATAAGAATGATTTTATCTGAGATTATTCTTACGCGAGGCTTGCCATTTCCTGAAACTAAATAACACAACACCAATACCACAACCGCAACGATAAAAAACAACATTGTACCAGTTGCAAGTGTTCCGGCCTTACTAAGCCGAAAACTGTTTTGAATTGGACGCTTGGCCGCTATCACACACCAAATAACTGTTACTCATGATTTTATTATGCGCCGGGCTTACACACATTCCCATTTACTGAAAAGTGATTTTGCTTTATCGCTCGATAAGCTTTACGCTTCTCATTTTTTTTCTAACTGAATGATATCGGGGCGATTTCGGCATGTGAACTGAATATTAGAGTTAAATCGATTAAGTTTGATTAAATATTATACAGGTTCTGTAAAAAAACACGAACTTTTGAAATTGCATTACCCCTACTGTTCGCGTTGGCCTCTTCCGCTTAAACCCGTTCTCTAGAATCGGAAGCAGATGAATTCCGTAGAACAGTTCGAACAATAGACCATTTAATATCTAAAGGAAGAAAAGACGACATAAAAAATCCGACTGAAATGATAAGTAATATGAAATCAGGCGAACACTTTAGAACGCGACGTTGATTAACTGCAATTAAAAGTTCCCATTAATAAACTCATCAAGTAAAAAAAACAGATGGTAGAGTATACACCTAACCTAAACATATTAACACGGTCAAAAAGATCATTAAGAGAAACATACGAAGAATTAAAGGTCTAGAAATAAATATAGACAGAACAAAGCTAATGGAAATTAAAACTAATCAAGGAAGAGAACGGAACTGAGGAATTGGCGAAGGCAATATTGAGTTGTGGATGAATTTAATTTTACTGGAACTGGGAAGCAAACTAGTCGAAAACAACAAGTTTACAAGAGAAATCTGGTCAAACAAACTGGTCTTTCAAATTGAGCGATTTTTTTTATTCTTGAATAAAACACAGATGGCGTTGTGAATTTGCTTAGGTCTACCCCAGTGGCGGCTGGTGAGGGAGGGCGTTTGGGCGCCGCTTCTCCAGCATTTATCACAGTAAACAATTTTTCAGAGCAAAACACATACATTGCGTTACCGATACGCAAAATGATCAAATTAGTGAAGTTAGTAAAACGTTTTAAAGAATTCGAAGAACATGATACCTTTTGGTTTTTTTTATATACTAGTCGCTGGCATGCAATTTTGATTTTCATAGAACCCTACAACATTACACATCAAAATAAAAAATAATTTGGAGGATATACCAATAACTTTTTATTAAAATCAAGTTTCAATGCTGACTTTTGGAATTTTTCAAAAAAAGATTTAAAAATTAATATAAAAAACCCGTGGGCCGAATAATGCTTTATGGAGGCTGAGGAGATAGCAAAAGACCCTAAAAAATCCCAAAAGTTATAGCAGCTGTAGATGAGTATTTTGAAGGACTTCAGAGATGGAATAAATCAACTTTTCAGTTAACTAGTACATATATTTTGTTACAATTACCGAATGTCAAGTTTAAAGCTGAGTCCACACTAATAAAATTTTGCGTGTATGTTGAATTTACCGAACAATTTATTTGCATTATCTGGTGGATGACAGATCGTGTGCGTGCTGTGCGCATGACTTTGTGTGTTAGAGCGTCTACGTTGCCGCGCAAGTACACCACATACAACACATACAGCCCGCAAAACGCAAATTTTTATTAATATGGACCCAGCTTTAGACTTGGAAACTCGTTTTTTCTGTAGATTCGCTCCTTAAAGAGTATATAATAGGCAAGATTCAAAGCAAAATAGCAAATCCGAGTATAGTCAATACTGTATATATCATAAGTTTTATAAATAAAAAGCAATATGGATACAAGTGGTTATATGATATCTGGAATTCGAACATTGACAGTTATGCGATTAGTGATGTAAATAAACAACAATATTACAAATAGTCGGGTTTAAAGCATGTGATAGAGCTCAAGTTATAGATTAAGAGTAGAGAAATAAGTATCTTTAATCATCATTTTCAAATTATTCTCTAATTTCTTCTTTTCTTTTTCCAAGTATTCTCTTATTTTTTACTTTTTCTCCTCGTTTTCTTAATTTCGCTATAAGTTCATTGGTTATTCATCTGATGTATTTGTTTTCGAATGCTTCTCGATATTCTCCAAATATTCATCAAAATAGATTTAGTTTTGCATAAATATTTTTACACATGGAGAAAAATAAGAAAATAAGAGAACAAAAAGAATAGAGGAATAAATAAACGTTTTATGGGGTGAGAGGGGTCTGTATATCAGAGGAAAGTAGAAAGAGTTACGGAAGAATTCAAAAAGAGAACTAGAATAACGAGGGAACAAAATAGACGGAAGGTCCATGGGAAGTCTATACTTTGCGTAAGCGCAGATAGCGAGGGAAACTCTAGCAAGACTTCAAAAATATTTTAATGGTATGAGAATAAATTGTGGTGCATCAGAGAGGATTGATGATATTGTCTGCAAAGTGCATTGTTATGAACTGGCCACACTGGATTAATGCATAGCAAAAAGAAAGAGCCCAGAATTAACAAGAAAATTAAACAGTTTCTTCCTAGAATGCCGGACCTTCCAAATAAAAATAAACTCAATCCCTTCAACGAGAAAGCTCATTGAACCAGAAGTCCCTCAGTATCCTTCCCTTTCACCGGCCTTGTTCAACCTTTACATGAGTGATTTGTCAAGATGTAACATTGGCGTTAAATCCCCCTGTTTGGCATGTAAAAAGGGGATATACCAGGGTAGAGTGAAAAGTCTAATACATTTTAAAGAAAGTATTCATTTTTGCTTTGAAAATCGATTTGTGTTTCAACGTAGTCCCCATTTAGCTGGAAGCATTGCGGCCGATGATTTTCCAACTTTTTATGAGTTTCAAATAGTGCGACCTCCGTGAATGGCGATGATCTCTTCATTTTATGTGTGTTATCTCATTTCCGAAACTGTCAAAACAGTAGCAAATATCATATCGGCTTAAAATTCACTGAGTTTTATCAGAAAGGAAATTATTTTTCAGAAATGCAATTTCCATCTATCGGAAAAGTACTTTTCACGCTATCCCCACAGTATTAGCAGTTGTTAAAATTAATATAAAAGGTCTACTATTAGGGATGATGATAAGGATTTTTGACATGTCTTGTCAGTTGTTTTCCGAAAGGTTTGTAATTACGGAAGTAGTCATAAGAAACGGGACATTCTGAAATTTGAGATATAATTGTTTATAAAATTGGTATCATGTATTTTTTGCTGGTTCTTTTTTTTTTTGTTTGGTTGGGAATTTTGTTCTTTATTCGATATTTTAACTGGTTTTTTATTTGAACGAGTCAAAAAAATGTTATATGATTTTTTGTAATATATCCCAGAAATTGAGGGGATCATAAAAAACGGGACACTTGTAAAAAATGTGCCCAATGTGCTTTTTTTAATTGTCTAAGAAGAAACAGTTGTGTGATCATGTTAGGTAATTAATTATACCTGATTTGGAAAACGAAGACAGCTGTAAGCAGAATTCATAAACGACCCGAAATATGCATCGAGGCTTGTTAAGCAGTGAGCACATCTCCTATTGAGCACTTTTGGGAGGAATTGGATCGACGACTTCGTACGCGCACGTTCTCCAAAAACTGGTCAGTTAATGGAGGCGTTGCAACAAGAGTGGTATCGGCTAAACGTTGGATATTTTGGCCAATTAGTCGAATGCATGCCGCGTAAATGTGAGGCCGTGTTTAAAGCCAAAGGTTATTGTACGAAATATTAATGTTTAAATATTGTTCTTTCGTTTTTGTTCAAGTTAATAAAAAAGTGTCCCGTTTTTCATGACCCCTACTGTAAATTATGGTTCGTTTCTTGTTAAAAGAACGTTTGGAAATTCTCCAGTTTTATTACGCAAATTCGCAGTCCTCTCGTGCTACTCAATGAGCAATTCAAACTGATCGTGGTGGTCCTTCTGAACAGGCTATTTATCGTGTTATTAGAAAATTCGAAAGTGAGTTTACTATAAACGATAGTGTGGTGCCTGTGCGACAAAAAAAAATCCAGAAGTGTTAAGAATATTGCCGCCGTTCAAACAGGTATAGCCAAAAATGACAACGTCTCGCTTGCTCGCCGCTCGCAAGAGTTAGGCCCCTCGTCAATGACAACCAGGCGAATTTTGAGATTGAACTTGGGCTTGCATCCATATAAGATGATACTGGCACATGAATTGACGCCAACCGACTATCGTATTCGTCGTGAATTTGCTGATATACCTATATTCATTTTCTCCAATGAGCCGATACATCTTCTCCAATGAGCCTCACTTATGGCTCCTTCGTCATTAAACAAAATTGTCGGAATTGGTGTGAGTCTAATCCACACGTGACACATAAGAGTTCTTTGCATCTGCAAAAGATCACACACATTTTGGTGTGGATTTTGGCATGGAGGAGTCATCGGTCCTTATTTCTTTAAAAATAAGGAAGGAGCCACCATTACCATCATATATCTATAGATTTTTTTCCTGGAATTTGAATCGATGCGGATGACCTTTATTTTCAACGAGATAGCACACCGCCGTATATTTCCCGAGTAAACATAGGATTATTGCGAGCCAAGTTCGCCAACTCATTAATTTCACGAACTGGCCCATTGCTTGGCCGCCCAGATCATGCGATTTAACTTCTTCAGATAATTTTCTCTGGGGATATGTGAAAACATAGGTTTATAGCAATAAACCCTAGACTATTGGCGACTTGGAAACTAACATTCGCCAAGCCGTAGTTACCATACAGTCCGAAATGTGCGCCTTACTCATCGAAAATTGGCTCGAGCGGATCCGTCTCTACAAAAAGAGCCGTGGTCGCCATTTGGCTGAAATCTCGTTCAAATCAGAAATTGCATGTCTGAATCTCTTAAATAAAGCAATCGGAATCGATATTAAGCAAAAAATGTGTTAAAAAAGGTGGTAAAAACAGATTAAATCATCTCCTGATGATGCCAACATGGTTAGCGAAACGTGCGTCGAGCAGTTCAAAAAAGTGTTTTGGTGTTTAGTGGTAAATCTCTTCAAGTTTAGTGTTTCACACCAAAGGTTCCAATAGAAGAATTGAAAAAATGTGTGTTTTATTTAATTTTCAAGTTCCATCATTCTTACTGATAAACTCTCAAATTAAACATGTTTTTTTTAGGAACAAAGTATGCATTATTAAACGGTACACCTGGTAAAACAGAAAAACACCAGCTAGAACATTTAATAACGAAAATGTATGAAAACCCACTGAGAAAACTGATTAGCCTAACCTCCTGACGCTCCAAACAGAGTTAATTAACATTACACCCACTTCCAATTTGCTTAATTAAATTATCAAATTCAAAAATAACTTTGTTTTTTCGCTTACGTTATATCTGTTTTTCTCCTTGAGCAATTTCAGCTCGTCGCAACTATTGTTGTTCAGGGGCACCCTTTTCATCCAGGCATTTTCTCCATTCTCCTGTAACTTGGCCCGAAGATCGGCAATGGAGCGAGGCATGTCTCCGGGGGTGTGAGTGTGAGATCTCCTCAAGCTGGTGGAACCCTTTTTCGCGGCTTTCAAGTCCTCACCCAAGCTGTTTGGTTCCTCGAAGCTGCGGGTGTTGGCGTCGCATGGTGGAGTGATGTGATGAAAGGTGGTGTGGCTTTTGCTTTTGGACAGAACTCCTTCCAGCTGCTGTCTAAAAAAAAGAAAATGTGGTAAAGAAACTACTCCGTCCCAACACTACCCTGTTCAATGTCTACGGTATATCTAAATTCTAATTTCCAGGTCTTAAAATACTCATTCGTCCAGTAGTCACTTATGGCTGTGAGACGCAAACCTTCACAAAGAAAACTGAAGAGATGCTTGCAAGATTTTAAAGAAGAGTACTCAGAGGAATTTTAAGTGCTGTGAATGACAATAGAATTTGGGGGATCAATTATAACTTCGAACTCGAGGAAGATAATGTAGAGGTCTGGATAATGTAGACCATGTGAAAGTTCAGAGACTCAGATGGGCGAAGGTTGAAAGAGGTCCAGACTCACCGATGGAGCTGTAGCACTACAGGAAGAAGAATTTCCAGATCTGAGTCCCAGTGATTATTCTTGTTCCCTAAATTGACACTTTTTTTTTGCGAAAGTGTCGAATTTATTCGTCATCGATTCACCAAATTTAAGATTTTCTTCTGGGAGAGTGAGAGAAACAAGTATTTTAATAAATTGATTTTTTTTAATTTTCTTTATTGGTACTGCATTACATTTTATGACATTCTATCAACACAAATTACAAACAAAACGATCATTAAAGCAGAATATGTAGCTCATTCATGGAAATAATGGTTGCACGTCAATCCAGAGAAATCTATTGCCAATTTAAATCCTTAAGAACTAAAAAATTATTTAAAGTTCAAAGCACTCTCTTTCCTTCTTTCTCTAATCCTATTAGAATAGGATAAAAATACGGTGAGCCAGGGGATGACATTATGTGAATTCGCTGTCAACTTAACATTTAGGTCGGTCGTTCTGGACAGTGTTGCCAACTTAACAGAACTTTCTTCGTCGAATCTGTCATTTTTTATGTTCTGATCGTTTCTGAGTTGTGCCTTCAAACGTTTTGAATTATTTTTACTGTATTCTTTGGTGTTTTAATCATTTTCTGGTTTGGTTTCTCTTTTTATGAGTTCTTTAGTGAAAAATCTGCGATTATAATTGCAAAAAAATACCAAAACCGTTAAGCAATCGGTGTAAGCAACTTGTCTCGTCACTTATCAGTTATTTTGAACAGGAACGAGATAATGGGGCTCCTTTTTTGAAATTAAACACTGTGAGAGAGGTATGTATTAATAATTCAGTAGATCTCATGGCCAGTTGAAATTTTTTAGCGAGTTTCAGCTGCACTAAGTATTAGTATTGGTACAGTTAATGCAATTTCGAAAAAGTTGAAGAATAACGAAATCTAAAAATCACCGATGAAAAAGCGTCAACATCCAAAACTAATCTAGATCATCTTGATGTGGGCTCAATTCGCAATCAAATCTATGAAATGTATGAAAAAACTGAGTAGATTTACATGGTAATATCGTATTTTTATGAAATTTTATTCAACTATTTCAGAACAAACGGTTAATCTTGAAAGTATTCATGAAAAACTAAAGAACATTGGTTTCAAATTGAGTAAGGATGATGCACGTAGGGAAATTCAATTTTTGAACATGTATCAAAATATCAAAGAGAAATCTCTGTTTGATTTAGTTTATTTGGATGACACATGGATATGACGTGTCAATAATAATATGTAACTGCAGATATATTGTTCTTCTGAAGCAAAAAATGAATCAAGATCACTTTCTGTTTTTGTTTGAAAACCAGCTGTTGAAAATCTTGAAGGAGCCATCAGTTCTTGTCATGGATAATGCACCATATCACAGTACACTGATGGATAAACTAGTACAGGGTCAAAACCAAAAATTTCGGAGTGGCTGATGAAGCATAATCTTCCTTTTGAAAACAGTGAACAGTGAATGTTGAAAAGTGAACTGCTGCAAATCGTTATTTGGTAAGGGGTAATTAAAGGGACAGGTTTGTATATCATAATGTTCTTTTTAGGAACAAGCCTAAAAAAGAATATGTGGCAGATCATATAGCTAAAGAGAATGGACACAAAAGTGATACGCCTTCTCCTTTATCATTGTATATTCAATCCTATATAATTGATATGGGAGGGTGGCCAATAATTATTACAATTATCATATAGGTCGAGATGGAAGAACAATTGATAACTGTTTGAGTATGTATTAATATATGAGGTATGTATTAATAACTTAGTAGGTCTTATGGTTAATTGGAGTTGTTTTAGCGAGTTTCAGCTGCACTAAATATTAGTATTGGTACAGTTAGTGCAATTTCGAATAAGTTGAAGAATAACGAAATGTTAAAATCACCGAAGAAAAAGCCTTAACATCCAAAACGAGTAACTAATCTAGATCTTCTTGATGTCTATATAGGTCGAGATGGAAAAACGATTGATAACTGTTTGGGTATGTAGAAAGAAGCTTTATCAACAGTTACACCACAGATCTGGATGAACAGCATCAGACATACAGAAAAAGAGAAATTTACTTGAATAGCGATTCAGATGCTGAAAGTTGTTTTAGTGATAGTGAATTAAACTTTGTGCGAACTAAATGAAAAGCCGATATGTACAAGCAGAAGGGTCGAAACAGATTTTTGACTTTCGTACTACTTTTATATTTACTATTTCATTTACAGTTTTATCGATCATATAAAAGCCAAACCCTGGGTATTTTGGTGTTGATGTGGTAACATTGTAACATGAGTGCGTCATAGATTTTGATGACGTACGACCGTTATTTCCCTGAAGGGGTTATATATTTTTTTAATAGTTAATATAGTACGGATATTTCATAGGAAAAAAACATTTTGAACAGTTGGTCTTGCTGATTTAATCCGCCTAAGAGGTAATAAATAACTTCCATACCCATAAACTATCAAATTTAATTTATCTAAACTAGCCATAAAGTGAGTTGTTCAAAAATTATGGCTAAAAAAAGTGGAGTCGAGTTCAGCCTTTGGAGACACGTGGGCAAATTGTGAATTTGAAGGGAAATGACATGAAATTGCAACAAATTGCCACAAATGAAGTTCTTACCATCAAAAGCCTGATATGGAACATATTATTTTGTGCATTTTAATTCATTTATAATTAATTGTAGCAAGTTTTAAAAAAAATTCGTATCGACTATTAATTTTATTTATGATAAATTTTTCAAATAAAGTAAAAAATCGATAATTATTTTTTACTCAAAAACCCAATTGGAAAGACACTTTATGTTTATGTATTCTTACAGAAATTATTTGAACAGGTGTAAGTATGCGTAGGAAAGGTATATAAAAGATAACGTGAACAAAAAGCCGTAGGTCGACTCAATTAGCACTATGATTTAGACTAGCGACTTCCTGGGTTGTGTTATAATTCCATATAATCCAGTATGCAGACATTTTTTTTACAAATACAGTGGTGCCTAGTAATTCGAGACGCTCGCTTATTAGTTGTAAAATCGACGTTTGTTTATTAGTTGTAAGTAAAATCTGCATTTCCTGCAAGTTCAATCTGCAAGTTCAAATTTTGTATAAATAAGACAAAGTTGTCTAGTTTCCACTTATATTTTTCTCTACAACATAACGCTTTTCGCTACACTGTAGCTTCTTAGGATGATTAACAAAAAAATTCTTATTATTTCCATCCTCATAAATTTTTAAAATTCTATTATTCTGGGCATGAAGCAACAAGTTTACAATAACTATTACGAAATGATTCAATGTGAACAAGATTAGATTGAATCATCTCCTAAAGATGCTGACATGCTTGACGAAACGCGCGTCGAGAAATTCAAGTCGAGTGATTGATGTTTAGAGGTAAAAAAAAACGAGAAGAGGTAGAACAGAATAAAGAAGAATGGCTTCGAAGATCAAGACTGAAGAAGCTTCTGCTATCGGCCAATCCTGATGATTTAGACTTTAGATAATGTCAGCGTTGAAAAAAAAAAGATTTTTTGTTACATAAATATTCATCAAAAAGAATAAATATTTTATCAAAAAGATCCTAGTTTTCCGTATATTTACATAGTAAATTAAATATTAAAATTAAAATATTGGGGCACCACTGTATTTGCTTTTCTAATATTCTACAACATATCAAATAACAAAGAAAGTTCGTGAGGCTTTTGTTAGATTTGTAGATTCTGAGAAATCCATCAGAGACTGTCAGGCCTATATATTTGCCTCTCTCATGTCACGCAGATATGCGTCTGTTAATGGGAACATTTTGTAATTTCATTGTCTCTGTTGTGATACTGTGTCATGACCCAAGATATGCTACCGTCCAAAAGTTTAGAAACACAAAGAAATTGAACTATAAC
This sequence comes from Cosmopolites sordidus, assembly GCA_031761425.1. Lineage (NCBI taxonomy): Eukaryota > Metazoa > Arthropoda > Insecta > Coleoptera > Curculionidae > Cosmopolites > Cosmopolites sordidus. Next base: position 351,972 of record JARFXV010001587.1, read on the forward strand.
CGGTTAAAATTAATAAATTCCACACGAAACACTACAGGCACTTGAAACCGGCGCATGTTCACAGTAAAAATTCCTAGAAAATCGCGAGAAAGGTCAATGTTTTACTAGGAAGTTATAATGGTCAGGAAAATATTGCAATATTTCAGTTCCTGGAGTGGATACCGCTTGAACGTGAAAGCACGATATATTGATGACATCGTTAAGTATATTGGACCAGAGTGGCAGGGGAAAGCCCAGAACCATGAAAGTTGGAAGCATGCTGAAGAGGCCTTCATCCTGTAGTGGATTGACACGGGCTGATGATGATGATATATATATATATATATATATATATATATATATATATATATATATATATATATATATATATATATATATATATATATATATATATATATATTCATATGTAGCCCCTTTGTGATCAGACCTTGAGGTGTTAAAGGGGTTTCAGTAGGGCAATGAAGTTTTGAGCTAGGCCGTCTGGAGTCAATGCTCCAGATTAACATGATCCAAACTCTACCAACTCGCATTGGACCAGCGTGGCAGATTATGGTGTATACCTTCAACATGGTATTTCAATATGTTTCAATATGAAAGTACAACCTCAAACACGGCCCTCATTCCCCAGAGGCCAAGGGGCAACTACCTACGACCGCGGGAAAACCTGCCCCTCACCGGGTTAGATCAAGCTGCTATTGGACTTTTGACATTGCAACGGTACGGTATCTACGGACTATGAAAACGGAAGCCTGAATGCAAGAACTTGTAATCGAACTTGACAACATACATTGAGATATTATTGGACTCTGTGAAATACGAAGAAAGGGCGAAGAGTTAATCAAACTGGAACCAACTGGACACGTATTCTACACTCGAGGTACCGAAAATGGCCGATGTGGCGGAATTGGATTCCTCATCAATCGAAGGCTGAAGGACAGTGTAGTAAAATTTGAAAGTACATCTGACCGACTTGCCCAATGCATCATTCAGCTGAATAAAAAGTTTAGGCTTCAAATCGTCCAAGCTTATGCACCAACTATAAGCCATAGGAATGAGGAAATTGAGGAATTTTATGATGATGTAGCTTTTATACAAGGAGGAATATGAGAAATGTCAGTTCAATATGAAGAAATCGCCAACAATGTGCTTCAAACGGCTATTTCAATAGCATCAAAAGAAGAAGTCCAGTGAGACCGTCCCGTGGCAGGGTCGAGTACTCTGAGCTGTGCAAAACTATAAGAAAATGTATTAGAGAGGACACGCGCCAATTCAACATACAGCTAGTGCAAGAAACCCTGCCTTATGCCTTATGGCGTGAGAATGGCCCAGTGTGCAGGGCGCGCACGCAAATGTTAGAGGTTGTCGGAAAATTTTATTCCCAGTTATATGAAGATCAGAACCAATCAAAGACAACAATACTCACGGAAGAACAAATGCCAGATATCCTAGTGGGGGAAGTAATAAATGCTATAGAATCGATGAAAAAGAGACGGCAAGGCTCCAGGAAAGGGCAAGTGAAAGGGACAGCATAACTGTCGAAATGCTAAAAGCTGGTGGTCCGACATTACATAAAACACTGGCAAAATTATACTCAAAATGCCTCAAAGAACAAAAAGTACCTGACTTATGGAAAAATGCAGAGGTGATCATTTTACATAAAAAAGGAATACAGGAATATTTAAGGAATAACTGTCCAATAAGCCTCCTATCAGTAATGTATAAAGTTTTCACTAAGATAATGTCTAAAAGAATATTAAAAAAACTGAATGACGCACAACCAAGAGAACAAGCAGGATTCAGAAGTGGATTCAGTACAATGGATCACATCCAGGTTGTACAGCAGGTTATAGAAAGGCACAACGAATACACCATGCCACTGTGTTTGGCTTTTACCGACTGCGAAAAAGCATTTGACTCCATCTCAAAGCATGCGCTAATGGATGCACTGCTTACCCAAGGGGTAGATAAAGCATATGTAAACCTGTGATGATCGATATATGATGGAGCTAAAGCCACAATTCACCTTGATGATCTTGAAGTGGGAATTAAAGTAGAACGAGGTGTACGGCAGGGTGACGCAATATCGCCTATTCTTTTCTCGGCTGGCCTTGAAGAAGTATTCCGTAAATTGGATTGGGAACAAGACAGTGTAAAGATCAATGGTACAAACATAAACCATCTTAGATTTGTAGATGATATCGTTCTCATTTCACAAGACCCAAAGGGCTGGCGAACCATTTGGCTTGAAAATAAACCTGAAAAAGAGTCAGGTTATGTTCAATAACTTCGCTCAGGACAGAAGAATTTCAGTTTTAGGAAGGGATTTGGAGATTGTGGACAGCTTTATATATCTTGGGGAGAGGATTTCAATGGAGGGGAATACCGCCCGGGAGGTATAACGGCGTGTTAAATGTGGCTGGCAGGCATTCGACAGGCTCAACAAAAGTCTTCGATCAGTGTGTTAGAAAGGTTTTTAATCAGTGCGTGCTGCCTGTATTGAGATATGAAAGTAAAACATGGACACTCACATCACAATCAGTTCAAAGGCTTCGGGTAGCACAGCGGGGAATGGAAAGATGTATGCTGGGCATTACAAGACGAGACAGAAAGTCCTGCGCATAGATCAGGGAACAAACTAAAGTCTGTGATATCATTGGAAGAGTAAAGCAATTTAAATGGAGATGGGCAGGCCATATAGCGAGGCAATGGGATGACAGATGGACCAAGGCAATCCTGGAGTGGATACCGCTTGAACGTGAAAGCACGATGTATTGATGACATCGTTAAGTATATTGGACCAGAGTGACAGGGGAGAGCCCAGAACCGTGAAAGTTGGAAGCATGCTGAAGAGGTCTTCATCCTGTAGTGGATCGACACGGGCTGATGATGATATATATATATATATATATATATATATATATATATATATATATATATATATATATATATATATATTATAAATAAAAAAATTGGCGGCAAAATTTTTTAACAATGACAAAAGATTTTACTACCTTTCTAAGTCATACGAAAAAGCAAATGGTTATGTCGATGCGTAAGGATCACAAACTTTTTTAAAACCAGTCACTTTACTTTTTCATCATTTTTACATGATTTCTGTTAAAAATTATACACTACATTTCAAAAACTTGGCAACAGATAATTTTCTTCAATACAAACAAACTTTTCTAGGAATAACAAAGAAAACTAGTAAAAGCATATGGTCCATTTACATTCCAGCTACCTCTAGCGAAACAATGTGATCCCTTTCGAATTTCTTGGAAATTTTCGGTACTGTCCTTTTATGCTGGTAGACGTGTTTTATTATCCTGGTGATCTTTATTCACCTCAAAATGGTCCGCTTTTATGTAGGCAACTGTAAAAGTTGACGCTATTTCTAGATATTAAAATCTTTTTTTAATATCAACACCTATCGGTAATAATCGATAGTCGAAGGTTTGACCATCGATGAAAAAGCCTATCGATTCTCCATCACTGGGTAGTAGCACAGTTAATTCGTAAACAAAATCCTGAGCGAATCATGTCCTAGTTTTACAGTTTTCCACACGAGTCGCCATCGATTTTCCTCAATCCAATTAAACCAAGACGGCGAAAAGTGTGTGCTCGTTTTCCGTATGCGTTTCAAGGTCGAGAAAATCCAATTGGTCTGGCCGGAGAAAGTCTAATTGTACGACGAGCAACGATGAATAATAAAGGTTTCGAACTGGTAAACGACAAGCGATGACGTCAATCATTTAACGTGAGACTTTATTAAATAAATAATAATAATAATTTCGTTGTTTATCTCATAGGTGCAACATAAAATCTACATTAATTACCAGGGGTGTTCGATTATTAATATAACTTCCAAATTATGAGAGTTGTATGTACACGGTGGTTACAGAGGTATGCAAACTTCTAAAATCAAATTTGAAATATCTGAATAATTTTGAAACGATTTCAAATAAAAAATGAAACTTGCAGTAGGTAATATTGCTGAAAACATAAATAAATAGTGGCGAAGGAAAGCGCTAGTGGTACTATTTTTATGAACAAATTAATTGTAAAACAGTGTTTATTGAAGCAATCAACAGTTTTGAGTGCACAAATTCATTAGTAGGTTTTAGATATCAGATATGATATATATGAGTCCACGTTAAACTGTAGATATTGTCGCTAAAGAGCCCTGTAGTTGCTGATGCGTCTCTAATCTTAAAACCTTAAACCTTCATTGGAGGGCACATCTTTCGTCTTCTCTTGATGTTCAGACTCCTCTGGGTACCGATACATGCTCTCTCGTCAAGAATAGGGAGATCCTATCCACAGTCAACAACCCATACTCTATACATATATATATATATATATATATATATATATATATATATATATATATATATATATATATATATATATATATATATATATATATATATATATATATATATACGTATGTATGTGATCTGGATGTGATGGATCACATCCAGGTTGTACAGCAGGTCATAGAAAGGCACAACGAATACACCATGCCACTGTGCTTGGCTTTTATCGACTACGAAAAAGCATTTGATTCCATCTCAAAGCATGTGATAATGGATGCACTGCTTAGCCAAGGTGTAGAGAGAGCCTATGTAAACCTATTAGAATCGATATATGATGGAGCTACAGCCACAATTCACCTTGATGATCTTGAAGTGGGAATTAATATAGAACGAGGTGTACGGCAGGGTGACGCAATATCGCCTATTCTTTTCTCGGCTGGCCGTGAAGAAGTGTTCCGTAAACTGGATTGGGAACAGGATGGTGTAAAGATCAATGGTGCAAACTTAAACCATCTTAGATTTGCAGATGATATTATTCTCATTTCACAAGACCCAGAGGAGCTGCAAAGACGCATACAAGAACTGCAAAGGGCTGGCGAACCATTTGGCTTGAAAATAAACCTGAAAAAGAGTCAGGTTATGTTCAATAAATTCGCTCAGGACAGAAGAATTTCAGTTTTAGGAAGGGATTTAGAGATTGTGGACAGCTTTGTATATCTTGGGCAGAGGATTTCAATGGAGGGGAATACCGCCCGGGAGGTGGAACGGCGTGTTAAATGTGGCTGGCAGGCATTTGGTAGGCTCAACATAGTGTTTAAGAGCAGACTCCCACTTTGCCTGAAAAGAAAAGTCTTCGATCAGTGCGTTCTACCCGTTATCACATACGGAAGTGAAACCTGAACACTCACATCGCAATCAATTCAAAAACTTTGGGTGGTACAGAGGGTAATGGAAAGATGTATGCTTGGCATTACAAGACGAGACAGAAAGTCCTGCGCATGGATCAGGGAACAAACAAAAGTCTGTGACATCATTGGAAGAGTAAAACAATTGAAATGGAGATGGACAGGCCATATAGCGAGGCGATGGGACGACAGATGGACCAAGGCAATCCTGGAGTGGATACCGCTTGATCGCAAACGTCCGCGAAGAAGACCAAAAGCACGATGGATTGATGACATCGTTAAGTATATTGGACCCGAGTGGCAGAGGAAAGCCCAGGACCGTGAAGGTTGGAAGCATGCTGAAGAGGCCTTCATCCTGCAGTGGATCGATACGGGCTGATGATGATAATGATGATGATATGTATGTATATATGGCCGGCTCAAAATATAGTATTTAAGACTATACTTCTTTGTCTGAAGAGAAAGGTTTTTAATCAGTGCGTGCTCCTGTATTGACATATGAAAGTAAAACATGGACACTCACATCACAATCAGTTTAAAGGCTTCGGATTGCACAGAGGGGAATGGAAAGGTGTATGCTTGGCATTACAAAGCGGGACAGAAAGACCTGCATATGGATCAGAGAACAAACGAAGGTATGTGACATCATTGGAAAGGCGAAAGAATTGAAATGGATGTGGGCAGGTCATATAGCAAGATGATGCGACGACAGATGGATCAAAGCAATTCTGGAATGGATACCGCTCATAGTATAAACGCCCGCGAAGACAAGAACAATTCGGTGTCTTCAAACTTTTTCGGTGGTCTTCCATGTTCTTTGTTTCTCACGTCTAAATCGCCACTTTTAAATGTTTTACCACTCAAAGCACTGTGATTTACCAAGAGCATGCTCACCGTAAGCTTCGACAAGCATTCGAAGCGATACTGCACCAGTTTTCTTCAAATGGTGACAGAAAATCAATACCATCCGCAAATCGTAGTTTTCAGGCACAACATTCGGCACGTTCAACGCTATTACAAATTATACTGTTGTACGAAACTTGTATCGTTGCGAGTTGAAACTCTTTGTCAGATGTCAACAAGGAAATGGCGCCAATGACGTGATTTGACGGTAACTCTATTAGTACCTAGGGCCATCTATGGTCAAATTTCGGTTTCATAGTTACAGACCTGGTATAATCAAACGTACTTCGAAATTTAAAGAAATCTCAAACGGTTTTGATTTGTTTAAAATTGAAACACCTATAATTAGTTAACTAAAAATTTAAATCCAATTGAGTATACAAAATGATGACGTTAATTAAAATTTACTTCCAATTAATTGCACATTCAGAGAACTTCCCAGTTCCATACAATTAATCTTCAACGTTTTCTTTATCTTCATTGATTGACCGCATCATTTATAAGTATTTTTCTTGCTTCGCCCCAGCCTGGTACATCAGCAGTCATTTGTTCGTTGTATTCGCGCCAGACAATAACGATTTCCGTCAAAACCGCCTGAAAACACTCTCATTAACTTAATGCCGACACTTGGTAATTACGAGCGGCCAGGCTTCACTCTTTGGACATCTGGCGAGGAGCTAAACATAGAAGAGAAACGCATTTTCAAAAGGGCTTCGCCAAGAATAAACGGCGGCGAATTCAGGTCGCCGAAATGTCACTGATTTCCGAAGCCGTATCTATTTTTGGACCATTTCCGTGATCTATGACGTCGGTTTGACGTCATTGACCTATGCCGTTAACAGGGGAAGGGCTTTTAAGTTGTTTTTTTTTACAACACTATCTTAAAATAGAGTATGAAGGCAGGGTGGTATAGAGAGCAGACTATTTTTTTTTAAGAATATCCTCCAACATTTGTTGCACATACACACACACACACAAATTTTGTCATATCAAATATGCAAAGCCTACTAATAAATTTGTGCACTAGTTTTTTTTTGATAATTTATAGAAAATTGTAATTATTTAACAAACCGTGCCTCCTTGTAGGCAATGGTTTAAACGCTTTGAAAGTGGTGATTTTGATATAAAAGACAAGGAGCGCCCAGTGTAACCGAAAAAGTTTGAAAATGCAGATTTGCAAGCATTATTGGATGAAGACTCGACTGATATGTTGAAACAATTGGCAGCACCGTTGAATGTTTCTGGGCAAAGGGCAAAAATTCATGGGTAGACCCAGGCAAGCCTTCAACATCACAACCAATGCGCAATATATATGGAAAGAAGGCGTTGCTGTGTATTCGGTGGGACAGTACGGGAGCTAGGTATTGCAAACAGCTAAAATCTGATGAAACGAGTACTGGCCTTCGATACCGACAACAATTGATAAAACTGAAGGAAAAACGACCAAGACAAACGCCCAAAGACACGATGAAATAATTTTCCACATGAGAATTTTCGGCCCCATCTTGCAAAATGTATAAAAAACTATTTGAAAAACGTTAAATGAGAAGTCCTATCCACCCGCCCTATTCACCGGACTTAGCCCCTTCGAACTACCCTCTTTTATTTGAATTGATGCAGCACGGATTTTCAAAATAATACTTACATTCTTACCAAGACGTGAAAATTTGCCTTGATGAATGGTTGGCATCAAAAAAACCAAAAGTTCCTTTGGGAGGGTCCATTCTTTGACAGAAAGATTGGAAAAAGCAATAGCTAATGGTGGCTCATACTTTGATTCAAATAATTTATTTTGTTATGAAAATAACGCGATTATTATTATATATTATATTATTATATATTATATTATTATATATCATATTATTATATATTAAATATTATAATATTATTCAAATTTTGCGAAAAAAATCGACACCTATTACTTTTTATGGACGAAAGACGGTTGTTTCCTAAAATTTACAGGATGCTTTAAGAAGCACTAGACAGAACGGAAACAAAACTAAATAAACGAGACGATGTTCTTCACATACCAGCAACAAGGAAAACATTCTTCACACACCCGGAAAACGACGCAAAACTAAAACCACTCTACAACTGCGAAGATCCAATCACAAACCGACCCATCAGATCCCGACACGATACGATCTGTCCACCTGAGGCAACAAAGTTGCGACACTCGGCGATCCGACCGTCAGACCTGAAAATACCAACTGACAGCCAATGAGAATTTGGCGAAACATCGTTAAGAATGTGAAAATTCATCAAACGAAGAGAAATTGACAACCGGACGACTAATTCTTACAATGATGATGAAAACCTTAATAATAAAAGGTAGAAGCTGAACAGTATAAATCACGGAAAATTGCGTGGGTCCTGTTAGAAGAGCAATATGTGACAATACCGATTGTAGACCACCTAAATCAAATAAGAATCTTCTAAAGAAAAATACCTTTAAACTGCGCGATAAAAATCCTTTGAAGACAACGAATGATCAATTCTGACGTGAAACTATTTTTCCAGCCTCTCTATTTTCCAAACCTGGCCCCTGGCGATTATTTCTAGTTCTCTAGACTTACGGAACTTTTACAGTTTTTTTTCTACTTCTCATAAAGTAGTCTGCGGTTGATTATGTTGAAAGACCGCCTTCATTGAAGTGGTAATTTCAGGGTAAATTCAATTTCAGAGTCATATCAGGCTACAACGAGGCATGGTCAATGACGTTCGTTAAATTTTTGGCCAAAAACTCTTGCACAACGCCTGCTTTGTGCGATGGTACATTAGCGCGTTCCATGAATTTATTTTTCAACAAATGTGGCCATTTTGAGGTTTTCCTTTGACACAATGTTTAGAATTTCGACTTTCTTCTGCCATTGTCTTTTCGAAGCGCCTTTCCGAAGGTTGTTGGCTTGTCGTACTCGAAAATGCATGCCTCGTCGCCCCTTACAATGCGTTTCATAAAGGTGAGGTCCTTAGAAGCTCGGAAAATCATGTATTCAGCGACCTACCTTCGATGCTCTCATTGAACAAAATTGAGCACTTCCGGAACCAGTCGTACGTTGACGCATTTCACGCCCAGAATATCAATCATAATGTTATGCACGGACTTGAACAATATAGCTCATGCGGGGAAATGTTTGCACGTCGTCAATCTAGAGAAATCTATTGCCAATTTAAACCAATAAGAAAGAAAAAATCATTTAAAGCCTGAAGCACTATCCTTTCACTCAGCACTCAGCTTTCCTTCTTCCTCTAATCTTATTAGAATAGGATAAAATATGGTGAACAGATGGACCACATTCTGCGAATTCGCTGTGCCTTCAAACTGTATTCTTAGCGGTTTTAATCATTTTCTGGTTTGGTTTCCTTTTTTGTGAGTTCTTTAGTGAAAAATCTGCGATTATAATTGCAAAAAAATACCAAAACCGTTAAGCAATCGGTGTAAACAACTTGTCTCGTCACTTATCAGTTATTTTGCACAGGAACGAGATAATGGGGCTCCTCTTTTGCCATTAAACGCTGTGAGAGAGGTATGTATTAATAACTTAGCAGGTCTCATGGTTAATTGAAGTTTTTTTAGCGAGTTTCAGGTGCACTAAATATTAGTATTGGTACAGTAAGTGCAATTCCAAACAAGTTGAAGACTAACGAAATCTAAAAATCACCAAGGAAAAAGCGTCTACATTCAAAACGAGTAACTAATCTAGATCATCTTGATGTGTGCTCAATTCGCAGTCAAATATATGAAATGTAAGAAAAAAGTCAGTAGATTTACATGGTAATATTGTATTTTTATGAAATTTTATTGAACTAAAATATTTCAGAACGGTTATTCTAGAAAGTATTCATGAAAAACGAAAGAACATGCAGCTCTTTGATGGATGTAGAACATCGCTTCATACACTTCTAAAAGAAATTGGTTTCAAATTGAGTAAGGATAATCCACGTACAAGCCTGATGGAACGAGATATTGCCTTTAAACGAATCCAATTTTAGAAGATGTATCAAAATATTAAAGACGAATCTTTGTTTGGTTTTGTTTATTTGTGTGTAGACTATAAAAGTTGATGGAAAAAGTTGAGTGCTATACCTAATACTTAGATGCCATTAAGGTCATGGTGTCATGAACAGTTTTTTTTAAGACGTGTCAATAACAATAACATGTTATTGCAGATATATTGCTCTTCATGCTGGGAACAAGAATGGTTTTATTCCAGAGGCTGAATTACTCTTGTCCTCTAAAACAAAAGGCGATTATCATGGATAAATGAATTAAAATAACTTTCTGTTTTGGTTTGAAAACCATCTGTTGAAAATTTTGAAGGAGCCATCAGTTATTATCATGGATAATGCACCATATCACAGTACACTGACGGATAAACCTTCAACTAGTGCATGAACTAAACCAAAAATTGCAGAATGGCTGACAAAGCATAATCTTCCTTTTGAAAACCCTATGTTGAGAAGTGAAGTGCTGCAAATTGTTATTCGATAAGCAGTAATTAAAGAGACAGGTTTGTGTTTCATAATGTTCTTTTTAGGAACAAGCCTAAAAAAGAATATGTGGCAGATCATATGGCTGAAGAGTATGGCCGCAAAGTGTTACCTCTTCCTCCCCCTTATCATTGCATATTCAATCCGATAGAATTGATATGGGGGTGACCAAAAATTATTACCATTAAGAACGATTGATAACAGTTTGGATATGTGGAAAAAAGCTTGATCAACAATTACAGAAGAAGAGATTGAAAGAATCGCAAGAGTCGAATCGAGAAAGAGTATTTGATTGACTAGAAGTTAATCCTTTAATAATTTATTTGAACAGCGATTGAGATGCTGAAAGTTGTTTTAGTGATAGTGAATAATTAAATTTTGTGGGATTAAATGAAAAGCCGCTATGTTCACAAGCAGAAATTTCGAAACAGGTTTTTGATTAAAATTTTTAATGAAAAAAAGTCTGGGTATTTTGGTGTTGATGTGGTGGCATTGTAACGTGACTTTGTCATAGATTTTGTTGCCGTACAACCATTATTTCCCTGAATTAACTATACGTTCACCTCTTGAACCAATTATCTAAGACTCATACGACGATTTTCGAGCAACAGTTTCTTGATTTTGTCGATCATTCGTAGACATTGAATATCGACCGGAACGAGACAAATCAACTACCACTTATCGATAATCTTTGAACGCTTTACTCATATGTTATATATACCAACCCAATATGTTAAGGCCAGTATTTCGTGAGATCACCTCGTAAAATATCAACACGGAAAATATGTAAAATCTTATCGAGTATATAAATAAAATCACTGATAAGAAATGATATTTATAATGTTGTTATTGCCAATTAGAACATAAATGAATCATATATCATTATGTAGAACTTTTTTTAATATTAAAAAAGTAGGAATTCGTCACGAACTTGTAAAAATATTTGTGTTGACATATGATTTGGTGATGTTGACGGATTGAAGTGGCAAATGAGAGATAAATGATATCTTTTGATAAATATGAATCTCGCTAAAATCATTTGAAAATTATTGTCACTGGATGGACCTATATCCTTCATATGAACATATGTGAAATTTCAAATCGATTTGTCAATTCATTCGTACAAAAACAGCAGCTTAAAGTAAACGTATCAGTGTTATTTTTTTAAAATAGAAAATATTGAAAATCGTGCAGTGAATTAATTATTTGTAAAAATGCATTTAATAAAAGAAAACATTTATCGCCCGATGCTAAGCAAATTGTTAAAAATGTGTATGTTTCTTTTATGAATGGGCGGCTTAAAGTAAATGGAGCCTCAGCAGAAACGTCGTTGTCGTTAATGAAGATTCCGGTAAAAGCAAATGTGTTGACGAAAGCGACCAAGACAGAAACCAGCATTCTTGGCAGCAGAACTAGCCTCCGGAGAATATTATCTCAAATGGGTTTTGCATATAGGACTCTATAAAAAAATACAGATTAGAAAATCGTCCCATTATCATCTACCTTGATGAAACATGGTTCGTTACACATGAGCCGCCAACAAAAGACCAAACCAAAGCCCCAGCAAACAAGGGAAAAATAATTACAATTTTCCATGCTGCTTCCGAGGATGGAAGGAATATGTATGTGATACGATTGCTGCAGATATGGGACATACGGTTTTACGCCTTCCCCTGTAATAGTGTATTTGTAATCCAATTAAGCATATGAGGTATCAGGTAAAATCCAATGCTAGAGTAGAAAACATTTCTTTGACTCTAAGTGCAAGTGCTGCAATATTAATTAGGAAGGTTGTAGATAGTATTCCTAAAGAAAGTTGGATAAATTCAATTAACCATATTATTTAAATAGAAGATTCCTATGTATCATTTACTAATAATATAGAATCAATAATTATTAATGTAGATCAAAGTGACAGTGAGAGCGAAACCGAATTAAGTTTTATTGTGCTAATAGACATATTTATTTATTTATTTTTATTGTATTAATAAATTCAAAATGATTCAAAAGTTAAACAAACCACTCCGACTCAGTCGCCTTTTAAGAAACTAGAAATATTTTTATTGGGATTTATTGGAGCAATTGACATTTTGCCGAAGGGCAACGAAATATCTTGAAATGGGCTATACCTCTGCTTTCCTATTTTCAAATAAGGGTACTATTAAACAAACTAGCAGTCAAACACTGTACTGTGACCCATAGCAGCTTAAAGCCTTACATGTTTTTACATCCCCTAAAATAACCGTTAGAAAAAAATCTGTCGTATATCCTTTGCCATATTTTTAGAATATCCTTCGGCTAGAGAATGTTACGATAGCACCCTAACAGAAATGCAAACGGCCCAGTCCTTTCACCCTCCGAATATCCCAAGATCGATATGTCCAGACGCCGTCTGCGAACCCCCAATAATAGGGCTTCGCTGTGGGGCGACGGTAAATGAACCTAAAGCAGTATTTTTCGTTCATCGTCGGACCATCGAGATATTTTCGTACGATTTTTTGTTGTTTATATAAGTGCGTAAAAAAATCATTCGCACAATGACAAGATTATTAACTGAAGTAAACTAAATCCATGATAAACATGAAAACAATAGATAGATTACAGGATTATGAGAAGATAAACCACTGATAATAGGAAACATCGTGTAATTGGGTTCATTATATTGAAAAATCAAATATTCCAGGATTCAGCCAGGTATTAATATCATATCCCACTTATTTCCTTATTTTGCGATTATACAAATAGGAAACAAAATAAGTTTCTTTATCGGATTGGATGTGTTGACTTCTACTTGATGAAAAACGTTTTTGCCAAAATATACACTTTATTATTAATGTTTGACGCGTGTCTCTAGCACTGCAGCTTCGTCAGAAAGCTACAGTCTAGCTTTTAGTCTAACAAAGCTACAGTACAGACGAAACGCGTCAAATATTAATAATGTTCAAATTTTCACCCGAAGTAACTTATAATCATTGGGTAAGGCGTTGAAGGGTTAGGAAGAACACCTCCTTCAACTTTTCATGTCCTAGATATGTTACATGTCCATAGAGCAGACCAAGAGATAATGATGTAGATGACGATATAAAACCCCACAAGTAATCGTTCCTTAATCACGCCAGTAACCAAACTCGCCAATCGGTAGGCTTCTCGACACATTAAAAAATGAAACACAAACCAATATAGACTACAGATGAGCTGTAGATCGAGTTGCTACATAACCCTGTTGATTGACGCGTCTCTAAAAAAAAAGAAAGAAATTAAGAAAAACCTTGGAGACACACCACGATAAAAATTCAGCTCAAGTTTTTTCCCGAAACTTACATCAAATTTTTTAAACATCCACCTCATGCTCCCGATTTAGCAATGCGTGAAAAAAAAACTTGATTTATTGTATCTCAAAAGGTATTTGTGAATCTTGATGTACTAATCAACAGAGAAAAAAAAAGAGTTTATTTAAAAATGCAGATACCTTACGACAGACTTTATCATTCAAAATAAAAATGTCTTAAATAAATATAAGTAATGATAACTCAACGCATGAGTACAAATGTAAATGTTACTTGTTTTGTTCTTATTTACATTGAAAAATATCTCATTATATGTTAGTCGTCAGAATTAAACAAAAATTAACCTCAAAATACAAAAAAGTATTTGAATATAAACAAAGATTAATCGATAAGGACAATGCAACGTGAAACGTCAAAATTATGTCCATGTTAACTTGAATATGATTGGAAACGTTTCAATTTCAGGTAATTGTTGAATTGTACATGGGAGTTTCTCCAGTTAGAAATCGAGAAGAGGCTCGACGGGTTTATAAACCTAATTTAACTCTCATAAAAATGTATTCTTCTTCTCTATGGTTCGACAAAGTAGGTAGGCAAAGAGCTTCAATGGGCATTGAAGCTCTTGGCCTACAACAAAGGTATATAGGTGTCGTAAAATGGGTTTTTTATTGGAGTCATTAACGACAATGTTGTCAATTTTAACTTAATCTTGAGTGGTAAGGAAAAAATCGAATAAGTCAAGGTTTTCGTTCGATATCTCAACTATTAGCTGTAAAATTTAAAAATACAAAGAGTGTAAGCCAGAGCACTATAACAAAAACAACCTATTAAAGTAACCGCGTATCTAAAAACCCATTAGTTGCTTAAATTATTATCTAAAATGTCAAAATAATAATCAAAATGAGCTGAAAATGCAAAAAGACAAGTCAGGTCGACTTTGGAAAGAAAAAAAAGACGATTCGTCTATGACATTTCAACATCAAACAATCCCAGTCAACTTTCTAATTGTCAAAGTCACTTTGGCATCGATGTAGAGATTTTTTCAAACATTCCATCTAAAATGTATAACTTTCAAAACAGAAAAGATACTTCTCCCATAAGAAACCCTTCTATACCCCTAATTTATGTAATATAACCTTGTATACCTGTCCTAAATTGTTTTTTTATTGATGATATTAACTACAGTATTGCCTATTTCAAGAAAATATTAATACTTTCTATCGATGGTTATAAAGAAACAATAGAATACTTCAAGGCTTCCTAGATTTATACCTTCCTAAGCGTATTTTCGCCCTTGACATCTGGATTATTAGTCAATATTTCATCGAGTAAAAGTTGTAAATCACTTAGAAATAGGAGTGTACCAAAGTATCAGTGGAAAAAGGACAATTACAGGTATAACGTCTACTTATAAACCCATAAGATAAATTACGTGAAATTTTTTAATTTCAAAAAATGATCAAAATAGTATGGAAAACCATCAGGTTGGTTTAGGAAGTAGACTGGGACGAATTATCAATGACAGTTGAATGTCAGGTGCCACATTTTCATATTTCTCTCAGAGTTAATCTCAATATGGCAAAAAATCAAGGATTAAAATTTATTATTTACGATTAAAAATTTACTTACAGGTACATCAAATAACTTGAATTAGTTTTAAAAAAATACTACAAGGTTGCCTAGGAAATAAACAAAGACGAATCAGAGATGATAACTAAATATAGAACGTCACATTTTGACAGTTTTGTCAATGTTAATCCCAATTTGGTATAAAATCAAGGCTTTCTAGATTGAAACTTTCCTAAATGTATTAGGACCTTGACATCTCTATGATTAGTCAATGTTTCGTCGTGTAAATCGTTTAGAAATGGGAGTGTAAAGTGCGATTGCAAAAAGGAATGAAAAAGTAACAATTACCGACTACCGCATATCTAAAAATCAAGTGATTGATTCAATTTTAAATTAAAATTTCGTAAAATGCCTAGGAGTATATAAAAAAACGCGTTCAAGGTTGTTGCAATGTGTTTATTACATCTCCATGTCGGGTATTGGATGGAGAACGACCACTGAGGACTGTGTAATTTTTCTAGTTTCTAAGCATAAACGCGTAATCTGAGTTTGTTAAACAGGTGTAGCGGGCAGAAAAATACATCGAAATGACCAGCGAAGCGTTAGAATTTGTTTTAAAACAACATTTCACGAATCGTACCTTTCGCAAATCCATGTAAAAATTATTTACAAATATTACAATAGGAAAAAATTGAATACATACAGTGGTGATTAATTAAAAAAAAAAGAGTTGATAAATTTTATTTATATAGCCTGTACAAAACTAAGAGAGTTGCACGTCATCGATGACGCTATAGAAGAACAATAGAAATGCCACTACATAAATAAAATAATAAAATAATCAAATCGAATATATTCGATGAATTTTAAATTTAGAGTTGGATTCGGTTGGCAGCATATGCGACATTGCCGAGTTTCAATTTTTTCTTGATGATATGACACGTTTGGAGCTTATCCCATTTGTATCTGAACGTTTACTTTAATTTTTTACCTTACGATCGAAAACAGTTCTTTTAAGAACTACCACAGTGTTATAACTGTCAGAGTGGCGCCTGTAAATGCCAAATTATTTAAATTGTTGGCAAAGAGTTTGTAGAATCTCTGATACACTATTTTAAAGAAGAACGAGCAAATAATGAATGGTCCATTGTTACCCTTTGTGGCTGTTAGAGAGGTATGTTAAGTTAACATATAATAATTGGATATGTTTAGTTTAAGTCATATATATAATAGAAACTAGGATGATTTTTTAGCGTGTTGCAGCAGACTTAAGATTGAGTATGTCCACTATTTCACAAAAAGTGAAAAACAATGAAGTTTTAAAATCGCGAAGAAAGCGTAGTTTTACTAAAAGGGTTGCTAATAATGATGGCTACTAATAACGCTAATAAAAGGGTTACTAATAGTGGTTACTAACATGCAGCTTTGGACAGAAGTTCTATTCGTTGCACCATTTATATCATGTATGAACACAGTAAGAAAAGACTGTTCTTAAACTCATATGTAGTTTATACGTAGGCACACAGTTTCATTTTCATTTTCAGGACGACATGTAACTTTGAACTCCTTATATGAGCAATTAAAAGAGAAACAACTGTTTGACGGATGCCATATGTCATTGTGCAACGTATTGAAAGAAATAGGTTTTAAATGGAAAACAGATGATCCAAGACGAGGGCTTATGGCACTTCCCAATGTTACCCTAAATCGTATAGATTTTTTGAGAGGTTATGTAAAGGAAAGAAAAAAAGTTTTGTATAAATTTGTCTTAGATGGAACCTGAATTTTTCAAAATGCTACTGTAAGTAATTAATGGCAAGATAATAATAAGAGTAGTGTAAAAACCACCAAAGTTGATGGTAAAAGGTAAGTAACATAAATATGCAAAAAATATGAAATGTTTTGATTGAAAATGATTATTTTAGGTACATCATAGTTCATGCTGGCAGTGAAGATTATTAAAAAACTTAAGTAAGCCATCTAAAATTTTTATGTATAATGCTCCGTATCATAGCATGTTATTAAACAAGATGCCAAACAGCTCATGGACTAAAGCTGCTGCCATGCAAGATATATTTGAATATGAATGAATTGTTAGACTAGAAATTTGAATGAAATGTTACACTTCTTTGGGTAGCGTCCAATGAGACAACAGTAGCTGAGTGTCACATACCCCCAACCGCTGGATTCCACAATCTCTTTCTAAAAATCATCATGTTCATTTAGGCGGAGACTAAATGATGTTGATTATGTTCCGATTGTTCTCTGTTCCAACCCAGCAGTTGGATTCTGGACGCTGTCCAAAGAAGTCTAACATTTCATATACACGCCATCCGACGGGATGTCGGCAAAGGTATTGGTTGTTGACTGTGGATAGAGTCTCCCTATCCTTGACGGGAGAGCACGTATCGGTACCCTGACGAGCCTGAACATCGAGAGGCGAAACATATGCCCTCCATTTGAAGGGTTGGGAGGGGCTCGCCCCAGTCAAGCACCAAACTGTTCATATATATACTGCTATATATAGGAGGGCATATGTTTCGTCTCTTGATGTTCCAGACTCTTCAGGGTACCGACATATGCTCTCTCGTCGAGAATAGGGAGTACTTATCTACAGTCAACAACCCATACTTTCGCCGACCTACCGTCGGATGGCGTATATATGCAGTGTTAGAATTATTTGGACCACGTTCAATGAGACCACAGTGCTGAGTGTAATCATACACCCAACTGCTGAGTCCCACAATCTCATGTGAAACAGACTGTGAATAGGGACTCCCTATTTAAATGACATAGGATTTTTTCTTTTAAACTTTGGAATTTTATAGATCTTCAACGAAAAATTACCGTGAAAAGACTTTTATATATGTTTGTAGGAAATTGAGCATTCTTCAAAAAAGGTCTCTTATAAATTTTCAATAAATTTACTTTATCAAGATTCACTCGTTAAAGTTGAATGCATATTTTTTTACATTTTTAAAATTTTTCAACAAAACTATCAATTTTATCGAAAAATGTTATTCAACCTTTCTTGTAGATCTTTCCATTTTCTATAAATTTTCATTATTAAATTTTTCGAAATTCCGTAAGGATCATGAGTTGTTTAAAATGAAATGTGATTTTTTCTAAATAATCGGATTTTTATTGCTTATAATTGATTATAAAATTAAAATTATTCCATTTTTCAACTGAAAATGGTTTACTTATTATATCTAATATTAATTTTAAAAAAACGTGTACTTATTTAAGTTAA
Organism: Cosmopolites sordidus; assembly: GCA_031761425.1. Classification (NCBI taxonomy): domain Eukaryota; kingdom Metazoa; phylum Arthropoda; class Insecta; order Coleoptera; family Curculionidae; genus Cosmopolites; species Cosmopolites sordidus. The sequence continues at coordinate 370,696 of JARFXV010001587.1, forward strand.
AAAAATACTGTTTTACTTTACTTATTTCTACGAAATGATTTCAAGAGCAAGACGAGCGAAATACAAAAACCAAAAAAAAAAGGATTTTGTAATATGTAATTTATATGGCATTACTATCCGTACTGATTAAATATCCTTTATATGTTACATATTAATATAATTAATTATATATTAATTTAATAATAATATATGGCTAATATTGTGAGACTAAACCATTTGCTTTACATGGAGGACCTAAAATTGTTTGTCTAGTCAAAAAATCACCTCGACCAAATGTTAAAAATAGTATCAACAACGGACCATCAGTATCAACAGAGGCAAACTCCAAAACAACGCTTTTAGGACACATAATAGCCAAACTATCTATTCTATAGAATTAAACAAGCCCAGCGCATTGATCATCGTTCAATGAAAGATGAACTCAGCTCTCAATTCACCAAGAGGGTAAAGCAAGTGATCAAGTCCAATCTTAATAGCAGAAATATGTTTATAGCAATGGTTTCTATATTAACGTATTCGTTTGGAGTAGTTAACTGGAGTAAGATGGATGTACAAAATCTGCAACTCAAGCTTAGAACATTGCTCACAAAAGCATCACCCACGAATTAGTATAGAAATCACCACCTTGCAACGACATCAAGGCGGTAGAGGCCTGGTCGATATAAGCAAACAATTTTATCAACAAATTGAAAGCATGCGATCAGACTTTTTCAAACAAGCAAAAACGTCGCAAAAACTCTTCAGGAGAGCATTTGTAGGTACCCTGAAGAGTCTAAACATCAAGAGATGAAACATATGCCCTCCAGTTGAAGGGATGGGTGGGGCTATAACAAATATATATATATATATATATATATATATATATATATATATATATATATATATATATATATATATATATATATATATATATATATATATATATAGACACACACACACAGTACAAGTACACAAGTATCAAAGCATTTATAAACAAACAACTCTTATTGCGGCTTCCTTGAGGGTTCTTTGACAAATAAGTCGCTGCCGCATCCATATCACGTTTTTTAACATCAATGACTCTACAATCAAGAAATAGAAAATCAAAAATCAATAGAAAACAAAATATGCAATTCTACAGCTTCAACCTCACTATCACCAAAAATTGTTCGCGATCCAGCAATTGAAAAAACGGAAGCTGCATTAACATTATGGATTGAAGACTGTAGTCTTCAAGTAGCCATAAGAGAGTGCTCTGGGTGGGAAAGCGAAGCGTTTTGACGCATAATTGAACGCAAGAACCTGGTGATGAACATACAGATGGAGGATTTCGAGCATCGGAAGGTTGGTTCAATAAGTTCAAGGTACGACAATCACTGCAGAACATCAAAATTGTTGGAGAAGCTGCAACTGCAGACACTTCAACAGCAGAAACATATCCAGAAGAATTTTCAAAGTTAATTGCGATGGTGGATATATAACCTGAACAAGTGTTTAATGCAGACGAAACTGACCTTTTTTGGAAAAGAATGCCAAACAAAACTTTTACATCCAAAAGTGAAAAAAGATACGTTTACATTGCTGCGCTGTTCAAGTTATGAATGGCATAGGATGAGATGGTTTCGAACAGATATAATCAAGCAAGATGAAGATTTGACTGAAACCCACTTGGAGGAAACGCTTAAACCCCATTCCACTGAAGAGAAAGCCTCCACGACCACTGAAAAGGTGACATTAAGCTTAAAAAAGTTTAGTATAGTTTGTATTTGAAAAAGGCATTGTATATAGAAACAATTGTCATACATGCAATTTTAAATATAGTGGAAAATTTTGGATATTAATCTTTGTTTATTTATTTAAAAAAGCTGAGTGAAGGTTTACGAATGGCAAATAAGCTTTCGAGATTTCTTCATAAAAATTTTGGTTGGTTATCACCACAGATAAAAAATCATTATTGATAAACGTACAATTTAAATCTAAAAAAAAAAATAATGTTATTGACTGATTTGTGCGTTACTTTCGTGATTCATTTTCATAAATCGAATTACCTTTAAATACGAATCACTTTTATTTTGAAATTTGTGCGACTATAGTGTCGTAAAACGATTTTACATTATCAAACACTACTTTAAAAACTCAGTGTGTTATAAAATTGTTTTATTCGATTTAAAATAATGTTAGTTATAATCATTCAACCAAAAAACATTTGTGAAATATCCAAAAACAAAAGATCACTTGTTTTAGAAGCCCAACTAACCAAACTCGAGTATAAATACCCCATTTTCAAACATACTTAAACAAAAATTTAAAAAAACAAACAATTAATTATATAAATAAGTAAAACAAATTTACATCAAAACATTCAAAATTAATAAACACACTAAAAAGAACAATATTGTTACCTCAGAATTTGTTTCCGAACGGAATATCCAAAAAAATCACACCGAAAGACGAAGGTTGGATTCAAATTTCGCGGCTCCGACGTTAAAAAACATAAACAAAAGACGATCACCGAAATACACGCCACAGCTAACTTGGTCGACTGACAGACCGACGTCGACTATCACGTTTACGGACAGCGAAACCGAAGAAGAACCGACTGCGCCAGAGTTGGCGCAGTTAGCCAAGACTATACCGGGTGTGTCGAGTTTGACGCCACTCAATCTCTCCCAAAAATGTATTGCAACAAAGGAAAACGTGTCATTATACTACAATAATTAAACTGGGCCAATTTTTATTCAGGATAGTTTAGCAAATCATCATGGAAAGTTTAACATCAAAGCAATGCTTATAAATTGTCGAAATTTATTATCAAATTATCAGTGTTCTGTGCGCCAAGCTAATACAGTCTTTTATGGTGCACATAATCGCACAACCGAGCGATGTATTCGCAGAATTTTCGACAAATTTCGAACGCATTTCTCGCTGTTCGATATTAAAATAAAAATAAGGCAAAAAAACAGAAAATATCGCCGCAGTCTTGATGTAGAACCAAATTTATCAATTCGTTAATGGAATTATTAATGCAGTTTACATATAATAATCTACTGTAATATATTATTCTAGTTGGAGAAACTTTTATTATGTATATTTAACAGTACATTGTTAAATTAGTGATTTAAACAGTATGTATGTGTTTTGTTTTTCTAATTATGATTTATATTGTTTTTTACAAGCATTATATGTATATTATAAACTTTACTCCGAACTTTATGTTCTGGACACACACGTCCTTTTACCGTTGCGATTACGTTGCGTTGAACAAAACCTTATAGTCTTGTCACCGTAACTTTCTCGTGACAATCTACAAATAGTTTAATTATATTTAATAGAAATAATTTGTTTCTCACTCTGTCAAACTCACATTGATGCTTTAGCACCTCGAACTTCAGCTGAATTGATCCGAATGTCATTTTTGAGAAAATCTGTTGCCATAAAAATATCCACAGCAGGTATATTATCAGGATTAACCTTCTATGAAATCTTTATCACAAATTATTGAACTAAATTAGTAAGCAGCAATATTTTATTTCGCATTTAACCAACAATAATTTTGACAGTATACATACAGATAGAAGTCGTTGACAGTACTGACGTGAAAACACTTTACTATTATGACGTCATAAACATGGCAGACAATCGCGGCGCGTTCGTGATCACGTATTTTTTGTTTAATTTTATAAATTTTAATCCATTCATAATTAATTGTAACAAAATTTTAAAAAGTTTTTCGCATCTATTATCAATATTATATATGATAAAGTTTTAAAAAGAAAGTAAATCGATAATTATTTTTTATTCAAAAACCCAATTGCGAACATAAGACCCCAACTGTTTGAAAAAGTGGCCGGAAATTGGATCGACAGCGACACGGCGGACATTTATATCCGAAATTGTTTTCAAAAATTAATGACATTAAATGTTACTTCATACAAAATACATATTTTCAAGGCATCTAACACTATAAAAAATCACCCTATACACTCACCGCCAAAATCACGATATTGTAAACAGTAGTAAGCTAAAGCGTGAAAAATTCGCAAGCAAATGAATTACACAAAGGGTCATGCATCCTACGATTACATGACAATAGCTAGAATGATGACAATATATAATACAATAAGGATATTCTTAACAATAAGGATATATTTAACAAGCTCCCTTTTTTGGTCCACTCTGTACGTCGATCATCCCGTTCGGCTTCTCTATCACGGCTCGGAAGTGTCGCTGTCAAAAGTAAACAAATGAATAACGACCCGGTAGGGAGAGACTTTACAACGCACCGATACTCATTGCAACACCATCGAATCGTCCGTTTCTTCATCATTATCATGTTCTTCTTCTTCTTAAGCGCCCTGGGCGAATCGTAAAGAAGTTCTATGCGGCGGGACATGGGGAAAAATCAAATATAATTCCCGTTCGGTACGTGAAGCGCTACCACAGGTTGGCCGCCGACCAGTAATGTAGATTATATCTACGCTGGTATCGATAAGAACCATTGGTTCTTGGTCGAGAACGTCAGAGCTGAATGCATAACGTGACCAGAGGCGTAACATTCGTCAAGAAAACTAATTTTAACATTTCTTCCTTGGCAAGTATAAAATTTCTAGCGATGAATATGGGTGAAGTAATCAGTACTTCGTTAGCTGACATAATTTTAATATATAATTAAGGAGCTAAGGAGGTGTGCGATAACTACCGAGGAATTGCACTGCAAGAAGTAACCTACAAAGTGATGGCCAAGATGATTAAAGGTCGATTAGAGAAATACAATAACGAACAAGTAGGGGAATATCAAGGAGGGTTTAGGGCAAGAAGATAAACAATCGACCAATAAACAAAATAACACTGAGAAATTGGAAAATTTGTGATCACAGTAGCTAAAGATATAGCCTAGGGTGAAAACCCGAAAAACCTGTGTTATCAGCAAAACAATGATTTTGTTAGTTTCATTTAAAAACGGTCTAAAATAAATATCCATCAAAATTTTTAGAATATCATAGGCGTACATATCGTATTTGTAAATATTCCAAATATTTAGACATATGTGTAGATTCTTTCAGTGTATATTTTGAAAGTATTATTATTATAAAGCAAAATGAATGATACGCCACTGTTCGTACAGTAATAAAAGGACTGCGAAGCCGCAACAATGAGCATTATTGGCCATTAAAGCTCGATACCGAGACCCATTGTTTACAAAATGGAAATGGTTCGATCACCTGCGCAGTTATGAAACAACTTACAATCGATAGTGGAGCATGATTTTTTCAAAAGGTCAACAAAATCCCTCGAAATTGGGTTATTCATCGGTTCTTGGAACCCTTTACGGTGATTACAAATCTTTTCCATGAAACGAAATTTTTTCTTCCGTGCATTTTGTAGGCTGAATTTCTTTAATTACATAAGGATCATCGAGAAATGATTAAATGGCGATGTTTTAAGCTATTGCTAAATTATAAAACCCAAAGTACTTCTAAATAGAATACATGAATATTATTTAGAAAAATAAGTTAAAAAAGAATCCTTTACATATCATAGTTCATAGTGATTCATAGTGCGCGCTCCTGTCCTTACATATCCCTCTCAAACTTGGACATTCACAAAATAGCGAAGATACAAATATCAATGGAAAGGCAAATATTAAACGTCGAAGAGAAAAAAGAATGAATGGATAGAAAATTTAACCAAAATGAAGAACGTCTATTAAACTATTTATGATGATAAATAGCGCAACTTAAATGGAAAATGCCGGCCACACTATCAGAAACACACTGGCGGAAAAATTGTGGTAAAAAAAAAAGATGGAATAGAACGGTCTTACACTGGAAATCATTGAGAAATGGTGTTTTCTTGGGATTACAAGGTAGGACAGAAATACCTGCACATAGAAATGCACATACCAGAGAACAAATGAAACTCTGTCGACATTATTGGCAAATTAAAAGAATTGAAATGGCGATAGGCAGGCCAAGGCCATATAATGACAGACCGACTAAAGCAATCCTGGATGGGATACCGACTGACTATAAAGGTCCACGAAGAAGACCGAAAAAATCATCATCATCAACAGATACAGAATACTTTTTATACTTTTATTAATTTTATTTTATCTCTGAATAATGCGGCAAAAAATTCAAAAAAAACTATCCAGTAACTTTTCTCCGCGCATTTTTAAATCTCTTACTAGTTGTAATTACAAACCACAAGCTGGCTCGTAGCGTTATCGTGCCGTTTATCTCAAGCAGATACAATGTTCCATTTCCAACCATTTAACGGTTTCGAAGTCGGTAGTTTCGCGAACTATTCAACTTTTTTTTGTCGTGGGATCGTATTAAACCTGACCAAAACCGGGAAGACCGAGAAAAACTACTTCATGAATAGATAAAAAATCATTGCTATAAGTTACCCAGATCCCTTTAAAAGGGAAATGTTTCTACAGAAATGATTCAACGAAGATTATGTGAACGAGAAATCAAACACGTTCGACGTTAGATTGAAGAAAAGTAAAGAAATTGAAATTACGATGGGCAGGCCATGTAGCGAAGTGATATGATAACAAACGGACAAAGCAATCCTGGAGGGAATACCGCCTGACCATAAAGAAGAAGAATGATATATACATATATATATATATATATATATATATATATATATATATATATATATATATATATATATATATATATATATATATATATATAAATTCTACAAAATCTCTAAAATTCTATAAAAATACAACAGTACATCACAAAAATTAAAATATCTACTATTTTTCAACGCACCCCTGTATGCGTTCCACTTGTTAACATCAAAAAGGTCTTTTATTACGCTTCCATTACCGTATAATTGGATCCCAACAGTTATAAAACGACGTACAATAAGTGTAATATAATCCGTCTACCCTCTCCATCCGTGTAAATTAATCGAAATACAGCCGAATATACCAAAGACGTTTCTAAAAGATTGAAAGCGCAAAATTCAGGTTGCTTTGGGCAGCGCGAACAGGTCATCGTCCTACCGGAAAAGCCACTTAAAATAAGTTTATTTGGCTTTTTCAACCGTGAAAAACAAACAGTGGAAATACCAGAGTATAAGAGTATAACATTGTCCTTCTATTAGATTAACAACAATGTACATACACACACACACACACACACACATATATATATATATATATATATATATATATATATATATATATATATATATATATATATATATATATATATATATATATATATATATATATATATATATATAGGCTGACCGTCGTACATGTTAACCCCATCTCGAACCAACCAAGAGTTTCGCATTGAAGAGACGCTCTTTCATGTGGGCTTAATTCGGCTGCAGTTCCTGCTTTGATTCCGAAAAGTCTCTCTCAACATCGGGGTTCGATGTGCGATGAGCAAAGTAGACGTTACTACTTTGGGAATGTTGGGAAACTTTGGCTCATTGTTAGGTCCAGTCATGGAAAATATTTACCACCAGTAATGGTCTATCCTCATATCGGGGTCAGAAGCTGGGACTTCAAGCTGCAGGAATGACCACTCGTCCTTCAGAAAGTCTTCGTCGACATCCGAGTCGAGGCGTAGCAACTTGTAAACAAGGACGACATTGCGTGGGCTACCGGGATCCTTGATGTGATCAACCTGAAGGTATCTCCCATCAGGCAAGTGTTTCCCATCAGGCCATTTACCTAACACTGACTTCGGTAAGTGTCTCTCGGCAGTTTGGTAGTGTTTCTGAACACCCAACTTAAACTGAAGAATGTCCACTTTCTGTGAAAAACTCTTCTTGAGGTAGTTTTTACTAGTACACAGCAGCTCAGTTTTGCCGAAGCACAATTTTGAAAACTTTTCAAGTTTGGCAAACTGAATAACAAATGCTATTGTTGCGGGGGAAGACAGAATTTTTCAAGGCTGTTCGATTTCGTATTTTCTTATGGCTGTCAGAGAACTCTTGGGAAATTATTAGAAAACGCTGGCCACTGTGTAAGCCATCTACTTTTTACATGCAGTATAAAGTCATGAAGAGAGGCTTCCCTTTAACAAATAAGACTTTTCATGCTCTTCAAACCTACTGGGAAAACCAACAAAGTGGTCATACACTGCAGTAATAAAGTCTGACACTTTTTCATCAAATTCTTCAAGGGCACAAACAAAAGAATTATGCGAATAATGTGCAGATTGCACGTCCCCGCGTCCAGTAGGCCTTTGCCCCTACAATCCTTGACTTTTTCATTGATTAGCCTGAATACAGTGTGAACTGGAACATGAGAAACCTACGAACAACCAAAGAGGCTCGCTGTAGCACTGCCATTACGGGGCCTTTTGACTTTTTTTGTGATATGGTATCATATGGTATTACAGTTTAGTGATACCATATGAAAGAATATTTATTGTACACCTTTACCACAGATTTATAACAATCTAAGTCCAAACTATCTCGCACACCATATATTGAAAGTGATTTCGCGCGGGACTAATTTGTCCCCTACCTAAGCGAGTTTATCGTAATAAGTGTGACTTTTATCGCAGTAAAAGTGACGATTTTAAAATAGTGACCGATAGTAACAATAGTGGCTCACTGGCTTTATTGCGTAGCCGTCGTTCACAAGAGCATATTGATTTGGTACGTGAAAGTTTTGCACACAATCCAGAAATTTTCATTAGTCGACGTGCACAACAGTTTGGACTCAGTGAATCCACAACATGGCGTATTTTACGAAAGGATTTAGCCCTGAAGGCACATTAGGTTCAAATAATACAGGAACAAAAGCCACTGGATCATTCAAAAGGTGCATTTGTTAATTGGATCAAAGAACAAGCAGATGATTTTTCTCAAAAATAATCTTTTAAGATTAAGCACATTTAATAACCAAAATTGAGGCATTTGGGGTGAGAAAAATTCAGGATTGATTCATGAGAAACATTTACATCCGTAGTTGGTGACTGAGCGAAACGGTGATCAGCACCGCAGTTTCGGTTATGTGTTTCCGTGTTGTTTCAATTGATGTATATTGAGAATTTGTCGCGTAGATGAAGGTTTTGTCTGAACTTTAGTGAAGACACGTGTTTGAAGAGACGCCATATCTGACGCCAATGTTCCAGGAATTCTATCTCAGCAAAATAATGCAAGCTGGTGGTAAAACTCGATCTGAAGGAGCCTAGAGAGAGTGGCAGAATATGCAACGCATCCGTAATTTGTGTGTGATTGATCACCATAAAAGGATTTGAGGACTCTTAGTGATCCATCGCACTCTGACCTAACTCAAGTGATGTGTGATCTCTCCATGAGAGTCTAGCATTAAACTAGGAAGCGAGATCTAGGAAGCGAAGGGAGGGTGCTGAAACAATAGGAATTCGTCATAGACAGGGTATGTAAGCGAGGACAATGTATTATTCTGTAGAAATGGACTGATGTTCTGCAGTACTGCAGTTCTGAGGAGAGAATATGAAGCCGGTAAGACGAGACCATTCTTCATGTCCCCTAGACAGCCTTGTATCTTCCTTTTCACAACCCTTGGTGCTAAGGAAGAAAAGTATATTAAGACATCGTTAACATATAGTCTGTATTTCAGGTCAGTTCCGATATATTGCCCTATTCTGTTAATGGCGATGTTAAAAAGTAAGCGGCTTAGTACAGAACCTTGAGGAACACCATTGGTCAGTGGAAATCGCCTGGAGACCATGTCGCCAAGTCGTACGCGAAAGTATCTGTTTGATAATACATTTTTGATGAAGTGTAGGAAGTTTGCTCCGAAACCTAGGTTTGGTGTGCAGGGATTTTATTATGTTGTACCGCCAGACAGTGTCAAAAGCGCGTTTTAATTCGAGAGACACAGCCAGAAGATGGTGTCCTCTTTCAAAGGTTTCCCAGATATCGATTTCCAGGCCGACCAGATGATCGTTTGTCGACTGGCCAAGTCTAAAGCCGTATTGATTGTGGTCAATTAAACGATGTCGCTCTAGGTGCCATAAGAGTCGTCGGTGTATCATCCTCTTCACGGTCTTACAAAAGTTGTTTTTAAGAGATATTGCTTTTATTTATATTCCTTTTATGGACCGAAATTAGAAGAGACTCTCCCCAGGAGGAGGACTAAAGGATGAAAGTATACGAATCATTAGTGAGATAGAGCCACGGTTATGCCAAAATTTTGACAAAAGAGTGGACGTCTGTGGAGCTGCAAGAGGTGATCATTAAATGTCAGACACTATGCTTCAATCATCAACAAAAAGTTTTTGAAATCGACGCAAATTATGTGTTTTATTTAAGAATTAAAAAAAAACACTCAATTCGAAAGAGCCCTTACTTTTAAACTTGTATTTTCTTTGTTCCTGAAAATATACAGAAACGACCACGGCGACATCGTTAAGAAGGAATTCTATCACGAGAAGAAAGCAAGGTTACCATCCTAGAACAAAGCTCAAAGATCGCGCATGGAATATTTTGATGATGCTGTTAAATATTGATAATGTCCACTATTTGTTTAAGAGAACACATCGATAACGATTGTTTTTCCTTTTAATTAGATCTTTTTTCTGTTTGAAAAACAACAACCGAGACTCAAGATATGTGGGTTGTTCAACTTGTTACAACTATTCCTAGGAAAACATAAATATACAGGGTGCAAGGGAAGATATTTTCGTAAATTTCACCAACGATTCTTTACAGTTTTTTTGAACAAAAAGTTTCCTTGTAACATAGAAATTCTCTTAATACGGACAACATCTATTTTCGTATTGTTTATTTCGATCTATCGGAATTCCGTTTTTGTTGCATTGGAGTCTTAGCTTTCCGTGTAAGCGCGAGTTCATTTTCTCAGTAGCTGCAAATGCGACCTTGCCGTTCCGATCAGTGCAGTTCATTTAGTCCGGCGTTTGCCACAAAGCGCGTGACACATGCGTAAAGACTATTTTTGTTTTTTATTTATTCGTATATCTATTTATGTATTTAACGTAGAAAAATAATATTTGCAGGTAATAATTACATTAAAACATGTCTCGGTTAACGAGCACTTTTAGAAGACGAGGATGATTTAGATTCAAGGTATATGAATGAAGAACAGGAGTCTGATAATGATTCAGATCATATGAGTATTCAAAGCAATACAGACAGTGAAGTAGATGCTGATATACCATCTTCTGATTCAGACAGCGACGACATACCACTGTCGGAGCTGCAACAAACTGCTTCTGCTGGAACAGAATACTACAAAGGTAAAGATAGTGTTACAAAATGGCAAAAAATCCATACAGGACTGCGATTCGCACCAGAGTTGAAAATATTATTACTCATCTATCTGACGTAAAATCATCTGCGGGAGATAAAAAGTCACCTCTTCAGTGCCTTATATTTTCCTGATAAAATGAATGATGTTATCGTGGATTGCACCAATGAGAAAATTCGTTGCAGTCAACTAATGATCTCCAAAAATCAGAGAATGAGGGCACTTTTTGGTTTGCTTTTCATATCTGGTTTAGCACTTTCTGGTCGTCAAAACATAACCGATTTATGGGCCACCGATGGTACAAGGATGGATATATTTCGAGATACAATGTGTAGAAGCAGATTTGCTTTGTTACTGGATAATTTGAGATTTGATAGCGTTGTTTCACGAAGTGAGAGAATAAAGATCGATCGATCGATTAGTCCCAATCAGGACTACATTTGAAAAATTTGTAAAAAATTGTCAAGATGCTTACATTTTGTATGAAAATCTTACTTTGGATGAACAACTGGTTGCCTTTAGAGAACGATACGGTTTCCGTCAATACATACCATCTGAACCAGCGAACGATGACATACAAATTTATGCTTTGGTGGACAATAAAACCTATTACAGCTTAAATATGGAAATATATTGCGGCAGACCCCGAGAATAGTCCTCTTGCTGCCGGTAACAAACCCTATGATCTAGTTCACCGAATGGTACAATGTGTTTCACAAGTTTCACGAAATATTACAACGGATAACTTTTTCACAAGTTCACGAAAGCACTAATCATTTATTGAAATATCATAAACTCACTGTAGTTGGAACTTTACCCGCTAACCAAACATACATTCCACCTAATTTCAAGAAAAATCGTAAAGTAAATACTACAATGTTTGGGTTCCAAAGAGATATTTGAATTTTATCCTACATACCAAAGCCACGAAAAATGGTGAAAAACATAATGTCATTGCATCACGACAAAGAAATTGGTCCTGAAACCGGAAGCAAAAACCGGCTATTATTACATTTTACAATCAAACCAAAAGTGGCGTTGATGTGGATATTTTTTTAGCTCCCGCTTGGCGTTGAGTTTCGGGACACCTTGTATAACAGGCTTTTTGTGACCTGAAATGGAAATTATCACGTACGATCTCGATTTTCAACGAAACGATGCTAACTGCCATAAAACTGGCAAACCCATCGGTCTTCCATCACCAAAGGCAAAACCAATAGCCCGATTTTAGCACTTTTAAATTTTTTTCCTGTGATGATACGTTTATCACATGACGATAATCAACCGACAATATGAACTTACTGCTAACATCCAAACCAGCATAGTCGAAATAGAGCGACACAATTATGGAGAAATGATCGAAAAGCGTCATTAAAGAATCGTAGCAGACATAACGCCTAGATGTCTTCATCGTAAATTAATAAAGAATCTGAATTTAATTCGATTCTTTTTAAATACTAAACTGGACGAAATTTACCACTAAACATCCAATCACTTTTTTTAAACTTCTCGACGCACGTTTCGACGCATGTTAGCATCATCAGGAGATTATTCAATAGACATCGTTTCAAATATATATACCTACGTATTAATATATCAGATACCACAAATTGGATATCGACTATACCAGTTAATGGTTCAGGCATTTAAAGAAAATCGCCGAGATAAGATCGAAAATTACCGGCGATAATTGCGGACTCGAAGGCAAATTTACGCCAAGGAAACCCGCGCAGTCGGTATAAATTTAATGGGAACAGTCTCTCTGCCCGAACCAGCTTTATATTTAGACGTTTTATTTCTAACAGGTCTTTGGCCACTCTCGCCCAGCGACGATAAACTATCGGGATAGCTGCATCCGGACGGCCATTAACTCGATGGATTATTTAGTAATAATTAGGTTATAACGTACTTAATTCAAATTATGGATGTATGTCGTTCGCGTAAAGTATAAAATTCCCTTCCCATCTCACAGATTACTTTGGATTTTTGAACCAAACAATCAATAAAAAAAAGCCATTACGCAAGCTCCATATTCACCTGATACGGTGTCGTGTGATTTTTTTATTTTTTCTCGTTACTAAAGTTCACCATTGATCTTGAAGGCTGTTCGATTGACAAAAGGAAAAATATATTGCCATGGCAGGGAGCTCTGAGCTATGTCCGAAGTATTATCATTTGAATAAAAGGTTTTTGTGATCAGTTTGCCTTACAGTATTCTGTAAAATTTCAAGCAAGTCAATTAATGACTGAAAATTGAATTTTTGGTGGCCATTTGAAAATGGTCATTTTACGGAAATTTTTATTTTTCTCAACTACGTTCTAAAAAAAGGCAAAATGGCCTAGGGGTCTAAAATATTTTTTTATACATACTAGAAAATATAATAAACAAAATCTGATACAAATAATTCGATTTCGGTTTAAAGTTTTTGAGAAGTGAATTTTTGAAAATGGCCTAAAAATGGTGTTTTTTAGATATTTAAAAAGCAATTTCTCCTGACCTATGACACCTAGAAGGCTGAAATTTGGTTTGTGAGAAGAGTTCACAACTAGAAAACAACAGAAAACAAGTATAAAAGTTGTAAACTCTGGGAAGTAGGCAGATGAAGGCCTCAGAGAAAATCAACTAGATTTTCTTGCAAATAGCTTCAAAGTGGCAGCCAAAATGTCGAGATTTTACAAATCTAAAACGCATTTCTACCCGAGAACCTAGAAATATATATATATATATATATATATATATATATATATATATATATATATATATATATATATATATATATATCTAATATTTTTACGGATGGTAGAATATGTTTCTAAATCATTCAAACCTATATATTAAGCAATATAGCAAATATATTTTAAAATAATTGAAAACATACAATTACTTACTTGAAATTCAAATTCAGTCTGCTGCCCTCATTCTTAAAGATGCTCCTTATCTCTCTCCCACCAGAACTTTCCCCTTCCGACGTCGTATCATCAAGTGTACCGCCCTTAGGCCGTTGGCTCCGCCCCCTCGCTTCGGAAGTTTCCGAATCCGACCCCGAATCGTTACACGATATTCCCTCGTCGTCCTTGTCCGTTGTCGTATCAGTTCTGCTCGGTTTCACTCGGTGAAAGGCCGATTCGGATCGAGACGAGTCGAAGGTGGACGAATCTAGGCGAGCTGTTGTTTCGGTGGGCGGGGAATCGCGTCTGCGTAAAACAGAACGAGGTGATGCGAAGGATTGACTTCGTTTGGGTAGTGGAGAGGATGTTTCACCGGAGTGGGGGGGTTTAAGGATACCTTTACGTTCAATCACATTTTGATCTGAAAGGAAAGAATGAGCAAAACTATCGAATGGTCTTGAAATTATTTTTTTACCTCTTTCTAGTCTCTTCTTTTTGGCTTCTTCTGCCAAGCTGCGCATCTGACTCGCCAAAGACATCTCTCCGTCCTCGTTTTCTTCAGGAGGTTCTTCTAATTCCAGACCGTCTCCTAACGATTGAAACGCAGAATCCGATGACGTTTTGTGACAGGCGGGGCTTTCCGGTGACACGCCCACCTACGTAAAAAAAATGTTTGTTCTGATATGTTCCAAAAATACAACTCGCTTATAATACCGTCTGAAACGTAGATGACAGGAAGGAACTTAGATGATTTTCATTCTCCAATGGCGAGGTGAAATCAAAGGAGGCGGCGTCTAACGAACGAGATGAGCCTGAAAGGGTGCTGTGGGCGTGGTAAGCGAGTTGTGAAGGGCGAGGCGAATGTTCGTCCGTTTGGGGGGCGTGGCGCGGACTGGAGTGACTTAGAAGATTCCGACTGAAAAAAAAATGTTTTAAGACATTAGGTAAAATATAGTAGTCTCAGATCAGCGAAGATGGCAGTTAATTTCTTGGTTAAAAAACGACCGAGAGAGTTGATTGGTAATTTCTGCTATAGTGAATAGAACGTAAAAAAAAATAAAACAAAATTTGTTTTAACAATTATTTATGTAATCGAGAGAAAACAATTTGGGTAACGCGGTCTTATCTTTAGGTTATCAATATCGGCAGTGAAAAGTAAATAAATATTGAAAATATTTCGCATTATTTATTAAACAAGAACGTTTTAAGTAGTATAAAAAAAAACATGATTATTTATATACAGCGACTCAAAAACCGCATTAATACATACAAATTATCGACTATATACTTTGTTGAATCGAAGAGGTGACTTAACATATTTAATTATTTAATAAAATTAATAATAATTAATAATTTAATTTTTCATCACCAGAAAATTCAAGAGGCTAAGGCCAAAAGGGTGATAATAATTTTTATATGTCAAGGTTTACAATAAAATGGGTGCTTTTATTATTAGTAATAATAAAAATGGACTATTTATAGTATAGTCAACGTACAAAATTATGAAGCAGGTATAGTAGCAATCTGGTGTATTCCAAACGACCAAAATTGATGAATAGTAACGGCATTACGTTCTATCACGATAATGCTCGACCACATATCGTTGGTCATTCCCCAAAAATTATTGGCGCTTTGTTGAAATATATTACCAAATCAACCATACAGTTCTGACATTGCTCCATGAAACTTTCATTTATTTCATTCACTTAAAAACTCTTTGTTAGATAAAAATTTGAATTCATTTGACAGTATTACGGGGGTAAAGCAGAAATATTTATAATTTTCCAATGGCAGTGCGATCGCGAAAGAGATTACATTTTTGAGTACTAACTTCCTTTGTAGTAACGCTCCATTAATTTCAGCCGATATGACATTTCGTTTTATTTTTTGTCTGGAAAAACCATCAAGGAACCCGCTGAAAAATGTAAAAAGCAGTATAGAGACTCTGTCCCTTCACATTTTATGGTTTTTACTGACTCTCAATGTGGTCTAACCAGCACCCGTAAAGTTTTGCACCCAGAACCTCTGCTGAGGTCACTAGTGAGAAAATGGTTAACAAAATCCATAAGATTCTGTTGGTCGATCGCAGAGTGAAGATTAGAGAGATCAAACGTTCGCCGTTCTTTCACACATTACAAGAGGGCATCCACACATTGGCTACACACTTGCCATATCATCAGTTCACAAGTAACTGAGCCAAGTAACTGAACATCAATGGCTAAAACAAATCAGAAACGGCCTCGACGTGTTGAAAGCATGGCACACAATATGGCCAATGTGTGGACGGGGACTTGGTATATGTACCAGAGTGCGTTAGTTCCTTTGATGTGGGATTCAAAATCGATCACCCATCGGCAAGTGGCCAACGTAAACCCCAACCTGAGCCAACGTCGTCACAACTTTACTATATCTTAACTCTAGGTGAAATGTAATTTAGGACGGCCCGGGGCCCAGTTGCGCGCGCAATGAAATAAGTGGAAGGAGACATCTATAGAGTACCGAGTCGTGCCGATACGGAGTGCACAAATGCGCAGCAGCAACAAAATATTTTACTGATATTGATATCGTTTGACATTTATATTTTGTAGTTTTATACACCCAGTTGGTGGATTGATATGTATGTAGTTAGTATGTTTGACAAATGTTTTCAAAGGTGTGAAATATAATGATAGTTTCTCGGATATCCCGTGTTAGCTGAATATCCAATAGTGGACGGTTTCGCTAAAGTTTCAATGGAATCTCATCCATGATAATTTTAACACATCAATAGCAGATGGACCAACGGATGATGTACCACCAACATATATAAAATATAAAAAACTACCTCACCTTAGTACCTTAACCAACAAAGCGGTCAAACAATTTAAGCGACTCATCAACATAAAAATAGCCAAATGTAATCTAAAAAAAAAAGGGATTTGTTTACACGAACGAAGGACAAAATTCCACTTCTTAATAAATATTATGTAGTGTATAGGATCCCTTGCTGTGAATGTGAGTGTTATTATATTTGGGTAGACGTTTGGGACAACGAATTATCCAATATAACACGCGCATTGGAAAAACATCTTGTGCATTGGCCAGTCTCGCCGTCAGATTGGTCATAATTCTGATTATAGCTCAATCATGGTCCTAACGACTGAGAATAATCTCACTAAACGGTTGTTCCTGGAGATGTTTCACTAACAGAGATAAAAATAGTGTTAATTCCAGGTCTGATATAGAGTATATATATGATACAGTGTGATATATATATATATATATATATATATATATATATATATATATATATATATATATATATATATATATATATATATACATATATATATATATATATATATATATATATATATATATATATATATATATATATATATATATATATATATATATATATATACATATATATATATATATATATATATATATATATATATATATATATATATATATATATATATATATATATATACACAGAAGACCGAAAGCACGATGGACTGATGACATTAGTTAAGTATATTGGACCCGAGTGTCAGAGGAAAGTCTAGATCCTACTGTGAATCGACACGGGCTGATAATGATGATGATGATGATGATGATGATGATGATGATGATGATTTGTATTCAGTCTCTCACAGTAGTTGTTAATTTCGTACGATTTCGAATTTCGTCATTGGTTATTCGATGTATTATTATCCAAATCACATTGTCATAACATAAGACCTATTTTGCCAGTGTTCTGGCTAGTATCCTCTTATTTTCTTTTCGTATGTTCTTGTCCCACCAGATACTATTAAAACACTCTATAATATTTCTACTTTCGTTTATTCGATGTTTTATTTCTTTGTCCGCTATATCATTTTTGTCGATTAGTGTTCTCAAATATTTGAACTCATCAACTTGGAATTTGATGTCGCTATTGATCACTAGATAATCTGTTATTTTCAACTGGCATGCTTCTTCCATTTTTTGTGCTCTATGTATAGTGTCTTTATGACGAACTCTAAGTCATATGCGTCTTGTGCTTCAATGTCACTTCTACATATGAGTTAACTCCCATCAGTGATAAGCTACACCCTTGACGTAAGGCTCTTGTTATTATTATGGAGTTGTCGGGAGTAGTTGTTGGAGAATGTCTTGTGTGTACCCATAATTTCTGAAATGAAAGCCATGTGTATGGCATTAATTGACTGCCGGACATCTGAAATTAATTCTCTTTGACGAAACGTTTGGGCATGAGAGATCTATCAACGAGATGAGCGCCGGTCAAATGTTGGCCGAGAACAGAATTCAACACCGAAATTGTTCCATTTGCATTATGATCTAATGCGGCATCCACTCTA
Source organism: Cosmopolites sordidus (assembly GCA_031761425.1). NCBI lineage: Eukaryota > Metazoa > Arthropoda > Insecta > Coleoptera > Curculionidae > Cosmopolites > Cosmopolites sordidus. The sequence continues at coordinate 389,146 of JARFXV010001587.1, forward strand.
CTATCCAGCCTTGACCTCCCCAACTGATTTCTCTTTCCATACACGAAGAAATGGCTGGCAGGAAAAAAAATCACATTAAATAAAGATTTCGTCACCGAGACAGAGCACTTTTATGCAGAGTTCAACAAGTCGTACCTTTTGGAAGGTAGGTTGAAAAAGTTAGAACTCGTTGGGGGAATTATATCGAGCTAGAGAAAAACTATATTAGGCAATAAATCGATGTTCGGTCAAAAAGAAATAATATTTCATATACAAATTATCTGACTTTTCAATCTACCCTCGTAAAACGCTTTTTTTTTTCGTCGAGAAAAAAAATTCTTTCATAGCATAAAAAATCTTCTACGATTTATGAGAAAAAAAGTAAACGTGCTTTCCAGATAATCCTTTATGAAGAGTAGCCCTCGTACAATGAAGCTATATTAAAAAAATTCATTGTCATATTAAAATAATTTTGTAACAGCGAAAAATCCGCCGTCACGAAAATACACCGAGACGCAATATTTTATTTATATAAACAGCGTGGGATTTTTGAAAATTAACGTCAACAAAGAGAAAATATCTTTCACCGAAACCATTACAGAACAAAAAAGCCATTCATTACAAAATCGAATGAAATTGCAGAAACCGAACCGTAAAAGTCCAACCAACTCAAATGAAAAACAAGTTAAGAAAAAACGATCCACGTGCCGTGATGAGATCTAAGCGATCACAAACAAACCTACCTGTAAAAATATCAATGTTTACTTACGCAGGTGTGAAAAAAAAATCAAACCAAAACAAAAAAAACTACGCGCACTGAATGTCGAACGATTCAACATCAAACTGGAAGTATCAAGTGGAACTTTTGCGAAAGTTTTTGGACCCGTCTAAATTTAGCAACGCGGCGAGAATCCAGGAATTGTGCCAAGAAAAAGTCGGTTTCTTAATGAGAAGAAAACACCGATAAGATTATGCGGAACACTTATCGATAACATCTTAATTTTATCTTAGATCTAAAAAAAATAATACGCGGGTTGTGCAAAACAAAATCGAATGTTCACAGAAGAACCTGCATCAGTTCTTCTTCAAAACTTCAGAATTTGTCTCTGTCAAACTGCTACAGTAAAGTCGGTTTCTTAATAAGAAGAAAACACCGATAAGATTATGCGGCACAATTATCGATAACATCTTGATTTTATCTTAGATGTAAAAAAAATAATACGCGGGTTGTGCAAAAAAACAAAATCGAAATTTCGCAGAAGAATCTGTACCAGTTCTTCAAAACTTCAGAATTTGTATCTGTCAAACTGCTACAGTAAAGTCGGTTTCTTAATGAGAAGAAAACACCGATAAGATTATGCGGCACAATTATCGAAAACATCTTAATTTTATCTTAGATCTAAAAAAAATAATACGCGGGTTGTGCAAAACAAAATCGAATGTTCACAGAAGAACCTGCATCAGTTCTTCTTCAAAACTTCAGAATTTGTCTCTGTCAAACTGCTACAGTAAAGTCGGTTTCTTAATGAGAAGAAAACACCACTAAGATTATGCGGAACAATTATCGATAACATCTTGATTTTATCTTAGATCTAAAAAAAATAATACGCGGATTGTGCAAAAAACAAAATCGAATTTTCACAGAAGAACCTGTACCAGTTCTTCTTCAAAACTTCAGAATTTGTATCTGTCAAACTGCTACAGTAAAGTCGGTTTCTTAATAAGAAGAAAACACCGATAAGATTATGCGGCACAATTATCGATAACATCTTGATTTTATCTTAGATGTAAAAAAAATAATACGCGGGTTGTGCAAAAAAACAAAATCGAAATTTCGCAGAAGAATCTGTACCAGTTCTTCAAAACTTCAGAATTTGTATCTGTCAAACTGCTACAGTAAAGTCGGTTTCTTAATGAGAAGAAAACACCGATAAGATTATGCGGCACAATTATCGAAAACATCTTAATTTTATCTTAGATCTAAAAAAAATAATACGCGGGTTGTGCAAAACAAAATCGAATGTTCACAGAAGAACCTGCATCAGTTCTTCTTCAAAACTTCAGAATTTGTCTCTGTCAAACTGCTACAGTAAAGTCGGTTTCTTAATGAGAAGAAAACACCACTAAGATTATGCGGAACAATTATCGATAACATCTTGATTTTATCTTAGATCTAAAAAAAATAATACGCGGATTGTGCAAAAAACAAAATCGAATTTTCACAGAAGAACCTGTACCAGTTCTTCTTCAAAACTTCAGAATTTGTATCTGTCAAACTGCTACAGTAAAGTCGGTTTCTTAATAAGAAGAAAACACCGATAAGATTGTGCGGCACAATTATCGATAACATCTTGATTTTATCTTAGATGTAAAAAAAATAATACGCGGGTTGTGCAAAAAAACAAAATCGAAATTTCGCAGAAGAATCTGTACCAGTTCTTCAAAACTTCAGAATTTGTATCTGTCAAACTGCTACAGTAAAGTCGGTTTCTTAATGAGAAGAAAACACCGATAAGATTATGCGGCACAATTATCGAAAACATCTTAATTTTATCTTAGATCTAAAAAAAATAATACGCGGGTTGTGCAAAACAAAATCGAATGTTCACAGAAGAACCTGCATCAGTTCTTCTTCAAAACTTCAGAATTTGTCTCTGTCAAACTGCTACAGTAAAGTCGGTTTCTTAATGAGAAGAAAACACCACTAAGATTATGCGGAACAATTATCGATAACATCTTGATTTTATCTTAGATCTAAAAAAAATAATACGCGGATTGTGCAAAAAACAAAATCGAATTTTCACAGAAGAACCTGTACCAGTTCTTCTTCAAAACTTCAGAATTTGTATCTGTCAAACTGCTACAGTAAAGTCGGTTTCTTAATAAGAAGAAAACACCGATAAGATTATGCGGCACAATTATCGATAACATCTTGATTTTATCTTAGATGTAAAAAAAATAATACGCGGGTTGTGCAAAAAAACAAAATCGAAATTTCGCAGAAGAATCTGTACCAGTTCTTCAAAACTTCAGAATTTGTATCTGTCAAACTGCTACAGTAAAGTCGGTTTCTTAATGAGAAGAAAACACCGATAAGATTATGCGGCACAATTATCGAAAACATCTTAATTTTATCTTAGATCTAAAAAAAATAATACGCGGGTTGTGCAAAACAAAATCGAATGTTCACAGAAGAACCTGCATCAGTTCTTCTTCAAAACTTCAGAATTTGTCTCTGTCAAACTGCTACAGTAAAGTCGGTTTCTTAATGAGAAGAAAACACCACTAAGATTATGCGGAACAATTATCGATAACATCTTGATTTTATCTTAGATCTAAAAAAAATAATACGCGGATTGTGCAAAAAACAAAATCGAATTTTCACAGAAGAACCTGTACCAGTTCTTCTTCAAAACTTCAGAATTTGTATCTGTCAAACTGCTACAGTAAAGTCGGTTTCTTAATAAGAAGAAAACACCGATAAGATTATGCGGCACAATTATCGATAACATCTTGATTTTATCTTAGATGTAAAAAAAATAATACGCGGGTTGTGCAAAAAAACAAAATCGAAATTTCGCAGAAGAATCTGTACCAGTTCTTCAAAACTTCAGAATTTGTATCTGTCAAACTGCTACAGTAAAGTCGGTTTCTTAATGAGAAGAAAACACCGATAAGATTATGCGGAACACTTATCGATAACATCTTAATTTTATCTTAGATCTAAAAAAAATAATACGCGGGTTGTGCAAAACAAAATCGAATGTTCACAGAAGAACCTGCATCAGTTCTTCTTCAAAACTTCAGAATTTGTCTCTGTCAAACTGCTACAGTAAAGTCGGTTTCTTAATGAGAAGAAAACACCACTAAGATTATGCGGAACAATTATCGATAACATCTTGATTTTATCTTAGATCTAAAAAAAATAATACGCGGATTGTGCAAAAAACAAAATCGAATTTTCACAGAAGAACCTGTACCAGTTCTTCTTCAAAACTTCAGAATTTGTATCTGTCAAACTGCTACAGTAAAGTCGGTTTCTTAATAAGAAGAAAACACCGATAAGATTATGCGGCACAATTATCGATAACATCTTGATTTTATCTTAGATGTAAAAAAAATAATACGCGGGTTGTGCAAAAAAACAAAATCGAAATTTCGCAGAAGAATCTGTACCAGTTCTTCAAAACTTCAGAATTTGTATCTGTCAAACTGCTACAGTAAAGTCGGTTTCTTAATGAGAAGAAAACACCGATAAGATTATGCGGCACAATTATCGAAAACATCTTAATTTTATCTTAGATCTTAGAAAAATAATACGCGGGTTGTGCAAAAAACAAAATCGAATTTTCACAGAAGAACCTGTATCAATTCTTCTTCAAAACTTCAGAATTTGTCTCTGTCAAACTGTTACAGTAAAGTCGGTTTCTTAATGAGAAGAAAACACCACTAAGATTATGCGGAACAATTATCGATAACATCTTGAATTTATCTTAGATCTAAAAAAAATAATACGCGGATTGTGCAAAAAACAAAATCGAAATTTCGCAGAAGAATCTGTACCAGTTCTTCTTCAAAACTTCAGAATTTGTATCTGTCAAACTGCTACAGTAAAGTCGGTTTCTTAATGAGAAGAAAGCACCGATAAGATTATGCTGCACAATTATCGATAGCATCTTAATTTTATCTTAGATCTAAAAAAAAATAATACGCGGATTGTGCAAAAAACAAAATCGAATTTTCACAGAAGAACCTGTACCAGTTCTTCAAAACTTCAGAATTTGTATCTGTCAAACTGCTACAGTAAAGTCGGTTTCTTAATGAGAAGAAAACACCGATAAGATTATGCGGCACAATTATCGATAACATCTTGATTTTATCTTAGATGTAAAAAAAATAATACGCGGGTTGTGCAAAAAAACAAAATCGAAATTTCGCAGAAGAATCTGTACCAGTTCTTCTTCAAAACTTCAGAATTTGCCTCTGTCAAACTGCTACAGTAAAGTCGGTTTCTTAATGAGAAGAAATAACACCGATAAGATTATGCGGCACAATTATCGAAAACATCTTAATTTTATCTTAGATCTTAGAAAAATAATACGCGGGTTGTGCAAAAAACAAAATCGAATTTTCACAGAAGAACCTGTATCAATTCTTCTTCAAAACTTCAGAATTTGTCTCTGTCAAACTGTTACAGTAAAGTCGGTTTCTTAATGAGAAGAAAACACCGATAAGATTATGCGGCACAATTATCGATAACATCTTGATTTTATCTTAGATGTAAAAAAAATAATACGCGGATTGTGCAAAAAACAAAATCGAACTTTCACAGAAGAACCTGTACCAATGCTTCTTCAAAACTTCAGAATTTGTATCTGTCAAACTGCTACAGTAAAGTCGATTTCTTAATGAGAAGAAAACACCGATAAGATTATGCGGCACAATTATCGATAACATCTTAATTTTATCTTAGATCTAAAAAAAAATAATACGCGGATTGTGCAAAAAACAAAATCGAATTTTCACAGAAGAACCTGTACCAATTCTTCAAAACTTCAGAATTTGTATCTGTCAAACTGCTACAGTAAAGTCAGTTTCTTAATGAGAAGAAAACACCGATAAGATTATGCGGCACAATTATCGATAACATCTTGATTTGATCTTAGATGTAAAAAAAATAATACGCGGGTTGTGCAAAAAAACAAAATCGAAATTTCGCAGAAGAATCTGTACCAGTTCTTCTTCAAAACTTCAGAATTTGCCTCTGTCAAACTGCTACAGTAAAGTCGGTTTCTTAATGAGAAGAAATAACACCGATAAGATTATGCGGCACAATTATCGAAAACATCTTAATTTTATCTTAGATCTTAGAAAAATAATACGCGGGTTGTGCAAAAAACAAAATCGAATTTTCACAGAAGAACCTGTATCAATTCTTCTTCAAAACTTCAGAATTTGTCTCTGTCAAACTGTTACAGTAAAGTCGGTTTCTTAATGAGAAGAAAACACCGATAAAATTATGCGGCACAATTATCGATAGCATCTTAATTTTATCTTAGATCTAAAAAAAATAATACGCGGATTGTGCAAAAAACAAAATCGAATTTTCACAGAAGAACCTGTACCAATGCTTCTTCAAAACTTCAGAATTTGTATCTGTCAAACTGCTACAGTAAAGTCGGTTTCTTAATGAGAAGAAAACACCACTAAGATTATGCGGAACAATTATCGATAACATCTTGATTTTATCTTAGATCTAAAAAAAATAATACGCGGATTGTGCAAAAAACAAAATCGAATTTTCACAGAAGAACCTGTACCAGTTCTTCTTCAAAACTTCAGAATTTGTATCTGTCAAACTGCTACAGTAAAGTCGGTTTCTTAATGAGAAGAAAACACCGATAAGATTATGCGGCACAATTATCGATAGCATCTTAATTTTATCTTAGATCTAAAAAAAATAATACGCGGATTGTGCAAAAAACAAAATCGAATTTTCACAGAAGAACCTGTACCAGTTCTTCAAAACTTCAGAATTTGTATCTGTCAAACTGCTACAGTAAAGTCGGTTTCTTAATGAGAAGAAAACACCGATAAGATTATGCGGCACAATTATCGAAAACATCTTAATTTTATCTTAGATCTTAGAAAAATAATACGCGGGTTGTGCAAAAAACAAAATCGAATTTTCACAGAAGAACCTGTATCAATTCTTCTTCAAAACTTCAGAATTTGCCTCTGTCAAACTGCTACAGTAAAGTCGGTTTCTTAATGAGAAGAAATAACACCGATAAGATTATGCGGCACAATTATCGAAAACATCTTAATTTTATCTTAGATCTTAGAAAAATAATACGCGGGTTGTGCAAAAAACAAAATCGAATTTTCACAGAAGAACCTGTATCAATTCTTCTTCAAAACTTCAGAATTTGTCTCTGTCAAACTGTTACAGTAAAGTCGGTTTCTTAATGAGAAGAAAACACCGATAAGATTATGCGGAACACTTATCGATAACATCTTAATTTTATCTTAGATCTAAAAAAAATAATACGCGGGTTGTGCAAAACAAAATCGAATGTTCACAGAAGAACCTGCATCAGTTCTTCTTCAAAACTTCAGAATTTGTCTCTGTCAAACTGCTACAGTAAAGTCGGTTTCTTAATGAGAAGAAAACACCACTAAGATTATGCGGAACAATTATCGATAACATCTTGATTTTATCTTAGATCTAAAAAAAATAATACGCGGATTGTGCAAAAAACAAAATCGAATTTTCACAGAAGAACCTGTACCAGTTCTTCAAAACTTCAAAATTTGTATCTGTCAAACTGCTACAGTAAAGTCGGTTTCTTAATAAGAAGAAAACACCGATAAGATTATGCGGCACAATTATCGATAACATCTTGATTTTATCTTAGATGTAAAAAAAATAATACGCGGGTTGTGCAAAAAAACAAAATCGAAATTTCGCAGAAGAATCTGTACCAGTTCTTCAAAACTTCAGAATTTGTATCTGTCAAACTGCTACAGTAAAGTCGGTTTCTTAATGAGAAGAAAACACCGATAAGATTATGCGGCACAATTATCGATAACATCTTGATTTTATCTTAGATGTAAAAAAAATAATACGCGGGTTGTGCAAAAAAACAAAATCGAATTTTCACAGAAGAACCTGTACCAGTTCTTCAAAACTTCAGAATTTGTATCTGTCAAACTGCTACAGTAAAGTCGGTTTCTTAATGAGAAGAAAACACCGATAAGATTATGCGGCACAATTATCGATAACATCTTGATTTTATCTTAGATGTAAAAAAAATAATACGCGGGTTGTGCAAAAAAACAAAATCGAAATTTCGCAGAAGAATCTGTACCAGTTCTTCTTCAAAACTTCAGAATTTGCCTCTGTCAAACTGCTACAGTAAAGTCGGTTTCTTAATGAGAAGAAATAACACCGATAAGATTATGCGGCACAATTATCGAAAACATCTTAATTTTATCTTAGATCTTAGAAAAATAATACGCGGGTTGTGCAAAAAACAAAATCGAATTTTCACAGAAGAACCTGTATCAATTCTTCTTCAAAACTTCAGAATTTGCCTCTGTCAAACTGCTACAGTAAAGTCGGTTTCTTAATGAGAAGAAATAACAGCGATAAGATTATGCGGCACAATTATCGAAAACATCTTAATTTTATCTTAGATCTTAGAAAAATAATACGCGGGTTGTGCAAAAAACAAAATCGAATTTTCACAGAAGAACCTGTATCAATTCTTCTTCAAAACTTCAGAATTTGTCTCTGTCAAACTGTTACAGTAAAGTCGGTTTCTTAATGAGAAGAAAACACCGATAAGATTATGCGGAACACTTATCGATAACATCTTAATTTTATCTTAGATCTAAAAAAAATAATACGCGGGTTGTGCAAAACAAAATCGAATGTTCACAGAAGAACCTGCATCAGTTCTTCTTCAAAACTTCAGAATTTGTCTCTGTCAAACTGCTACAGTAAAGTCGGTTTCTTAATGAGAAGAAAACACCACTAAGATTATGCGGAACAATTATCGATAACATCTTGATTTTATCTTAGATCTAAAAAAAATAATACGCGGATTGTGCAAAAAACAAAATCGAATTTTCACAGAAGAACCTGTACCAGTTCTTCAAAACTTCAAAATTTGTATCTGTCAAACTGCTACAGTAAAGTCGGTTTCTTAATAAGAAGAAAACACCGATAAGATTATGCGGCACAATTATCGATAACATCTTGATTTTATCTTAGATGTAAAAAAAATAATACGCGGGTTGTGCAAAAAAACAAAATCGAAATTTCGCAGAAGAATCTGTACCAGTTCTTCAAAACTTCAGAATTTGTATCTGTCAAACTGCTACAGTAAAGTCGGTTTCTTAATGAGAAGAAAACACCGATAAGATTATGCGGCACAATTATCGAAAACATCTTAATTTTATCTTAGATCTTAGAAAAATAATACGCGGGTTGTGCAAAAAACAAAATCGAATTTTCACAGAAGAACCTGTATCAATTCTTCTTCAAAACTTCAGAATTTGTCTCTGTCAAACTGTTACAGTAAAGTCGGTTTCTTAATGAGAAGAAAACACCGATAAGATTATGCGGAACACTTATCGATAACATCTTAATTTTATCTTAGATCTAAAAAAAATAATACGCGGGTTGTGCAAAACAAAATCGAATGTTCACAGAAGAACCTGCATCAGTTCTTCTTCAAAACTTCAGAATTTGTCTCTGTCAAACTGCTACAGTAAAGTCGGTTTCTTAATGAGAAGAAAACACCACTAAGATTATGCGGAACAATTATCGATAACATCTTGATTTTATCTTAGATCTAAAAAAAATAATACGCGGATTGTGCAAAAAACAAAATCGAATTTTCACAGAAGAACCTGTACCAGTTCTTCAAAACTTCAAAATTTGTATCTGTCAAACTGCTACAGTAAAGTCGGTTTCTTAATAAGAAGAAAACACCGATAAGATTATGCGGCACAATTATCGATAACATCTTGATTTTATCTTAGATGTAAAAAAAATAATACGCGGGTTGTGCAAAAAAACAAAATCGAAATTTCGCAGAAGAATCTGTACCAGTTCTTCAAAACTTCAGAATTTGTATCTGTCAAACTGCTACAGTAAAGTCGGTTTCTTAATGAGAAGAAAACACCGATAAGATTATGCGGCACAATTATCGATAACATCTTGATTTTATCTTAGATGTAAAAAAAATAATACGCGGGTTGTGCAAAAAAACAAAATCGAATTTTCACAGAAGAACCTGTACCAGTTCTTCAAAACTTCAGAATTTGTATCTGTCAAACTGCTACAGTAAAGTCGGTTTCTTAATGAGAAGAAAACACCGATAAGATTATGCGGCACAATTATCGATAACATCTTGATTTTATCTTAGATGTAAAAAAAATAATACGCGGGTTGTGCAAAAAAACAAAATCGAAATTTCGCAGAAGAATCTGTACCAGTTCTTCTTCAAAACTTCAGAATTTGCCTCTGTCAAACTGCTACAGTAAAGTCGGTTTCTTAATGAGAAGAAATAACACCGATAAGATTATGCGGCACAATTATCGAAAACATCTTAATTTTATCTTAGATCTTAGAAAAATAATACGCGGGTTGTGCAAAAAACAAAATCGAATTTTCACAGAAGAACCTGTATCAATTCTTCTTCAAAACTTCAGAATTTGCCTCTGTCAAACTGCTACAGTAAAGTCGGTTTCTTAATGAGAAGAAATAACAGCGATAAGATTATGCGGCACAATTATCGAAAACATCTTAATTTTATCTTAGATCTTAGAAAAATAATACGCGGGTTGTGCAAAAAACAAAATCGAATTTTCACAGAAGAACCTGTATCAATTCTTCTTCAAAACTTCAGAATTTGTCTCTGTCAAACTGTTACAGTAAAGTCGGTTTCTTAATGAGAAGAAAACACCGATAAGATTATGCGGAACACTTATCGATAACATCTTAATTTTATCTTAGATCTAAAAAAAATAATACGCGGGTTGTGCAAAACAAAATCGAATGTTCACAGAAGAACCTGCATCAGTTCTTCTTCAAAACTTCAGAATTTGTCTCTGTCAAACTGCTACAGTAAAGTCGGTTTCTTAATGAGAAGAAAACACCACTAAGATTATGCGGAACAATTATCGATAACATCTTGATTTTATCTTAGATCTAAAAAAAATAATACGCGGATTGTGCAAAAAACAAAATCGAATTTTCACAGAAGAACCTGTACCAGTTCTTCAAAACTTCAAAATTTGTATCTGTCAAACTGCTACAGTAAAGTCGGTTTCTTAATAAGAAGAAAACACCGATAAGATTATGCGGCACAATTATCGATAACATCTTGATTTTATCTTAGATGTAAAAAAAATAATACGCGGGTTGTGCAAAAAAACAAAATCGAAATTTCGCAGAAGAATCTGTACCAGTTCTTCAAAACTTCAGAATTTGTATCTGTCAAACTGCTACAGTAAAGTCGGTTTCTTAATGAGAAGAAAACACCGATAAGATTATGCGGCACAATTATCGAAAACATCTTAATTTTATCTTAGATCTTAGAAAAATAATACGCGGGTTGTGCAAAAAACAAAATCGAATTTTCACAGAAGAACCTGTATCAATTCTTCTTCAAAACTTCAGAATTTGTCTCTGTCAAACTGTACAGTAAAGTCGGTTTCTTAATGAGAAGAAAACACCGATAAAATTATGCGGCACAATTATCGATAGCATCTTAATTTTATCTTAGATCTAAAAAAAATAATGCGCGGATTGTGCAAAAAACAAAATCGAAATTTCGCAGAAGAATCTGTACCAGTTCTTCTTCAAAACTTCAGAATTTGCCTCTGTCAAACTGCTACAGTAAAGTCGGTTTCTTAATGAGAAGAAATAACACCGATAAGATTATGCGGCACAATTATCGAAAACATCTTAATTTTATCTTAGATCTTAGAAAAATAATACGCGGGTTGTGCAAAAAACAAAATCGAATTTTCACAGAAGAACCTGTATCAATTCTTCTTCAAAACTTCAGAATTTGTCTCTGTCAAACTGTACAGTAAAGTCGGTTTCTTAATGAGAAGAAAACACCGATAAAATTATGCGGCACAATTATCGATAGCATCTTAATTTTATCTTAGATCTAAAAAAAATAATACGCGGATTGTGCAAAAAACAAAATCGAATTTTCACAGAAGAACCTGTACCAATGCTTCTTCAAAACTTCAGAATTTGTATCTGTCAAACTGCTACAGTAAAGTCGGTTTCTTAATGAGAAGAAAACACCGATAAGATTATGCGGCACAATTATCGATAGCATCTTAATTTTATCTTAGATCTAAAAAAAAAATAATACGCGGATTGTGCAAAAAACAAAATCGAATTTTCACAGAAGAACCTGTACCAGTTCTTCAAAACTTCAGAATTTGTATCTGTCAAACTGCTACAGTAAAGTCGGTTTCTTAATGAGAAGAAAACACCGATAAGATTATGCGGCACAATTATCGATAACATCTTGATTTTATCTTAGATGTAAAAAAAATAATACGCGGGTTGTGCAAAAAAACAAAATCGAAATTTCGCAGAAGAATCTGTACCAGTTCTTCTTCAAAACTTCAGAATTTGCCTCTGTCAAACTGCTACAGTAAAGTCGGTTTCTTAATGAGAAGAAATAACACCGATAAGATTATGCGGCACAATTATCGAAAACATCTTAATTTTATCTTAGATCTTAGAAAAATAATACGCGGGTTGTGCAAAAAACAAAATCGAATTTTCACAGAAGAACCTGTATCAATTCTTCTTCAAAACTTCAGAATTTGTATCTGTCAAACTGCTACAGTAAAGTCGGTTTCTTAATGAGAAGAAAACACCGATAAGATTATGCGGCACAATTATCGATAGCATCTTAATTTTATCTTAGATCTAAAAAAAATAATACGCGGATTGTGCAAAAAACAAAATCGAATTTTCACAGAAGAACCTGTATCAATTCTTCTGCTACAGTTCACCAAACTGCTACAGTTCACTGCATATTCACAAGATTAGACATACAGGCTTACATGATCCAACTGGTTCTAGGACTAAAGCCAACTCCCCCTCAGCATCATCTGGCTTGAGATTGACGTTATTTAAACAAATATAGACTTTTCCAATAAGAACGTCAGAACTTTGAAACTGAATAATGGCAACACTGCTTGAAATATAAATGTCATTTGATAGACGGTTGTGTTCAATAAATTATCTCAATTCACCATGGATGATTCACCAATCACACGATTCAATATGATGAAGAATGTCTTTATCCTGAACTGTTAAATGCAGATATAAATAATGTTTTCTTTCAACAAGACAGTGCAACTTATCGCACATCTCACCAAATGACATTGTCAACTTGCCATCAAGATCACACGAACTCGGTCCCTTGGATATTTGAACGACACTATTTTCAGAACATAACGCATTTATTTGTTCTTCAAAGTAAGATTACAATTAACCTAACCTAACCTAACCTAACCAAATTAACCTAACCTAACCTAACCTAACCTAACCTAACCTAACCTAACCAAATTCCCTTATTTATGGTAAAAAAAACAAAGGTACTCTTCAGATAGTCCTTTATATAGAGTACCTCTCATATAATGAAGCATTATTTTAAAGAGTTACTTGTCATATTAGTAAAATACTTCATCATGAACTGGGGCGAAACAAAGAGCGTTCATATTTCTTATACAATCGAACACAACTATACCAAAAAGTAATCATCAATTGTCATCAATATCACTGAAATGCATCAAATATTGAAAAAGAATCTGTATATGACCTGTAGAATGTTGGTAGAAGAGTTGCAAGTGCCCAAGAGCACATCATTTGAATCAACACAATCGACCGTAATTTATGCTTGTTTTGTGAACACATTCTATACATGTCGGTAGCAATATCTAGTTTTAAAATATGTTTACAATAACATCGGGAAGCCATAACCTGATCTTGTAGGACCAATAGCATACCCCCAGTTTCTCTTGTAAGCCATCTTTTAGTTAGGAACAAAGTTGAGGCATTTTTATCTACTTCGCAACTTTGGAGTGACACCGCAAATCTGTCGTGAATGGCTTTTCTTAACCAGTCATCTATTAGTCCTGCTTCATTTTTTACTCACAGATGGAAGCTGCATTGGTTTGGGGGGGGTTTAAGGGCGTAAAGTTCATATCAACGTGTATTAGGGCAGAGTATTCAAGTTAATATTCCTATTGAAATAAAATATTTTTTTTTTTTGTTTCAGGTTTTTTTTTGTTTGTTTTCAAGAGATATTATTCCCCGACCGCCATTTTTTTTCCTGATATATAATCTAACTGTGGAAGAATTTGGATGGTGTGCTCTATATGAAGTTAGGAGCACTCTCACCATCCCATCCATAGATTGGGGGCCAGTCGTTGACCATTTGAGGACTTCAACACGTGGGTATTGCTCACGTGTTGATAGCCCATATTGTATTTTTTTTCTTTATTTGGGTTTTTCGCCACGATCTAAAACCCAAATAATTTATTACAAAAAAGAATCACTGAGAAATTTGCCTCGGTTTGGTTTTTTTGGTATTTTTGTTTTTATCCATTGATTCTTTATTTACATAAGAACAGATATTTCTGATATTTTTTGAGTTTTAGATCGTGGCGAAAAATCCAAGTAAAGAAAAAGAAAATATATGAACACGCCAAAAATCATTCAGACATTACTTAGCCCATATTGTGTTTTTCGCACATAAACGAGTCTTTAATATTTTTCTTACTCGGCATCTGAGATCTGATTGGACTTTTTTCTTAATCTCATTGGTTTTAAAGCCCAAGGACTGCTGAAAATCTAAATACTTATACGACTCTCCGATTTCTAGGTTCTTAATTTTAATTCTGTCCATCAATTTTATTGCATTCCGTTTTTCAAACCTTCCCTTCCTCACATCCATATCGGCACACTTTTCCAAATCGAACTCCATGCCTGTTCCTCTACTAAAATGGTGCACTAGCTCTGACTGACTTTGCAACTGTTCTTTAGGCAGCATATATTTTAATATCGTCCATGTAGAATAGATGTGACAGCCTGCCGACGCTTGGCCCCTCAATTCCATATCCACCTTTCAATATATTGCACAGTGGGTTCAATGCGAGACAGAACCAAAGCGGACTGGAAAATCCCTCTTTTAATATGCAGATACGGTGTAGTATATGCAGTTTTATAATTTCGCACATTTAATTTGGTTTTCCAATGTTTCATCAGATGTTGCAAAAGTTGTATAATTATTGGGTTAATTTTGTATATTTTTAGGATATGTACTAGCCACTGGAAAGGCACAGAGTCAAAAAATTTTATATAGTATACGCAAGCGACTAATAGGTTGTGCTGTTTTGACCTGGGTTGATTTGCAATTATGGTATCAACTAAAAGCAGTTCCTTGGAGCCTTGTGATGTCTTTTTACATCAATTTTGTTCAGTAGCCATTATGCTGTTGTTAATTATGTTTTTCAATAGTATTTCCATATTAAAAGTATTTTTATTATTATTATTATTTAAAACTATTATAACTATTTAAATGCCCACGATATTAAATACTGACAATCAATTCAAAAGTTTGACAGTAACTAAATTTCTAGAGCGTCTTGATGTATTTGTTTTAATCATAGTCTACCTACTTTAAGAAAAGTATTACATTTCAAAAGCCCAATTTAACAATGTTAAACGCAGATATCTAGAAAACGGTAAGTCGGAGAGACAATGCAAGGTATACCTTATTGACAAAAAAGATGGAGAAAATAATATTTTTATTTAAAATGCGAAGCCGCAAAAAAGTTGTGACCTTTCAAACATAGAATAGTGTCACAGACAGCGCCCTCTACAATATGCATACAAATTTTCAAAACATTTTAATTTCTTATATTAAAAAAACCCCCCATTACCAAATTTCGTTCAAAAAAAATAGTTTTTAAGAAATTCATTCATTCATTCATTCATTCATATATATATATATATATATATATATATATATATATATATATATATATATATATATATATATATATATATATATATATATATATATATATATATGTATATGTATATGTATATATATATATATATATATATATATATATATATATATATATATATATATATATATATATATATATATATATATATATATATAAACTCAAGTAACTCTGTAGATCAAAAGATCAGCTATGTGCCAAGAGGCGGGACCAAAAGAATACACCGACCAATCAGAACCTGACATGTTACACTTTACGCACCCCAGGCAAGAAATCCGCGACACTCAAGGGCCATTACGGCCCTGCAATTACGATCAGAAACTCTCCACCAAGAGAGCCAAGACTTATTTTCAAGTCCTACAAATCCTAAAAATCGAATTTTGCAGAAAAACCGGTACCACTTCTTCAAAACTTCAGAATTTGCTTCTGTTAAACTGTATTTCAAATAGTAGCGCCTTAGGCAATTGAGATTTTGAAAAAACGTCCTCGAGAATGAATATATATATATATATATATATATATATATATATATATATATATATATATATATATATATATATATATTACTAAGTACTAAACTAATACAAACCTCGCTTCTAATTCATTGGACGTCACTGGCTGGGTCCTGTACCTATCCCCACTTCTCTTTTTCGGTATCGCCCCGCCGCTAGCGCTGACTCCGCCCCCATCGTTCACGTTCTTCTCGAACGTCTTGATCAATTCCAAGACCGTGAGAGGGCGCGCCTTCTTCAGATCTCTGTCGTCCTCTTTGCTTCGGCCAATGGCGTTCGAGCCGACGTTAAAATCGGCACAAATCGTGTAGGATCGCCGAGAAGGACGGAACCGTCCCTCGTCGTTGGCCGGAGGGGGCGTGGCGTCGCCGCAAAACGACAGGCGTGGTCGGGGTGATTCGGCCCTGAGATTGGTGGTTTTTAATATGGGTTTGACGTCTGAAAAATATTAATTTATTTTAAAAATAGGTTTAAAACATTAGCATAAAGATTATTTTACCATCGGAATCCAAACTGGAGAACCGAGAATATCGAAGATCTTGACCTGTATCCAAAATCTCACGCTCGACACTGTTTCTGGGTAGTTTCAAAATAGGTTTCATGGGTTTCTCTTCTCCATCGTCAGTGTCTGTACTGGATTTCTTCTTTAATATAGGTTTAGGAGCATCAGATGAGTTTTCACTGAACGAGTGTTCTTCAGAGAAACTTTTCTTCTTGAGGATGGGTTTGACTGGTTCTTGAGAGGCTTCAGGCTCTAAAACCATCTCAGCTCCACCGGCAGCTGCCAGAATTACTGCAGTTGTGATGGAGACGTGAGGAGTACTGTTAGTACTTCCTGCAAGACAAAGTAAGTAAAAGAAATGATGCTAAAAGAGGCAAGTAGGACTGACCAGCACTGCTCGCCCCTGATCGTCGTTTTAATATTCCCTGAGGCGAGTTCAACGACTGGTCGTCATCTTCAGGCCTAGGTTTCCTCTTAAGAATCCCATGAATGTGAACTTCCGGAGACTGAGTGCGTCTGAGTTCTTCAAGTGAAGACCTTCTTTGACTTTTTAGAATAGACCTAGAAATATTCATTGAAAAAAAAATGGCGAAGGATTGGATTGTATGTAACTTACTTTGAATCAGCACCTTTATTCGCCACATCTGGACTACAGCTTCTGTGCCTCATCACTGTGGATTCATCCAAGCTGCGCCTCTTCTTCAATATCCCTTGTTTCCTATTCGTGGTTGCAGGTTCCACAACGCTCGGTGAGAAGGTGACCGGGGTCGAGTGAGCTTCAGTCTTTTCATCTACAATTTCACCAATTTCAAGCAAAAATGGCAGCTTCTCCAGCAAAAAATACAATTTTACCTTGAGCCACCTTCCGTTTCAAGATGGAGACGGGCCCCACATGAGTTGGTGCAGGTGTTTCGTTAACTACAACTACAACAGTCTCTTTCTCCTCTCTCGGTTTGCGTTTGAGTATGGAAGAAGGTGTCAGATCCATCTAGAGTGAGATACAATATATGTAAATACAGTAATGAGACTGTTGGCCTCCCCTTTGGAGGAGAGGCAGGTTAACATCAAACGTGTTAGGTACAAAGTTATAATAATTACACGAACCAAAATGAACGACAAGGAACACTTATTACGCTTTGATTTTTGGATGATACCTGTTTTACTGGACTAGGTCTCTTAGCTGGAAGCTCCTTGGTTCTATTAGCAAGTCTCTCCACTCTGGCTAGCGTTTCTCTGGTGAAAGCTCTCAGCTCCTCCATCCTTTTAGCGATGTTCTTATTAGTTTCATTATCCGAAGTCGCAGTTGAAGACTTCCCAGCAGTACTTCGCGTAACTGTTGAGCTTGGTACTGTTTTCTCTTTCGCTGCTGCCATCTGAGCCTTCCTGGCAGCGAAAGGTTTGTATTTGTGCGTATCAGAGGCTGACGGGGAAGTAACTGAACGTCTTGCATTCTCCATATGCATCGATAAGTCTGAACGTCTGCAAAACGATATTATTTCAAGGACCTTTTACAGAAACTATTGGAGTATCTTACTTGGAAGTTTGTCTGGATGGAGAACTGGAAGCTACGGGCGTGGGTATGAGGGTATTCGGTGATGATGAGGCAGTGAAACGAGCTGGTGAAGGCATATTAGCGAACGATGTTGAGGAGGCAGTAGGTGTATCACGAGAAGGCGGTGGCCGCGGTGTTTGGTCCAGGACTTCCTGAGGAAAGAAACGTCGGCGTCTGCGGGCAGCCTTTTGATCTTCTAATCAACAAAAACAAATTTTATTAGACGCTAAAATTAAGCTGTGTCGTTTTTTAGTCCCAACAAAATTATTTCGCTTTCTAAAACTTTTCAACAAGAGAACAGAATAGAAAGGCAACAGATGGAGTGGCTTAAAACAGAAGTGGAAATAAACTCGCAGAAATGGAGAAAAACGAGATGTCGACTCCAGAGGACATAGGGTAGTGACTTGAAAGGAATCGGTAGGCTACAGTGGAAATGTGTGGCACAGAACCGAGACAGGTGGAAACTCTTAAGCGAGCCCTATGCCCAAAATTGGACGAGAATGAAAGGTAGAAAAAAAAGAAGAAGCCCAACTCACAACCAAAACAGAAGCGAAATGTGTAAACTGATATGGGCACATGAAAAGGATGGAGGTGAAGAGGTGTTCCTCAAAGGTATGGCACTGGACTCCAATACAGCGAAGGAAAAGAGGAAGACCAAGATTATTATAGGAAAAAGCAAGAACAGATCTTTTCATTGGAAAAGGGAGGAAAAGTGGCACACATATTTTATTTTACAGTGACACTCTTCCCAAAAAAGTTGGCCACCCCTGGTCTAAACCAATGCCCTCGAGCATTTTGCGTTGGGACATGGTCAACATAAGTTTCTCCAAGTATACGACGGCTTTCATTCGCGGTTTTCTTTTGATTGAACAAGAAAAACTGCTGCAAATGCTTTTTCTTTGGCTCGAAACTCGACAAGTTTACAACGCGAAAAAAACGTGACGCTAACTCAAAATCGTTTAAACATCAACGATGTTTTGAAAGGTAAGAGATAAGAGATTAGACTGTGAACCGATCCTTGTTTCAAGCACTATCTCTTAAAAAAAAGAATTATTAACCGCCATACCCGGTAAATTGACAGGAAAAGGTGACAGAATTGCCCATTGTCGTTTCGTCTTGTTATTTATCAAAAAATATGATTAAACTGACAACAATTTCCTAAAACCCATTAATTCAAGTACCTCTCAAAATACTTCAAGATCTACGGAATAGATATAATTAAAAACAGTGATGATACATCGAAGAATAATCTTACCATTAAAGCTAGCAGGGGGAACTTCCTCCGAGGTCAGAGATCTGTTCAGGTTTGACTTTCTCTTGTTGCTCTTGTCCCGCTCTGGTCTGTTTTTGTTGGGGTCCGACAATGGCGACAAGCTTTTCTGTAATAAACAAGTTGCGTAACATAAAAGTGAAAAATAACACACAATGAATAAAAGCGGAAATAAAATTTAAAAAAAGCGTACACTCACGCGCGTTCATACATAAAAGAGGTATGGAAATGCTAAATACCATGGTCGAATTGATATGGGTTATCTGCATAAAGAGTCATTCTCTGAAAAATGTTTTAAAATCGTTCGGTGGATCGACCGCAAAGTTCTAGGAACTACCGATGATCCCTACTTCCTTTTCATTTCTGTTACATACCGTTCTTTAACCTTTTTAAAAATTCCTGTTATACAAGGTAAGTAAATAATGCAATGAGACCGATTTTTATAATGTTTTTGATTCATTTGAAATTACAATTCTGTAGCCTAAACAAAACGTTGCACGTAGTTGCACGTTTTCGATGACGCTATTAAAGAACACCAGAAATACCACCACAAAAATTAAATAATAAAATAATCAAATGGAATGTATTCAATAAATTTCCAAAACATTAAAACTTTGAGTTGAATGTGTTATGTTGTTTGACAACGGGCCTATTTTAGAAAACCGATTCATTTTTAAACACAATCTTAGAGGCTAACGTGTTAAACTTTTACGTTAAAAGTTTTTAATATGGGGTTATTTGGATCATTCGTCATCGGGGGCGAATGGGATCACTCTTTCAAACTGACATTCATTACATGTTTGAGGTTATCTATTCATATTTATTTCATTGTAGATGGTTCGCACGTGCAAAAGAAAAACAGATACGGCAGAATGGCCTGAAGAAAAGATGATAGAGGCTACAAATAAAGTCCTGGCCAACAAGTTAATCGTACACAACTTTACAAAGAAGAGTCTCTTTATCCAGAGCTGTTGTCATTAGGGTTATCAAGAGGATTGATGGTATGAAAAAGAAAAAAGTGGCCGAATTCTTTAAGACTTTGGAAACAGTAGTAGACGAGAACGATTTAAGAGGAAGACATGAGTGTATTTATAATGTAGACGAAACGGGGATACCGCTTAATAATCGACCACCTAACATTATAGCCCAGAAAGGGGCAAAAGATGTCGTCAGCATTACGAATGTCGAACGAGATGAAAATGTAACCGTCTTAGTCTGTATGAATGCAACAGGGCTCAATTGGTTTTGTTTAAAGGTGTGAGTAAACGAGACGATTTTCTTACAGGGATGCTACCTGGTACTGAAGTTGTTATGACAGAAAAGGGGTGGGTAACTGAAGAAGCTTTTCAGTTGTCGTTTTAATCAGCGTTTTAATCGCTACCGCACCCAAGAAAAAGTTATTCTAATTTTGGATGGACACGCGTCTTACACAAGCTACTCATTGGTAAACCTATGCGAGTCTTGTGACACAAGTGTGTTGAGTCACAAGTCTTGTGAGTGTGTGTTTTCTCAAATTGTGAGCTTGTTCTTCTCGCTCGATGTATCGTTTTTCAAAACATCTTATCACCAACACGCTACATCATGGCAACATTCACATTCAAATCAAGAAATCAGAATAGTCGCTTTCGGATGACTTTTTAAACAGGCTTGGAGCACGGATTCCGCTGTTGGGAATGCTGTAGAAGGCTTTGAAAAGACTGGAATATTTCCATTAAACGCCAATGCAATACCTAATCACAAGTTTATCGATGATTAAGAGATGGCCATTGTGAAGCGGCCATTTCTAAGAGAATTCGTAAAACTTCAAAACCGGTCTTGCATTTAACCTCGCCTCAGAGTAAGATTAATCTTCTCGAAAAGGCTATCAAAGAAAAAAAATCAGGCAGATAAAAAAAGCTTCAGAAAATAAGATAACGACTGAGGGCAGAGAAAATATTAGGAAGAAGAATAAAGCAAAGCCTGAGATAAAAATTAAGAATTCATCTGTAAAACAAATCGAGTGGCAGTGTATTTTATTGTTCCGATATATTCATTCATCCACCATCAGAGGATTGAATTCAGTACCATGCATACGAAGAATGGTGCCACGAAAAATGGGAGAGGAAGAAGGACCGTATATATGTGTTGTTAATGATCCATAACATGTTATGTACGATCCTATTCACCCCGAAAATTGGGGCGATTCGGATATTTTTGTTTTTTTTTTCTTTTTAGTCACTAATTAAGAGTGTTTATGAACGATTTAAGTTTGACATTTATATATACAATATATACTACTAAAGATATAGAAACCAGAATAACTATAACTTAAACAAAGTACTTGTAAAGGAAATTATGAACATAATGAAAGAGTGAAAGAATTTACATATGTGCGAAGTATTTCACCAGAACCATATTCGCCAGATATGGCACCGCGAGATTTTTATGTTCCCTCGATCGAAGGAACCATTTCGTCGAAGCCGTTTCGAATCCATAGAAGCCATTCAAGACTATTCACTCGCCGCTTTGAAGGAAACACCAAAACTTTACCATAAAAACTATTTGGGAGGCTGGAAAAAATGTTGAAATAAGTGTATTATAGTGAGGGGAAATTACTTCGAAGAAAACAAAATAAATCAATTGTATTTTATTTAAAAAAGTTCACTTACTTTTTGATCAGCTTTTAGCAATCCAAAAATTTTCAAAGCGTCTTTTATTAGCAAATATTCAAACTCCTTGTAAAAAGTTGAAAACCCATTCTTTTCCATAGAACCTTTCCACTTCTTTTTTGTATTTTTCATTGAAAATTTATTTCCACGTCTGTTACAGTTAACAGTAATGTATTGTAGGTAAATGTGTTTCATTGATGCTCAGTAAGGATATAACGAAACAGTCCATGAGAGGGACCTTCAACGAAAACCACACATAGGAAAAGATAAAGACTAATTAAAAATGAGTCAAGGATTGGACGAAGCCAACAGTGAATGTCAATTCTAGGGCAAAAATAAATATTTTACCGGGGTAGTACGAAAAATTCTTCGGGAGGAAAAGGTATGGCCAATTTTTGCACGGTCAACAAAGTGTGCGTTGTTTTTTTAATTCTTCAATATTTCATTGTTGAATTATTTTATAAAAACGGGCGTCCATTAAGCGATTAAGTTTTCTCACACAATCGTCGTTTCAGAGGAAGCACATTTTGAAATTGGTGGCTATGTTATAAACAATTATGTAATAAAATATGTATATAAACAAAATTGTCGGAGTGAGAAGAATTTTATATTATTCCATATTTCTTTCAGAATGCTGCTGGTAAAGCTGTAACTGTGAATGGTGTGCGGTAAAAAAAACTATAAACAAAAAATGGGGAAAGACGTCAGGCGTCTACCAAATGAATTGTGGCTCGCGCAATAAATTTTATATAGAACATACAGGTAGATCATTTACGGGGGGAACTGCATTTAGAAATTTCAAAAAATCGATTTTGTTCATATTTCGAAAATATAACACATTGAGAGTATACTTGCGAGAAGAAAAATAAAAATATTAAATATTTATGGAGTCATCGCACATATAGTAAAGCGCGCCGAAGCTTACAAACTGCGAGCCAGGTACTGCTTAACCAAGGCTACTGGGGCTATTGAGCATTCAAACCTTAGAGGCTGAGCAGTAAATATTGGCAGGTAAAACCGGGCTATTCAATTACAATATCATCTTATCTATTACCGGGGTGTTTTGGAAATTTTGCTGGTCATTCATGGTTATTATATGGTTGTTTTTTCAATATATTACCACTAACCATGGATTAACCGGAGTCTTTCAGAGACAGAAACAGCTCGTGCAGGCTGAAAACTGCACCAGGTTGAAGAAAACCAGCTTTTCGATGAGGCTTCAGAAATTTCAAAAAATCGATTTTGTTCATATTTCGAAAATATAACATATTGAGAGTATACTTGCGAGAAGACAAATAAAAATATTAAATATTTATGGAGTCATCGCACATATAGTAAAACGCGCCGAAGCTTCCATATTGCGAGCCAGGTACTGCTTAACCAAAGCTACTGAGGCTATTGAACATTTAAACCTTAGAGGCTAAGCAGTAAATATTGGCAGGTAAAACCGATCTATTAAATTACAATATGATCTTATCTATTACCGGGGAGTTTTGAAAATTTCGCTGGTCATTCATGGTTATTATATGGTTGTTTCTTAAATATATTACCACCAACCATGGATTAACCGGAGTCTTTCCCAGACAGAAGCAGCTCGTGCAGCCTGAAAACAGCAGCAGGTTGAAGAAAACCAGCTTTTCGATTAGGCTGAAGATCTATTATATATACCTGGGATCGCTGATTGATCGATAAGTCACTGAAACTAATCGTCTTATCGAACTGAAACTTTAAACGAGATCATCTCGAAACTGTGTTTTCAAAAACCGCTCACTCTGTAACTCAAAACGTTATTGATCGATTTGGCTGAAATTTTGAGAGGCTTTTCTCTATATCATTATCGCAAAGATGCCTCTAAAGTTTTAAAGATTTCGTGTAAATAAACTAGTTGTTGGGATAAAAATGTCGAAAAAAATAGTACAAAATTATTTTACGCTTATTAAAGCTTACTAAATTTTTAATTTAATACTTTTTTATAGTTTTGTAGGTTTATCCTTCCCGTGCATATATCAGAAACGGAAAGCAATTACTGTTTTATGTTTCAGATGAATAGGAAAAGAGTGACCAATGGAGCACTCTTGGACTTAGCGCCAAAGAGGCCCGAAAAAAAACACTCAGCCGCCATTTCTCTATTCCCTCTAGCTAATAATTGAAGCAAAGAATCTTTAGAAGATTTGGAGAAGACGATACGTTCAATATGTTTAAAGAAACAGGTGCAAAGTTACTTCTTGATCATTGCTTAAGTAGTAATCAAGACGTTTAGGCTTGGGGTATGATCGCGTAGACAATGGCAAGTAACTTAGCTTAGTATCTATATACCAAAAATACCAATACAAAAAATAGCTTAGTATCTTTATACCAAAGATACAATACAAAAACGGAACTTCTAACCTCAGTTTTAGCAGAGCTCCCGCTTCCACGTTGAGCTGTAAGAGCCTTAGCTCTCAAATGGGAGGCCCTGGTGGGTCGAGGTCCCTCCGAACTGCTCGAAGAACCGCCCCTAACGGTACCAGCGTCACCGACATGGCCGAATTGTTCCGCCAACTGTTTGCGGCGTTCCTCCTTGTAGCTGGCTATGCGACTGGCACGGCTATCTCGATGGTTTTCCGCCATAGCTTCATCAGGACACGATAGAGGTCGTCGGAATCGGTTCAGTCTCAAGCGGAAACGCCTCTTCGGTCGTCTATCTGAAATAAAATCAAACGCTGGATCAATTTATGACATATAACAAGATGGGACAAAGGAGGGGATGGAACATATTGGAGAAATTAGAAATCATAAGGTAAAACATTAGGCTGTATATTCCGTTTCAAGATATTTTGTTACCATTAGGCAAAATGTTAATTGCCCCAATAAATAACAATAAAAATATTCCTAGTTTCTTAAAAGGCGCCAGAGCCGGAGTGGTTTAACTTCTGAATAATTTTGGGAAAAATAAAATATTGTTAAATTATGACTAAATTATTATTATTATTATTATTATGCATGACTAAAATATTGTTTATTGGTTTGTGTATTTTGAATTTATTAGTACAATAAAAATAAATAAATAGATTTATCTATTAGTACAATAAAAATTATAACTTAAATTTAATTATACATTTAATTCGGTTTCGCACGCACTGTCACTTTGATTTACATTAATAATAAGTGGTTCTATATTATTAGTAAATGATACATAGGAATCTTCTAATTTAATAACATGGTTAATCGAATTTATCCAAATTTCTTTCGGAATACTATATACAACCTTCCGAATTAATGTAGCAGCACTTGCACTTAGAGTCGGATAAATATTTTCTGCTCTAACATTGGATTTTACCTGATGCCACATATGCTCAATTGAATTAAAAATACGGTAATACGAAGGAAGCCGTAAAACCGTATGTCCCATATCGATAGCAATGGTATCACATACATATTCCTTTTTAATATTAAATGTCGTTACTATCTTTAGATCACATTTTTTGCATGTATTTTCGACGTATATATCGTTTTTTAACATATAGCTCTGAATTTCCAATTCAGGAAATTAGGAACTTTTTTAGTGATTCTGATAACTAAAATTGTCCTTTACAATTATACTTTCCTTATGCACATTGGACAAAAGGCTATTATAAACCAATCTTCAAAATGTTCTGCTGTGGTGTCGTCATGGTAGTTCAAAGATGAATGTTTAATATTTTTGGAGGATAACCGCAAACAATTTAGACCCATCCATCCTCGGAACCATCATGTAAAATTGTAATTCTTTTTCCCTTGTTCGCTGGGGCTTTGGTTTAACATTTTCTTGATGTATCTACCCATCCTTTTACTGTGCGTTTCAGTTGTATCGAACCAGTTTCATCAAGGTAGATAATGGGACGATTTTCTGATCTGTATTTTTTTATAGGGTTTACGTAGTCTAACCGCCGCAATCGTTGTGATTCCATTAATAATTGTCTTTTTTTAATAATCCGATATGCGAAACTTATTTGAGATAATATTCTCCGGAGGCTAGTTCTCCTACAAAAATGTTGGTTTCATCTTTCCTTAGTCGCAATTGCAATGAATGCAATGTAGGCACAGTTTGCTCTTTATGCATAGCATAAAATTTGCTTCGAATTAAGTCTTTGTTGCTTTCGTCAACACATTTGTTTTCACCAGAATCACTACGAACTTTTTTGGCTTTAATTGGCTTCGTCACAATATCTTTAACTGTAAACAACGGAATTTTCGTTAATGAAAACGTTTCTGCTGCTGCTGCATTTACATTAAGCCTCCTGTTCAATAAAGAAATATACACATTTTTAACAATTTGCTTAGCATCGAGCGACATATGTTTTCATTTAAAATTAGCACTACCGGAGACGCAATGATCATTATATTGTCAAGAAAGCCACATTTTTAGAACGTTTGGAATAACAAAAAATACGATCGAAATTATAGAACTGCACTTTTAAAAAAGTATGCGAACTAAACTAAAATATTTCGAAACTACTAAACCAGGCATAAAATTAATTTTATCTTTCTTACCTGTTATTTTATTAGGCCCGACCCTGTTTACGTTTCTTGCAACTTTGTCAGATTTCGTTACGACAGGGGTTGTTAACAGTTCTTGTAGTATCTTGAACCGCACTATACCTAAACTGTACCTTCCTAGCAGGTATATATTTGTCGTAGTTGTCGTTTCGGAGTAGTCCGAAATTTCCTTAAATTTCAAGGATTAGTTTTTTTAGGAAATGAAATTTTTGCCTCATATTCTAAAAGGTTCAAAGAATTTTTTAAGCTAATAAAAAAATCGATTTTTTGAAAAATGTACAGTGGTGTTATCCCTTAATAATCACTGACAAATCGACCGGTGGAATATTCTGAAATTTTGATGTTGAGTAGTGTTGCTTCAAGTTAGAAGTGTAAAAACAAAACGTAAACATTAAAAAATACACGATGATCTTACCAACGATAGGCTGTTCGTCTGAGGAGTCGAACATTATCTCGGCGTTACGAAACAGTGTAAATATTTACCCGAACTGGTTCTTTGTTGATTTCGATTTTTCGAACTGGTGGAAAACGCTTGACCGATGCAGTCCAATCTTGTTTTGGCACTAGCTCGAGCTGCTCGCAATTGATTCAAACACCGTTTGAACGATCACGTCACGCTTTAGATATTCTAGTTTTAAATTGTGTTTATAATACGCCGATCTGATTGAAGAAAATAATTGCAGAATCGACCACCCGACCGTATTAAAAGACTCCATTCATCAATTATGTCTATTAATAGGTTAGAAAAATGTATACGAAGGTAGACTGAAAATTTTTCAGTCCTTCGATCACGATAGTTTCCTAGTCTACCCTACGTCCAGTATAGAAACTTGTACATTCTGGGTAAAAAGTATCCGGAATTTCTCATTAACAAAGTCCGAGTAAAATATTCTTTAATTTTCTTTTCCCTCTATAAGATGAATCTGATATCAGTAGCAGCTCGTGAGGGAAGGCGTTGGGGCGCCGCCCCTCCAGCGTTTATCACAGTAAACAATTCTTCAGAGCAAAACACCATATTTTATCTCCGCTCACCTGTATAGGGTTTCAATAGCAAGAAAAGTAACTGAGTAAAGTAAAGTAAAGTCTAAGAAACTGTAGACGACTTTATATATCTTGGGCAGAGGATTTCAATGGAGGAGAATACCGCCGGGGGCTGGAACGGCGTCTTAAATGTGGCTGGCAGGTATTTGGCAGAGTCAACATGGTGTTTAAGAGTAGACTCCTATTTTGCCAGAAAAGAAAAATCTTCGATCAGTGCGTCCTACCCGTTATGACACACGGAAGTGAAACCTGGACACTCACATCGCAATCAATTCAAAAATTTCGGGTAGCACAGGGGGGAATGGAAAGATGTATGCTTGGTATTACAAGACGAGACAGAAAGTCCTGCGCATGGATGAGGAAACAAACGAAAGTGTGTGACATCATTGGAAGAGTGGAGCAATTAAAATGGAGATGGGCAGGCCTTATAGCGAGGCGATGGGATAACAGATGGACCGAGGCAATCCTGGAGTGGATACCACTTGATCGCAAACGTCCTCGAAGAAGATCGAAAGGTCGATGGACTAATTGACATATATATATACAGGGTGTTTGGGGCATCCTCTGCCAAATTAAAATGGCCGATAGGAGGTTTTTTTTGCTATCTTCTCGCCATCCATAAAGCATTATGGGGGCCACAGGTTTTTTTTATGTTAATTGTTTAATTCTTTATTTGAAAAATTCCGTTCCAAAACGTTTCTTGGACTTGAAGTAAAAATAAAATCTTAATAATCAATGTTTTAATTAATCACAAATTTTACAAATCACAATTTCACTCAAAGTCAATTGTCTGTCATCCATAACCATATCATGTATAGAATTAATTATTTGTTCAGTAGTTGCATTTATTGCAAGTTCAGAACGAGGGTCATCATCCAGGTATGTTCGACCACGTTGAAACTCACCTGCCCACTTACAAACCATTGTTTTTGAAAGAGCATGTTGCCCTAATACATTTACTAGTTTACTATGAATTTCTATTGCCTTTAAACAATTTTTATGAAGAATTTAATCACTGCACGATTTTCAATATTTTTCATTTAAAAAAATAACACCAATACGTTTAATTTAAGCTGCTTTTTTGACAGGAATGAATTGGCAGATCAACTTGAAACTTCATATATGTTCATATCAAGGATGAAACTTCAAAATGTAGTAGATAGTATAGTTCTTTTGCTACTCTATAGGTGTCGCTCCGCGAACTTATCAATTAGCCTAATATATTCACTATATCCTACGGATATATTATATAACGTGATGTATAAATCCTTTTCGTCACCAAGGCAATAAAAAAAAAGCAACTCTTTGCATAACCAACTGGTTATACTCGTTCTCTTGATGCAGCACTTTCACCATTGGCAGAACATCACCTGGCAGTTAGAAAAATACGAAAAAAAAGGAGCAGAAAACGAAATCGCCAAGGAAAAAGCGACAAAGTCATAGAACCGTTACTTTAGCAGTAATATTTGTTTATAACGTGGTGCTAAACAAACAAAAATAAATCACATCCAGCTAAACCTTGTACTATACGGGGGAACTTTGATAAATAGTAGTTGCACCCATAAGTAATGTCGTTCTTCGATACTGTACAAAATTGTCGTTTATTTAAGAGTTACCACAGTTTAAACTGTGGTGATAGTAGATATCAAAATAAGAGGATTTAGTCAATAAATATGTTGGCAAATGCTAGTTATTAAAAAAAAATACAGGGTGTTGAAAGTGAAACTAAAAATCGGAGTAGTTGGGTTTTCAAAGGCGACAAATCCGAATTTGGTACTAGCTTGATCCTAGTTCCTCGAGGGCGCTTGCTACCTACTTTGTGCGGAATTAACTCGCTCATATTTTTGACCTGGTGGGAATATTTTGACTTTAAAATAAAGAAGAGCCATAATTCCGTAAACGTAAAAAAGATATCCTTGGTCAATATCGATATCTCACGCCGTTTGCGAGATATTCGTGTTCGAATTGCACATCTTGTCGATGACTAAAAAATCTGCAATTCACAAAGTGTGCCAACTAATAAGTGATTATTTCACCAAATAAAAATTCCGCGTCTGGTAAAAGTTGCCTGGTCAGTAAACAATATCTTTTTCAGGAACATGGGAGTCTTCGTTTCTTTTATGTAATAGATTTTGACAAAATTCTGATCTAGCCGGCAAATCTTGTGGCAATAAATTTTGAACAGGCGAAAAATGGTAGGGAAACAATTTTTCTTTGTGGAGTACTCTTGAAACGGTAGATTTGCTAATTCCTGTAGATGCCTCCAAACGTCTAGTGCTTAGTTCAGGATTTTCCGCGATACTAACCAAAATGTGTTCTTCTTGTTCTAGCGTTATTTCATTTTCGTTTCGGTCGTCCACCAGGATTGTTGTAATACAACGAACCTGTTTCGCCTAACTTATTGAAAATTCTTTGAAAAATGTGTCGATTTGGATAGATTCTGGTTGGATAGAGCTCTTGATACCTTCTAACTGCAGCGCGACTATTGCAATTTACTTGTGCACAAACTCAGAGTATATCCTTTAAATGACGGTTAGAAAACTAATTAAGTCTGGGCATTTTTTACAAATTATTTAATACCAACTCAAGATTGGAGAAACTTGTTTCCACCTACGTTTAATAGGAGAGATAGAAAAAAAGGACAGTTGATATGGAGACGTAATAATTTGTACACAACTTTCAAGACACACTTTGTAAATTGCAGATTATTCAGTCATCGACAAGATGAGCAATGGAGTATTCGAACACGAATATCTCGCAAACGGCATGAGATATCGATATTGACCCAGGGTACCTTTTCAACGTGGAAATTATGACTCTTCTCTATTTTGAAGTGAAAATGTTATATAGGGGGTATATATTATGGGGTTATACGGGGGTATATTACGGGGTTATATATGAGGTAAAAAATATGAGCGAGTTAATTCCTCACAAAGTAGGTAGCAAGCTCCCTCTAGTTCCTAGGCTCAAGCTAGTACCAAATTCGGATTTGTCGCCTTTGAAAACCGAACTACCGCGATTTTGAACCTGATATCTTCCTTCTTTCCTTATGTCTTCCCGCACCTGATCCACCCACCTAATTTTCGGTCTCCCTCTTCTTTTGTTAGTATCCGATCTCCACATTGTAATTTCCTTTACTACTTTGTTGTCTTCCATTCTTCTTATATGGCCAAACCAGCGGAGTCTTTACACTTTTATGGTCTTCACTATATCTTCTCCTTTCAAACTGGTTTTTATTTCAAAATTCATTAACCTTCTGTATTAATCTTCTGCAACTTTCTTTAATCCATATATTCTTCTTACTATCTTCCTTTCGAATATTCGTAACTTTTCCTGTTTCAAGCTTATTAAATTCATTTTCTCCGCCCCATAGGTCACCACCAGTCTAATAACTGCTTTATATACCTTCATTTTTGTATTTATACTTATGTTTTTGCATTTCATAATGCTTTTGAATTTATAATAGGCTCTGTGTCCCGCCTGTACTCTGTGATCAATCTCTACGTTTCTGTCGCTTTTACTATTTATTATTATTCCCAAATATTTTTTAAAGTTTTCCACTACTTCAAATCCAAAATTTCGTGTTTTTACTAATTTGTTTGTAACTCTTGTATTTTCTTTCCTTATTTCCATATATTTACTTTTTTCTTGATTTATTGTAAGGCCTCTTTTCTTTGCTTCTTGTCCAATTTTTTGGATTGCTTCTTCCAGACTTATTTTGTCTCTAGCTAGCACAGTAAGATCTTCTGCTCATGCAACTGCTTGTGTCGCTTTATTGATGATTGTTCCAATGAAATTACACTCTTTGATTACCGCATCCCGTGTTAATATGAACAATATTGTTGATAGCCTATTTCCTTGTCTCACTCCTATATTGATCTCAAAATCCTGTTTGTCCTTCCGCTGTTCTAACTACTGCTTGTGAATTTTTCATTGTCATTTCTGTTAGTCTTATTAGCTTGCCCGGTATTATCATGTCCGTCATAGCTTTCATTAGTTGTCCCCGTTTCAGACTATCGAAAGCCTGTTTGAAATCAATATACACAATTTGTAATTCCATTCCATATTCCTGAGATTTTTCGATTATTTGCTTTACTATATGTCGCGTCTATGGTAGATCTACCGCGTCTATGGTAGATCTGCCTCTCCTAAAGCCATATTGACAGTCTCCAATTTTTCCTTCTGTTTACCTCATCAATCTGTTATTTAAACCATGGTCAGTATCTTATATACAACACTAGGTAAGGTAATTTCGCTGTAATTTGCACAATCTTTTGGAGCTCCCTTAAATTGGCATTATTATTCCTTTTTTTCCACTCATTAGGCATTTTTTCTTTCTTCCAGATATGGATTACCAACTTAACTATCCTTCTTTCTAAAGTTTCTCCCCCGTATCTTATAATCTCATTGACTATATTATCTAATCCACCTGCTTTATTTAATTTAAGTCGAGTTATTACATCACTAAATTCTTCTTCTGTGGGTATACCCAGTTCTTCTTCTTCCATATTGCCTTCTAGGTTTCGGTCAATTTCCATTTCCGTCACCGTTCCGTTATCTGTTAATATTTTTCTAAAATGATTCGCCCATTCGGTGCTACTTATGTTTGTTGTATTTCTTTTCGCATTTTGTCTTTTAATATATCTGTATATTTTTATGTTATTCTTATTATCTTTTTCTATCATCTCCATCATTTACTCTATCCATCTAGTTTTCTTAGTTTTTACTAGTTTAGTGCTGTTTTTTTCTAATTTCCTGATATGCCCTGTAATCTACTTCACTCTGTGTTCACAACCACTTCAATCTAGCAGCCCTCTTCCTCTGCATTCTTCGTCAAACCATTCATTCCTTCCTTCTATGGATTTTTTTCCCATTATCTTATCTGTGGCGACTCAATACATCTTTTTATATTACTCGATTCTACTTCTATATTTTCGTCTTATGAACTGTCTGCTAGTTGTTTTCTGACTTCTTCTTCGTAAAGTGACTCCTTACCTGTTATCATCTCAATTTTCCATCTCCTGTTTGAAAATTCACAATTAATTTCATTTTTGGTACTAGTAAGAGTTGTAATAAAATGATGATTACGTAAACGAGTAAAAAAAAATTTAATATCAATTAAAAAGTGAAATATTTGAATATTCCAAACTTTTCTAAATATGTATATGTTAATGCAGATATAAGAATGAAAAAAGCGCCACACTGTATACAATGAGTTGTATGAAATCATACGGTAACTGTAGACGCTGTTTTTTTATTGTCGTGCTTCAAATGCAAATGGCGAAGGTTGTAATAGAACGTGTTTTCTATCTTGATATTAATATTTTCTTGCACATGTCTTTCATTTTTTTTTTCTTATTGCGCTTTGGAATATTAATATCAAAATAATTAGCGAGATATTTAGATTAACGTTATAACAACTGTAACACATACTGTACATTAATTATCCATAATTGTTTATTACGTAGGTTTGGCTGTCGAGCATAATTCAACAGGCGAAACGCACTTTTCAATATCGTTAATTAAATCTAAGAAATTATTAGAAAATTCGTACTGTTTGTTCATTATATTTTTTCAGAATCGCTATCGAAACTTTATGTATCGAAGCAACTACATTGCCGTGCAGGGACGCCACATACAACACATACAGCCCGCACAAAGTAAAATTGTTATTGATGAGGTCCTCAATACAAAAAAAAAGTGAGACTTTTGAGAAATTTTTAATACAAGATTTCCTGTCAATGATAAGTTAAAATCAACTTTTATTTGATTGCTATATCATTCATCACTGTCACTGTACAAAAATACATATAAACAAAAAAAAGATTGATAAAGATTTCGAAAGTTTTTAGTTGTATATGAAAAACTGACAAATGCGTAAACACAAAACACGAATCAAAATATTGCGAGGGACAGTGAAATCATCCTGACAATATTGAAATCAAGGTTTTTCCCCATATATCATGATTAGAAAATAAAAACCTTTATGCATAGCTGTTAATATTTGATTATTTTATTGTATCGTAGTGTTTTGCTTTAGAAATGTGAGTTTTTTTTGTTAATTTTAAATTGACCTGCAAAATATTTTCATTTTCTTGTAACTTTTTACTAATAAGTATAATTATAACCGAATTAAATGCTGCTTGTGTCGCTTTATTGATGATTGTTCCAATGAAATTACACTCTTTGATTACCGCATCCGAAATCATCCTGACAATATTGAAATCAAGGTTTTTCCCCATATATCATGATTAGAAAATAAAAACCTTTATGCATAGCTGTTAATATTTGATTATTTTATTGTATCGTAGTGTTTTGCTTTAGAAATGTGAGTTTTTTTTGTTAATTTTAAATTGACCTGCAAAATATTTTCATTTTCTTGTAACTTTTTACTAATAAGTATAATTATAACCGAATTAAATGTATAATGAAGTTATAATTTTTATTGTACTAATAGATAAATTTATTTATTTATTTTTATTGTACTAATAAATTGAAAATACACAAACCAGTAAACAATGTTTTAGTCATACATAATAATAATAATTAATACAGGAGTGGCGTGAAAAAAAGTCGGCACTGAATATTGACCAGCCCATTAAACTGGAGAGAACCAACATCAAAATTGATTGTTTGGCATTTGCTGATGATCTAGCAATTTTAGCTCAAGATGTATTAACGGCTCAAAAACAGATTGAAATCCTAAAAGAAACAGCAGAAAAGGTAGGACTCCAAATATCCTTTGAAAAGACACAATACATGACCTGCAACAGACTAAGAACGCCATTTCTAAAAACAAAATATGGTAACATCAGACGAGTCTCTCAATTCAAATATTTGGGTGAAATAATCATGGAAAATGGGTTGGAAAAAGCGGCCAATAAGGGTAGATGTCAAAAAATGGAAACGGCATTGAGACTTACACAAAATATTTACAACAAAAAATGCCTATCTAAAAACACAAAACTGAGACATTACAACACGGTTATTAAGCCAGAAAGAGGGACATCGAGGACATTGAAAAGAAGGAAAGAAAAATCATAAGAAAAATCCTAGGCCCCAAACAAATAAATAGCACACACAACAATACACAGATATACATAGCGATATGAGAAAAAGAAGACTTAAGTTTTACGGACACATCAAACGCATGAATCCGAGTAGGCTAACTAGACAAATAGTCGAATTTTATGAAAATAGGAGTAAAGCTAAAGTAGAAATAATTAAATGGATTGCGGCAATTAAAGAGGACCTAAGATCAGCAAATATTACACAAAGTGAAATTCAGGATAGAGGTTGTTTCAGACACAAGGTTAACGTTTGGAAGGTTGGCCAGAGAGAAAAATGTAGGAAGACTGGAACAACTTGGTCTGACGAAAGGAAAAAAGCTCATAGCGAAAGAATGAAATTAGTATGGGCTCAAAGGAAGGCTAACAACAATAAACGCCTCTAATTGTACTTCGCGTGGTCCACCAGTGCCCATACGTGAATAATAATAATAATAATAAAGGCAGGAGCGGAGAGTCCGTTTGGTGAGTAGCGCCACCACCTTTCCGAGCTGAGAGGAGTAAACCTCTAAAAAAAATCCCCTAAGCTCAAGGTGGAAATCCATCGTGCCGATGAGCTGAATGGCACAGGGTTAAATTGTCTTTAACGATGTCTCCGGATACCTAACGCCCTCCGGTAGTAAATAGCTTTCCCATGGTAATTCGGGGCTTTGCCTTGGGTGACCTCTTTTTTCCCTTGACCCAAAACTAAAAGTTATGAGACAGAAACAAATAAAAGTAATTTTCAAGGTGGTAAGGTTTTGCGGACAAGAATCCTTCGAAACCGTCGGCAGGATTTGTCTGAGGTTGGCGAGTCTGGAGCAAGTGGCGGCTCCCAACTCTATTGTACCACAAGATTGGCAACGGAAAAGGTAATTTGATCACAATTATACACCACTAAAACTGAGCCATGTAAACTATACTATCGAAACAGGTACAATACAAAAAAACATAAATCCCTGGGAACATAAACCAATCCATGGTAGACATGTAGAATTATTAAATGGCAATACTATTGATAAGAAAGCTTCTCTGCTCTGGTTAGGCGAGAATCAACTATATCCGGAAACTGAGGGTTTTGTTATTGCTATCCAGGATAAAGTCATCAAAACCAATAATTAAGATATATGTCCAAAATGCGGCAAAATAGGGGAGACTGTTGAGCACATAATTGGTGGATGTCCTACTTTAGCAGAAAACGCATATTTAGGAAGGCATAATCAGCTTGCTAAAATAATCCACCAAAAATTGGCACTTAATCATGGTCTTTTACCAACATCTACTCCGTCGTATTATAAATACAGTCCTTAAGCTGTTCTGGAGTCTGACGATGTGCTGCTCTACCGAGATAGACCGATAATAACTGACAGGGCTGTTGAGTACAATAGACCAGACATAATCTTAATAAATAAAAAAGAAAAGCGAGG
This sequence comes from Cosmopolites sordidus, assembly GCA_031761425.1. Taxonomy (NCBI): domain Eukaryota; kingdom Metazoa; phylum Arthropoda; class Insecta; order Coleoptera; family Curculionidae; genus Cosmopolites; species Cosmopolites sordidus. The sequence continues at coordinate 425,229 of JARFXV010001587.1, forward strand.
AGCAATTATTGACATTGCCATACCACTGTCTCACAATATATACATAAAACGGAGGTGGAAAAAGTTTCTAAGTATGAAAATCTTTCTTATGAATTGAAGAACATCTGGCAACATGAAAAAGTCAACATCGAACTTTTTGTAATTTCCGCAGCGGGATTGGTGAGCCACAGATTCTCCAAAAGTTTAACAAACTGCGAACTAACTAGAAATGTCATAAAACTGGGACAACGGGCTATATTGTTGCGAACCTGCCACATAGTTCGAAAATTGTTGTCTTAATGCCAACGGAATACTGGGTTATAATGAAATTTATCCCTAGGCTCCGAGCCGAACTCCAACATCGCGAGGGAGGAATCGATTTATGGTTTCCAGCTCTTTGATCTGAGAGAGTGACACCAAGTCGATGATAATAATAATAATAATAATTTAACAATATTTTATTTTTTCCAAAATTATTCAGAAGTTACACCACTCCGACTCTGGCGCCTTTGAAGAAACTAGGAATATTTTTATTGGGGCAATTAACATTTTGCCGAAAGGCCACGAAATATCTTGAACCGGACTATATATACAACGTTGCACTTTTAACACCACCCCTTTAATAAAACCATAAAAAGTCCTCTTTGACCACCCCACGTACACGAATCGAAATAAAACTCGCATCTACCGTAAAAAGAAACAGTCATATATTCTTGGAAACGATTTTACAAAGTTTTTTTATGAATTTATTGATGCCTGACTGCGAGATAAGTTTAATATACAATAAAAATACTGCTGCTTATTTGTTCTGTTATTTATTTATTTATTTGAGAAAATTTTACAAATTATTTTACATTTCGAAAAAGCGAAAATCACGTTAGCGATAAATAAACAAACAAACAAAAAAGGATCACTTACGTGCGTCGATCGTGTAACCACTGAAAAATACAAAGTAGTGGAGCGAGCAGTGAGGCGTATCAGCAAACACTGTTAAGGGAGAAAAAACACGAAGAGCACCTTTCGGGGGGTTTGTACGCGTGCTAATGTAAAGGAAAACACCGTACGAATGAAATCCTGCTAAACAATGAGAGAGAGAACGATCAACAGCAGCAACTTGTGGCTTTCGATGACTGGTTTTATCTTTGCGAGAACCGACGCCGTCGACGTACAAGCTTATAGATAACGATTCCAGGTGATATTTGCTGACGTATTTTACACAATCGGTCCGACAATTTAAAACAAGACATTATTTATAGTTTTCGTTATTATTTAGTCTAAATAAACTCCTTGTGATTTAATTCTTCTATTGGAACTTTCAGCGTAAAACAATAAACTCGAAGATTTACCATTTGAACGCGCGTTTCGGCAACTATGTTAGCATCATCGGGAGATGATTTAATCTATCTCCTGGTGATGTTGTTAAATCATCTCCTGATTAGGCTAACGTGGTTGGCAAAACGCGATTTCGTAATATTTTATTGTATTGTATAGGCTTAGAGTTTGTATTGCACAAAACATACAGGTAGACATATTTAACATATAATTAAATGACTGTAGTGACTTCTTTATAAATGTTTGTACATAAACTGTCTTACTTAAAACTAAATATGTATGACGTTTTGTCTACTATAACAATAAGTTTTGTTACTCTATAATAATTGCTTTCTAATCAAATATTAAAACATTTGATGACCTATATTCTTAATATACCATGACTTATTATGAATGTATTCATTAGTTTAATAATAACATAAAGCCTAAGGTGAATTGCATTAAAAACGAAATATAAAAAACAAAAATGTAAAAATCTCGGAAATTATGACAATTATGAAAACATTCCATTTAAAAAAACTGAGATGTTAAAATTTTTTCATTTATCTCAGTTATCCTGGACACCCTTTATAACGTAGACATTTTTTTTGCATTAAAAGTTAAGTCATAGTTTCACTAATACTACTACCAAAAATGATAATCCTACATCAAACAATAAATGATTTATGACGCTGCAAAATAGAGTCTGCAACTCTCATATTTTTTACAAAATAGCGGATATCGGTAAAACTATTGGGTTTAGGTATAGGACTTGTTCCACGAAATATATTTAGAGTCAATAGCAGAATGCATAAATTGATGAACATATATATATATATAGGGTGTTCGATAAGAAAAAACAAAACTATATCCCGCCACGGTTTTGTGAGATAACCTGTATACATAAAATTAATTTAAATTATGCAGCCTATTTCGTTGTATAACTTTTATGGAAAACTTTTTCTGAATCGTCAGCCATTATCAAGATATATATATATATATATATATATATATATATATATATATATATATATATATATATATATATATATATATATATATATATATTTATATATATATATATATATTTATATATATATATATATATTTATATATATATATATATATATATATATATATATATATATATATATATATATATATATATTTTTTTTTTTTCTGTTTAATTTTCCAATTAGTTGGAATTTGGTCATTCTCAAAGGGTACGGCCTTGATAGTCAAGCTGCTGTCGCCATTACATAAAAATAATAGAAAAATTTATATAAAATTACATTTACAAATAAATGTTTTTCAGCCCTTCTGGTTGTTTGTAAAATGTGATGTCGATTCGTATCGTTAATGTTATATAGTTAAATCAAAAGGAAAGGAAAAGGTTTACGGTTAGAGGAGCATCAACATCTTAGGCTATTTAGCGACTGGACCTATAGCTTAACGTGGGTTCCGAACCCCGGTCATCAGCTACCGATAAATCCAGGTTAGCACACCCGTCAGGCGGAAACCCTTGGTTATGTGCCTACCCATAAGTCTATCAGGAAGCCTACCGACTGGCGAGTGACCAACGTAGAACACTTCTCAGAAGGCATCCGGCCTTACCCAGCCTTTAACTGGCGTGACTGAGGGGTAATTCGTTGTCGGATTTAACACTCTTGCCTAGAAACAATCACAGACATTTTGGTGTAGATCTGTGGGTGTGTGTGTGTGTGTGTGTGTGTGTGTGTGTGTGTGTGTGTGTGTGTGTGTGTGTGTGTGTAATGTGAGTGTATATAAGTGTGTGTGTAATGTGAGTGTATATAAGTGTGTGTGTAGGGTAGGAAGTAAGACGGACAGCAGAATTAAAGAAAAACACCCATTCGAGCGCTGGAATCGAACCAGCTACCTTTGAATTGCCAGGCAGGTGACTAACCCACCAGACCACCGCGGCCGGCAAAAAAAAAATTAAATGAAGCAGTGATAGAAACCTACAGACAGGTTTTGAAATATACTCTTTATGGAATGTTAGCAAGGGAAAACAGTTTTCTGATGAAGGTCAAATCAGGACCGAAACGTTAAATAGAGACAAGGAAAGAAAAACCTGAACACCTATATTTTACTTCTTAAAATTTATACGGCCCAATATACCCAAGAAATATATATATATATATATATATATATATATATATATATATATATATATATATATATATATATATATATATATATATATATTTGTGCGTACTGTTTCACGAATGGAAAAACATGTATTGGGTTTATTCCGGCAGTACATCCGGTTGTCGAGTTGGTCCCTGCCGGAAGCTTGCAGACGTATCACCAAACTCTCATTTCGTGCTTACTGTCGCGAGGTTCGTGACTTTCTAAAAGTCTTTTATTCTTTCTTCTTCTGTCTTTTTTTCTTTTCTTCCTCAGAGAAAGTCATGACATGTCATGACCTCGTGACAGTAAGCACCGAAGATGCCAAATGAGATATATATATATATATATATATATATATATATATATATATATATATATATATATATATAAAATCATTTTTTATCATATATAAAATTTTTATCATATATAAAATCATTTATTAAAAAGATAAAAATCATTTTTTTTGTGTATTTTCAAGTGTTAACCGAGTAAGAAACATTCTCAGTTATAATTAGCAAACTGTCTCCTACAACTTTGTTTTATGACATTTTGTCGTAATTTCACGAATAGAGGGGCGGGGGGGAGTTTTACCAATTGAGATAAAAAGTCGTCTAATGTCCGTTTGCCTTAACCGATTTTCCTCAATTTGGATTCATTTAAAAGGCAATTGCTGGGACAATCAGATAATCTGGGAGATAAATTATTTAGTTTATAAATGAAACCGCGAGGTGGCGTTACATTTAACAATAGTTTTTTGAAGTTTTCTTCAGTTTTTTCAAATGGAATGGTACAGCTTTTACTACATGACAAGCAAGGTAATTTAAAGAGGAATCGTCCAGTGAAAACCCGAAATCGATATCTCTGACATGTCAAGATACATATTTCGAATTTTCTGAAAAAATCAGTTATTATTTCACTACTACTTGCATTAAGTAAAAAAAATATTAACCTAATGTTGTGTGTGTGTGTGTGTGTATTTTCCTGACATAATAAATAATTTTATTTTAATTTTAAATATTATTGTTTTTTAGGATTTTTTCGGTCAAGTATTAACATATTATTATTTTATTAACGTTTCGGTTTATTTTAAGACCATCCTCAGAACAATTGAGCTATATCTTATTGAATAATTATTTTTTTATGTTTTTTTACATGAAATATGACATGTTTTAAACTTTTCAGTTGATATTTATGGCTTTCAAAATTATAAATATGTCATGTAAAGATCTAGCTGAATTGTTCTAAGGATGGTTATATCTATATATATATATATATATATATATATATATATATATATATATATATATATATATATATATATATATATATATATATATATATATATATATATAAATAATATATCTATATTACAGAATGTCGATGATCATGACTTCTCTTCAAGATGATTCACCATTGACAATTTCTGGTCGGTCAGGAGGACAAAGAATCGATGCGCCGGCGGAGGATTTGAAATGTTTTTTTTTTCGAAAGCGACAACAAATCGCCTCAAGACGGTCACGTAACCCGTTCAATATACGGATTTGCGTTCCCTACGCACACAAAAATACGTGCCAATATGATTTTATTTTATTGTAGTCGAATCGTACGAGTTTGTTATTTTCTCTTCGATAGGTTGATAAAAGTGTGGCAAAAAATATTTAAAAATGATAAAAGAAGGCCCTGTAGAGGCACTACATCGTAGGATTGCGTACGTTCTTGCTGTAAAATATACACTGTGTTCAAAAGAAAAACTGACGAATTGTGAAATAAAATTAAATATGATATATCCTTATATTAGATAATAATTCATTAACTTAATTATTTTCAGCCTTATAGTTATTTCAAATTCTTATAGCAAATATCCACGCCAAAAAATATATGTTGCTGTATATATGGTGAGATCAGCTGAACTTCGTGTATTATGAATTGCTGCAATATGGAGGCCCTGGAGAAAAAAAGGTGTTATACAAGCGGGTAACAAAGGAAAGTCATTTTACTTAATTACAATGCTTGGTCACATGTGTTCACCAAGTTAAACTGGGAAAATGTATAGAATTATTCATTTCACTTTGACAATTTGTAGGATTAATTTACCCGGAAGCAAAACAATCAGTTCCAATATGTGTTATCAACAAACAGTCAAAATGATGATGCTTCGCCACAGAAACGTTGAATATTACCAAATCGTAAAGACGGCATTGTGTTCTATCACACTAGTGCTCGACCACCTGCAGCTAAGTTGAGTCCGTTATATAGCCCTGACATTGCACCATCAGACTTCCAATTCTAGTAAAACGGTCACCTAATATGACATGAGTTGAATTGCACATAGACAAGTGTGAAAGAAATTGATACCATCCAACTCTTAGTTAAAAAAAAAACAATAAAATAACGTTTTGCTTCCTATAAATCACAAAAAAACAAATAACAACACATAAGCTATGGAAAATATTTATTTTTACACTTTGATCAAATAAATACAAGTTACAGTAATGTTTAATTAGCAACAGCACAAACAATAACAATACATGTACATATCCAGTCAGTCGAGGGTTCTCGACGATAGACAACCAGTAATACACCTTCGGGCATTTCACTAGTTGTCTATAGATGAAACATTAAATATCAAATTATTTTGTTTCTATCTATATGACATTACTTACAATAGAACAAACAGCTTAGGTTTTTGAAATGTTTATAGCAATAAATATTTTTTTTTGGTTTGGTCTAGTTAAAGTCTTGGATTGGCGTGAAAAAAATAGTTTAAGGTCACTTTTATTTTCATGAGGAAATAACAGCCAGGAAAATTCTCGACTAAAATAAATTTTAACTACCTTGGAATCGGCTAAAAATACGTGAAAAATTCTTGTATCATTCTCTTATTATAATGGTATCATTGAGCAGAAAAAAAATTAAATAAACATATATTAAACGAATGAATATGTGGTTTTCAATAGGGGTCGTTCGATATATTGTGAGATAAAATTGACAACAATGCTTCGTTAAAACTATTGGTTTTTAATTAGTAAGTTGGTTTATTTAGTTTATTTGCAAAAACCGTCTAGTCAACTACACTATAGAACAATGATTTCAGATATTTACGAAAATTTGGACTGGCCAAGGTCATTAGTTGGATATTGCAGATGGTAAAATTGTACTGAGAGTCAATTTGTTCGTATGGTTTGAAAATACATAATTTTTCACCTAAGTTTTGATGAAACATAAATTTCAAACATTCAAGTAGAAAGGCTTGGTCCATGCTATGTAAACTGGGTGGGTCCTATGGTAAGTTTGCTCAGTAGCCTGGTGTTTCAACAAATCACATAGCTAACCATATAGTAGAAATGTGCAAATCATCCAGCGATAAACTGCCTACTTTCAGGATCAAGAAAGAATAAACACATTTAAAAACTCATCCTCCAAACGAATCGAATTTCTCCTCACCTTTCACTCTAGATGTATTGAAAGTTGCTCTAAAACAGATAAAAATTGATAAAGCACCTGAGTTTGATAACATACACACCGAATTTTTAGTCCAACTTGGGGAAAAAGCCAAACACTGGTTGACTCGTCTATTCTTCACCATTTGGAGGACGGAGATATTTCCCAATGAACTGAAGAAAACAAAGATTGGACCAGGTGCTAGCTTTGACAACTTTTATAGAGGCCAGTTTCCGAGAAAAACTTAAGACATCGGTTGCCTTCGTCGACCTAACGACACCGTTTGGAGGGAGGGGATAATATGTAAACTCAAGGTGATTGAGTGCCGAACAACTGCAGCTCTTATTAATAACATGATAAGCAAGAGATAATTTCGGGTTTGCTTGGGTGGAAAAAAAAGTACAACGGTTTTAAATAATGGTCTGCCACAGGGTTCGGTCCTGACTCCTCTCATCTTTAGTCTTGATATTTCTGGCCTTCCAAATACTAGTTACTCTTAGTTGAGTTAACTCTGCTACGCCGACGATACCGCTCTTGCTTGGATATCGAAAGAACACTGGAATCACTCACAAAGTGCTTAGTTGCCCTTAACTCTTACTTTAAAAAATGGAGACTAAAGCTCAGTGTCAGTAAGTCTGAAGTATGTGCGTTTCAGCTTAACAACAAGCAAGCTAAGACTGAACTCCAGCTACAATTTAACGGTAACATCCTCCGTCATAACCGGTTACCCAAATATCTTGGAATCATGATCGATAGCACTCTATCGTATAAAAAAACATCTTGAAAATACATCAGCCAAGATAAAAACAAGAAACAATATCAACCAAAAACTGCGTGGTACAATCTGGGGGATGGCGATGGAGACTTTGCGTATATCATCTCTAGCGCTGGTTTCCAGCTACAGAATACTGTGCTCCAACCATACCAACCTAATTAATGCGCAGCTTAACAATACCATGCGCATAATCGCTGGAACAATCTGATAAACTCCTACCTACATCCCTTACTAAATAATATCTATCCACCTCTGATTCGTAGAACTGAGGCTCTGCTCAGAGAATACAGCATTATTCAAGATAACCTGCAACTACCCATTCTTCACGATATACCTATCCTGCGACAAAATAGACTGCGATCAAGAAACCCGCCACTACTATATGCTGAATAGCTTGACAAATGGAACACCAAAGTAAAAAAATTCTGGAACCAAAATTTCATAAACATTGAAAATCTCCAAGGGCGGGAATGGTTTGATAGATACAACTGTGATACTGCGAACATCGAGCTTAACAGAAAACTATGGGTTAAATTAAATAGAAACCGCACTGGATGTGATCGATGTGAGGGACTCACTCTATAAATGGAGTTTGTGAGTTGTGACTGTAGTGCAGTGAAACAATCCATCAGTCATATTAGTGGAGAGTGCCCCCTACACTCTTATCAGGCCATCTGGAATGATTTTATGAGAGATTGGAAACCTAGATATTAATGTTTCGTTTGGGTTCGTCTGGGTGTTTTATGTGCACCGTTTGTTTTATTTTCTTCTTTTTTACCCTTTTGTTTCTGTACACTTATTATACTACATGTTTATATGATAAATGATGCTATACGAATAAATAAATAACTGCACATCAAAAACTCGACATGGGCTTTTAGAGATTGATCCAGTTGAAAGGGAGATAAAGAAGATAAAGGCTCACTGAAGAGCTGTAGCAACACAGGAAGAAGACTAAGATATTGGGCAATAACCACAAGCGAAAAATGATAGTCAGGTAGTAAAATCTATAACAAGATTTCGAAAAATTTGAGCAAAAACTTTCAAAAAAGTTCTTTAGTAGGTTATGTACGTATTATGTAAAACCCAGGTCGACTCTTTTGAATCGTCTTGAACCTACTTTGAAATGTGCATTTATAGAAAACTACTAAGTGTTCTGGGCTAGTAAAACAGCCAACAAAGAAATATTAAGCATGCATAAAAATCAAGAAATATTCCCATCGAATAAACGAAGAAAAACCTCGCTTACCTTGACCATTTTCTATGAAATAAAAACCTTCAACAAATACTAGAATTCTATGGATAATGGTCTGGATTAAGATCAAACAAAGAACTTGTAAATACTATAGAAGATAAAGAAATATTTAGAAATATGGTCGCCAACATTAAATAAGTGGGTAGGTAATTTTACTTAACGCGCCTAAGACCCCTTAACACACGGATGGGTATTTTGTTTCTGGATCAATCCCTGCTAGCAAACAGCTAATTTCTAATCCGAACTTGTGTAGATTAGCCCCCGAGGAAAAGCCAAGCTTTTGTACTACATTTCAATATGTAAGAAAGTAATCTCCTATAGAAAATTATCACACCAATTCGAGGTTAGGTAAGACAGGACGTTGGTCAGGACAGTCGGTAAACTGTTACCGTTGTTAACTAAAAGTAGAAAACTAAGCTAAGCAAATTATACAAAGACCTGGATATTGTAAACAATTTGTGAGTTCAGTGAGTCAGATGGGCGAACATCCCAGAAAGCAGAATACCGAGGAGAATCATGGAAGACCATGGATGGCTGCTAGGCTTCCTCCTGGAGTACCACGAGAAGAAGATGCTGATAACGCTACCAATGATATTGTGTCCTGGAGCAGGCAGGGTGCTGGGAAATAAATTCTGAACTTCGGAAGACATTAATCTGGCTATAATTTTGTCATTGAAATTAGCCTGACATCGGCATTGCTTGACGCAGCCCTGCGATTTTCGAAAGAGATAACTACCCTTAGTGTACCAGGCCATGGTTCACTAAGAGTAGTGGAATGGAAAATTATCCTGGAATTGCTTGAAAGTGTCCTAGGATTTCTGAAATTGATAATTACCTTAGAAACTCGTGTCATGGACATGAAACTCTGAATTATGTCGCTTAAATAACAAAATAACTAAGATAAATAAACCTAACCTGACCGTTTAAAAAATGTAATATTTTTATATCTCCAAATATATATACTGACCCCTACCATAAAGTGTGACCAAAAAATATGTTTTAAACTGTAGTTATAAACTACATAATATTACTGATAATTACTTACGGTATTTTTTCTGTCTTATTCGGCCTACACAGCGTGAGCTAAAAAAGCATATTAATTGGTCACAGATTTTTATAAATAAAAATAGACAAAAAAAAGATCTGTAGAAAACTTGTAGTGTTATAACGTTGAGCTGGTAACGGAAGGCTGGACGTCCTCACTTTTACTAACCTACAATAAAATCTCGGCTATAAAAAAAACATACTTTCAAAAAATACAGATGCATTTTACCTACATCGTACGACGGATGCAACAGCTGATGCAAGATGCACAAAACGTAAGTATGGCTACAGTGTGAACATAACAGTGCTGGGGAATGTGCCAAAATATTTTTTTTCGTATTTCCTTTTCTTCAAAATAAAAACCTGCACTTTACACCTTTAAGAATAACGATGCTTACCGACAAAAACATTGGAAATAGAGTGGTTTTCAGCAGACTTGGACCATTTATCAACGCATATCACAATCGTTTAGATATTTCTTAAGTTTTTCAATTTTTTATACAGTTGATAAGCTATACTGTGTAATATGGTGGAGAAAACCAAAAGGATTCAAACTAAATTTGCTCTAAGAATGGTACTAGGTCCACATGGTATGCTAGATGGTACTGCAGAGTCTTTATTTAATCGCGAAACCTACATACACAGGGTGCGGCGCCACAATCCGGACAAAATTTAATTTGAAATTCCCACCGTTCTATACCACTTGTAGAGTCGCGATGAACAGTCATAACCTCGCAATAGTTGCAATGTTGAAACTAAGTGCGGAGTATAACCGAAGAGCTGCGATTATCGAAAGTGTTCGCGCTGGGCCCTCTGCGACAGAAATCATTCGATTCTTCGGGTATCCGAGATCCACACATGCCGTCGCGAAATATAATGAGTCAACAAAGGTTTTGCAATACCGACAAGCAAAACTCAACAACAAACTTCAACGGGCTCGGGAGCTGATTTTTGAGGATCCAATGCAGTCGACCCGAAAATTGTCATCGGTTATCGGTGTGAGTAAAAAAGCTATGCGTCGAATCGTCGAGGAGGGCCTCCGCTAGAAGTTTTACACAATTTAAGTGAGACAGCCGATAAATAAAAGTATTACAACAATTCCTTTCTTTTTATTTTGATTATGTTTTATCTTAATAAGATAATAGATCAATTATTAATTTGACTCACACACACTGCCTTTGATTTGAGTTCGTTTTTTTGAAATAAGGTTCTTTTGCAAAAAAAGCCAATAAAATTTTTTGTGAAAAGAAAAATATTAATCGTATCATTTTGAAATCTTCACTAAATATGCAATTTTCAAGTTCAATGTCAATCGGTCTCTCTAATTCGTCGTCGAACAGCGCCACTACCTATCTCACTCTATCACATCTGTCCATCTCACTTACACTGGCGAAGTTTATTTTTGAGCATGAGTTTTTTGAAATGGGGCCCTTTTGCAAAAAAAATAAGTAATAATATTTTGTGTGGAAAGAACAGTGCCAATTGTTGTACCGTTTTGAAATCTTGACTAAATGGGCCATCTTTTAAAATAACTTGCCCAGGGCAGTGCGATACATTTTAGCTGACAAGTTAGCTGACATAAGTTTGAACCAAGACTCAATGAAACTTTTTTTTTTACTAAATTATAAACTTTCATTGTTTGATTTGTAACTGCGATTAATAGCATGGTTATTTAGAATCACGTTATAAAAAATAACCCTGAAAAATTGGGCAATTTGTGATCCAGTACCTAAAGATATAGCCTAGAGTGTCGAATTTCAAAATTTTCAAAAATATGCCTGTTATCGCTTAACACGATGAAATGGATTTTTTTTTCTTATTTTTGCCAGAACTGGTATAACCTGGCCTTTTTTTAACCAATTGATTCTATACATTTCACCCATCTCTCAGACAATTTATGGATGCCATTCCAAATGAACAGTTTCTCCTTTGAGCTAAACCATTCATCGACCCATTTTTTAACTTCTTCGAAATCGGCGAAGTGCTGCTCCGCAAGCGCGTGCCCCATCGATGTGAAAAGGTGATAGTCGGATGGAGCCAGGTCGGGAGAGTACGGCGGGTGCGATAAAACTTCCCATCCAAGTAATTTTAACACTTCTTTGACTGGTTTTGCTCTATGATACGGCGCGTTGTCACGCTGCAAAATCACCTTATCATGTCTTTGAGCATATTGTGGATGTTTTTCGATCAATGCACAGTTCAAATTGATCATGCGTTATCGGTAGCGATCAGTATTAAATGTTTCTCCAGGTTTCAACAGTTCCTAATATATGATACCAACGTTTCATATGTTCTTGTGGTTGGAGCATGCTCAGCGTTAGTCTCTACCAGCAAACGACGACTTTCAGCGGCTTTTTTCTTTTGACGAAACCAGAAAAGTAATGCGTGCCTCAAATGCACGTTCTCAGGCACAAAACTGGACATTTTCAAAAAATTATAAATCTATAACGCTGTTATTTTGGCGGAACGTAAGTTTTGTAATATATCTATATTACAGAATGTCGATGATCATGACTTCTCTTCTTCAAGATGATTCACCATTGACAATTTCTGGTCGGTCGGGAGGACAAAGAATCGGTGCGCTGGCGGAGTATTTGAAATCTTTTTTTTTCGAAAGCGACAACAAATCGCCTCAAGACAGTCACGTAACCCGTCCAATATACGGATTTGCGTTCGTTACGCACACAAAAACACGTGCCAATATGATTTAATTTTGTTATAGTCGAATCGTACAACGAGTTTGTTATTTTCTCTTCTATAGGTTGATAAAAGTATGTTGATATGTATACTTCGGTCAAATCCAGAGTTGGAGAGGCACATCCTGTTAAGATCACTAGAAGCATCAAGCAGTTCCACCATCAGCTCATCTAAACAACAAAATAAGCAGTCCATCAAGCGGTAAAAACAACAGAACAAAAAAAACGAAAGACCATAATCTCCTTTTCAAGCACTACCGACAACGATGACCGCCCTAGCCACCACAAAGACACTGCAACGCGAATTTCACGAATCATTCCACTGAATCTGATTTCGCGGGTCAGATTCGAAGCAGGAAAGTTAAATCGAAGTCGAAAAAGTTCAAATATGTCGATTAAATTAATCTCGACAGGTCATGACCACCAATGACCAAAGACAGTCACAACTATGCCAAAAGGAAGGTATCTAAAACATCAAAGATAATAATTAAAACACTTGGTATTTGTTTCACAATATATTCAAGATATTCTCTAACATGTTTCGGCCTCGCGACCATTCTCAAAGAGAGTTATGTATAAACTGAATCTAATAAACTAAATCTATAAACTCTCTTTGAGAATGGTCGCGAGGCCGAAACATGTTAGAGAATATCTTGAATATATTGTGAAACAAATACCAAGTGTTTTAATTATTATCATTGTTACTATGTTTCACCAAGAGCCAACCGCGCAATCAATCAAAACTAAAACATCAAAACCAGACGCTGCGTCATTTATTGTAACACGTTGTAGAACTCGTAAAAATAAGCCATTTTACCAAAAATAATTTATATAAAAGTTGCAAAATAAAGAAGATGTTAACAAAATTTGAAAACAGACCTAACTTTTTTATATTCTCGACCACTGCGTTGTAAACACAAAGTATTTGTTTACTGCTGATACTGGATACGGACGGTGAGCATGCTCCAACCACAAGAACATGTAAAACGTGGTTTCGACAATTCACATGTGCTGATTTCAACGTTCAAGACAAAGAACGCCCTGGTAGGCCGAAAACATTTGAAGATGCGAAATTGCAGGAATTATTGGATGAAGATCCAACACAAACTCAAAAACAATTAACAGAAAAGTTGAATGTGAGCCGAGTCCCAATTTGTGAACGATTACAAGCGATGGGAAAGATCCAAAAGATCGGAAGATGGGGTCATATGAATTGAATTGAATGACAGGCAACTAGAATATCGAAAAAACGTCAGTAAAATGTTGCTTCAAAGGTATGAAATGAAGTCATTTCTGCATCGAATAGTAACGAGTGATGAAAAATTAATTTATTTCGAAAATCCCAACCGAAAAAATCATGGTTATCACCTGGCGAAGCCGGCCCATCGACTGCAAGGCCAAATCGCTTTGGTCGCAAGACCATGCTTTGTGCCTGGTGGGACCAGGTTGGTGTCTTATATTAGGAACTGTTGAAACCTGGAGAAACATTTAATACTGATCGCTACCGACAACAAATGATCAATTTGAACTGTGCATTGATCCAAATACGTCCACAATGGACATGATAAAGTGACTTTGCAGCATGACAACGCACCGTATCATAGAGCAAAACCAGTCAAAGAAGTGTTAAACCAGTCGATGAATGGTTTAGCTCAAAGGAGAAACTGTTCTTTTGGAATGGCATCCATAAATTGCCTGAGAGATGGGTATGTATAGGCATGTATGGGCATGTAAAAAATGTATAGGCATGTATAGGCATATGTATGTATAGGCATGTATGGGTCTTCTAAAAAAATCTTTAAAACTGTAAATCTAAACGAATTTAGAAACGAAACAAAATATTCATAGCCTACTACTCATACAATCGATAAATTTGAAAAGTGGCATAAGAAAAAGATAAATTCGTTTGTAAAAAAGATTTTTTGTTTATATATATATATATATATATATATATATATATATATATATATATATATATATATATATGCAAGAATTTAATGACGGCTCGATATTCAATTTTTTCCACCTTTACAATAAGACTAATATCGATGCACATAAATGATACTGTCAAATTAAAACTGAGCATCCAATACGCCTGAGATTTTCAAGGTTAGCTTTCAACGCATGCGCAATTATATTACCAAAATATTGTTGACGAGTAACGCCACCTTCATGTTGAGGCTGGAAGCTTATCAGATTACCCTCGGTCTATTTTGTTAGCCTGGTTTTTAAGTTAGCCTTTTGGCCCTTACTTATTTGGAATCATTTAGACCCACGATGGGGTTTCTAAGATTTTTGGGGGTCTCTAGTTGACCCATGACTTACCCTCGTTTTAAGAGCAATACTTGGGGGCATTTGCGAAGATGAAGTGTGGAGGCGCAGCAATAACCACGAAGTAGTGTCCAGCATCAAACTCAGACGGCTTAGATGAACGGGACTTGTCATTAAAAAGCCAGATGGTAGAAAAAGACAAGGAAAACCTGGCTCAGATGGAAGGACAGTGTCAAGTGCGATGCCACAAACATCGGTCTAGCAAATTGAAAGACCGTAGCAGCTGATAGGTTCAGATGGAAGCAAAAATTGCTCCAAAAAAAGTCTACAGTGGGCTGTTGAACTAAAGATGATCACTAGCAAAACTTTTGAACAATTATTATGAAATCAACCATGTTTTTGTATCAAATGTAAGTGCAATTTCTAGATTTTTTTGTCATCACTTAATATCGGCATAGTAAATTAATTCAAGAAAATTAATTTTTATAGTGTTGCATTTTTTTAATCTACAGTATATATTCGATAATTTGGAATTTGGCACATTCCAGAGCATTTTTTTGTTTTAAAAAGGTTACTGCAATGCGATGAAAAATGGACCAAGCTTGGGATGGTGCAATGCGATGGGCTTCACATAATTTTCGTTATAAACTCCAAAATATCTCCTCGGGATTTTGGGATTTCGAATAATAACTCTTCAAATTCGTTGCAAAATAAATCTATATTCATTCATTCGTTTATATCACAACCAAAAATATAAAAAAACACTTATTTTATTTAAGTCACAACGTCCGTCGCCTTATGGTAAAATTATTCGTGAAAACGATTCGATTCGTGAAAACTATATATAATAATACTTGTATTTCGATTAGAGAAAAAAAAAATCGATAAAATAACTATACAAAAGACGAATATAAAAAAAACAAGAATACAAGAAGTTGAATCCAGGAAGTATTCTAGATACATACATGCTTTAGGTGTTTTATTAGTTACTATGATGAAAATGACAAAAAAATATTCACACATTCAAAAATTTTGCATCGAAATGGTCAGGAGATACTAAATCTGGCACATATGGGGTATAATTATATTTCTACGGTGTAACAAAAGTATTTTCTAAACTAGAAGAGGTTTACCACTAAACTCCAAATCACATTTTTTTAACTTAACCCGACACGCGTTTCACCGGCCATGTTATCATCATTAACAAAAAATTGGAAGATTTACCGAAATTAGTTGTCAAGATTATGGATAGAAGTAAAAGATTCATTTTGACCAAGTATAAAGAACACATTGTTTACATTAGATATGGGATACAGAAGTAATAAATAATATAAGATATATGAGTAAGAAATGTAAGAAAACCATGAATTCGGGATAAAGGATCTATTCCATCAAATCAACTTTTTGAATTACTAAAGCAACGCCACCTGGTTAACTTCACGATTCATGATTTTTACACGCTTTATTAAGTACGATTTTCACATAAATAAAACACAGTTTAGCTTATAAAATAAAAACATGAAGTAAACCGAATGGTGGGCAAAGGAATTACAGAGGAAGATTAAGAACAAAAAGGAAAAGAAATCGGGCTACAAAATAAGATGAAGATCGCGAAATATATAAAGTAAAACGAAAAAAGATAAAGATAAAAGTGAAGAAAGCGAAGCAACAATCATGGATAAGATTTGGCGAAAAGATAACTGAAAACTACATAGAAGAACAAAAGTTATTCTACGAAACGAAAGCAGCTAAGACAGAAAAATGATTACAGTATAATGGATATAATAGACAAGAATGGAAACGTAATTACGGAGAAAGATGAAATAATGGAAAGATGGAGAGAATATTTTGGAGAACTGACTGACACGGGAACAAGTATACCAGAAAAACAAGAAAATCATATAGACGATATTCAAAAAATACATATGATACAAGAAGCAATAGAGAATTTAAAGGCGGGAAAGGCACCGGGTAGAGGAAGCGATAAGAAGTCCGACTTCTGACTCCTGATTGAGGATTGTTGAATGACATTATGAGAAAGGTAAAAATCCCAAAGGAATAAAACTCCGGAATCATATTGCCAGTACATAAAGGGGGTGACAAGTAATATTGCAATAATTATAGGGGAATAACGTTGACCAGCATACCAGAAAAGGTTATGATCAGAATATTGGAGAAAAAGATAAAAAGCAAAATCGAGATGACAATGGAGGAAACATCTACTGTTCAGAATAAGACAAACAAGAGAAAAACTAACAGAAATACACATCTGTTTCATAGACATAGAAAAAGCTTTTGATCGAATTAAAAGAAAGAACATATGGAAAACACTAGAAATACGAGAAAGAGATAGGACAGTAGAAGTAATAAAGGCTACGTAGAGAAACGACAAGAACCTTGTGAGGACAAACAATGAGAAATGGAAAAAAATCAACTACCGGAATAAAACAAGGATTAGTACTGAGTCCATTCTTATTCTCGATTGTAGTAGACGGACAGTTAAATGAAGCCAAGAAAAAGATTAAAACATTAAAATTTGGACACTGGAAATTGCAACAGAATGATCTGACCAAATTGAAGTTTGTAGATAATATGACCATAGAGCGGATACAGAAAAAAACCTTCAACACAACTTAGAAATTCTTAACGAAGACCTGAAAAAATTTTAAAAAAGGCAGAATCAGAAATCAAATAATTAGAGAAAACCTACAGATTGAGCCCATAAATGACAAAATAGCAGGATAAATAAGGTGGTTCGTACATGTGTGTAACATGATGGAAAACCTGAAAATAATCTCCTGATAATCTCCTAAGCTGAAAATAATCTCCTGATGATTAACATGGTTAGCGAAACGCGCATCGAGAAGTTTGAAAAAGTGATTTGGTGTTTAGTGATAAATTTATTCGAGTTTAGCGTTTCACGCGGAAGAAACCAGTAGAAAAATTGAAAAGAATTTGCGTTTTTTCCTTTGTTTACAAAAAAAAATGTCAGGTGTACCATGGTCTCTCGATGCCAACGTTTTAAGAGCTGCTATTGCTGCAGATCCTAGAACTAGCACCATGAAACTTTCAGAGGAATTAACAGTATTCCATAGTATCGTCGAAAGAGCCTGTAGAAGCATTCGACCTAAACTGTAACCGCAGAAAATACGCAAATAATTTTGTTACGCCATAGCACCCTAGCTGAATTTCACTGAATGATTCACCAACAGGCCGATGCAAAAGTCTTTAATGTATGTAAATGTTAAATAAACCTTGTAAGACAATTCGAGGTAACTTTCCGAATAGTCCTACAAGAATAGGGCAACACAAAATGATAGGATGGCAAATAGCAAGCTAACAACCGTGCCGAGGTCAACGTAAGCCAACTGATGAGCACATGCTACCCCATAAGTACAGGCAACGGCAACTTTGGCTGGGTCACGATACCAGCACTGCACTCCTTTCCCTTCAGTCTGGTCGATGGTACCGCAGGAGGTACCTGGAACCGGAGACGAACAACGTCTTCCAGAACACCTCCTGGCCGTTTCCAAAACCAGTCTGGGGCTTTTCAGAGCGTCCAGTTTTAGTGGTGAGTTGCAGTTAGGAGAGGACGGGGTGCGGGCTGAAGCATTCACACCACCCTCACCTTCGTCGTGGTTGTGATCGAAGTTCGGCACGTGGATGTCGTCGATGTCTTTCTTCAGTTCTCGAAAACTAATCCCCAAGTCGGTCTTCCTCTCGTTTAGCGGAGAATCACCCTGATGCATCTCCTCCTCTTTCTGGACCTCCTTCTCCATTTTCTCCACATCGATTAGATCATCCTCCGAATTAATATTCACATAATCGTGCTCAGTCTCGAAGCAAGACTGAACCATCACAGCAGACTGAACCACAGGCGAATCAACTTTAATTTCCTGAACTACTTCATTGTTAATATTATCATCGTCCACCACAGCCTTCAACAGCTTCTGGCACGACTCCATCTCAATCTCCTCCTGTTGGTTACGTTTCTGTTCCAACTCCTCCAACTCTTTGGTGATCCTTTCCGTGGTAACTTTTGCTTCTTCGGCGAGGGCATTCAACAAATCATCTAGAGAAGAATTAGTTGATTTTTGATCTTCAATGGCTGACTTGGGAATCGGCGTTGACTCCTTAGTAGGAGTTCTTTGCAGTTTTCTCTCTGGAGTTAGTCCTTTTGGAGGTCGAGAGATGATCTGATACTCGGCGTCCTTCAAACCATCCAAAAACTTTCTCCTACTTTCTCTAAAAGCATCGCCGTTAGGTCTCACTTCCGTATCACTCATGAAAGCTTTTCTAGTATTGCTGATGTTTCTTCCTTTCTCCTGCAAGACCTGCCTAGCTATCTCCATGGCATCAGCTATATCCGTTAAGGTCTTGTTTCTGAATTCATTTTCGACATCACCATCACCATTTCGATGAGGTTTTCCCAATATATTGCCAATATTCGCCGACAGTGACCTTACAGCTCGTCTTTTTTTGAGGTAGTTCATGTCCAAACTGCTTTGAGGCAATACCGCCTCTTTGTTCGAATCCTTCCTGAGATTTCTGAAAGCCAGATCATCTTTTACAATATCAGGTATCTTTGTTTGTTTGCGAATGGGCACATAAACGTTTTGAGGAGTGGCGCGGAGGTAGTCACTGTTGGAGGATGGTGCTACAGGTCCTAGAGGTATTCCAAATGGAGGTTGGGATTCGATAACCTTGGGCGTGATTTGGGCGTGCTTTACATTTCTGTATACCACGTCATCGAAAGTAACATTTGGTTCTTTGCTGGTGTTGATGTCGTTTTTACGCTCACCCTCACTGTCGTAAGCAGCCTGTATCGATGATGACATCAGATAACTAACTGCAGACACTGTGGATTGAAGATCACTGTTAATCGATGGTTTCTCACGCACCAGCTTCCTATTGTACATATCATCTTCTTTGGTATCCGGTATCTTAGCCCTCCTAGTCAACTTTCTCTTTTTCGGAGAATCCACTTGATCGAACGGTTCATAACTGAAACTAGAGTCGCTCAAGGCACCTCTGTTCCCTTTGTTGTTGGTCTTTTTAGCTTCTTCCGCCTTCTGAATCAAAGTCTCCTTCTCTCTTTGTTCAGCCCGCTCCAGAAGATTCTCATCGCCCAATCTAAGACTATTGTAAATTGCTTCCAACTCATCCAAAGCCTCCTCTAAATTGGCAGATTTCCTATTCGAATCTTCTGATGGTAATCTTGGAATCTCCTTCACTATTGGTGAAACTGGTTTGAATGGACTGATAGTTCTGGACGAGGAATTGTTCTGGGTAGGAGTGGGAAGAAAGACTTGAGTCTGAACGTGAGTTTGACTAGTGAACATTTGAGGACTATTCGAGGCTGGTTTGGGACACGGTCTCGATACATTCTCCTCGATTTGCTTCCAGAATTCGAGAGCCTTCTGAGTGGGGGAATCTTTTCTAGGTTCGATCTTATTACTGCTTTGGATAACTATTGGTTTTCGACTACGGGGGTGTTTGTCTGCCAGATAATTGTACCCATCAACGGTATGTCTTTCTTGCCTGGGCGTCATATATCGATAAGACTTAGGTTCAGGAGTAGTGGAGGCAGGTCGGACTGGAGTTTGAAGCTGAAAAGGATCTGACGGTATGTGGACTTCAGAGTTGGATCTGGAGCTGGGACCAAAGTTAAACGAACTGGCCTTCGGTTGTAAATATTTGCTTCCCGACCCATGAAATGACTTAGTTTTGCTCTGCCCACTAGTACCATCCAAATAGAAGGTATTTGGACGCCCATTTTCAAAATAGTGAGGGATCACTGTCCTATTTGGATCTCTGGGTGGTGGTTGTGGTGGTTGTCTCAGACAATTCACCTGACCAGATTCTATGAAGCTAAAATTTCGATAATTTCTCGCGTTTGGCCTCATTATAGGAAGCTGTACGTGTAATATGTTGTTTTCTTCGGAAGACGGTGCTTTGTGAATGTTAGCATCGCAGGAAATGCTTCTCTGGCTACTATTATAATCGTTCATCGACAATGGAGGTTTGTAGGAAGGATTACTGGTAGAGTTGCTTACTCTATATTTTCCCTGAACGTTATGAGTGGGGGGAATGGTACTGAGTCCGGACATATTCGATGAACTAATGCTCGTATGACCGCATCTGGTTGATACAGGTAAATTAGGACTCCTACTAGGCGATCTGGCGTCATCTGCATCCGATTTTGACAGTCTTAAATAGTTATGCGGATTTTCACCGTCTTTAGAGTGCCGCTTAAGATATCTTTCAGTCCTAGCTGAGCGAGACTTCCTGCTGTGACCCTGTTCAACTACAGGTCTGGCCAAACTCTCATCGCTACGCATCCTCAACGAAGAATTCGATCTCAAAGAAGAATCTTCATCGGAACTACTGTCATTATTAAGAGCAGTTCTGCGGGCTGCTGCTCTGGCTTTAACCATGCCTTTTACCTTTTTCTTGGATAAACTATCGGCAGAACCAACAGAACCGACACTCATCGTCGACGCGTTTAAGTTGGTAATCGAGTTATAGGCACTCTGAGATTGAGGAGGATTATTTACCGGTAGCAATGGTAGATTCCTGCCTAGATAATTCGAGAAACCACCAGATGGGTCTGATAATATCCCTGTATCTTCACGTTGATGGTAAGTAGGCACTTTAGGCATCACCACATGATCGAATCCGCCTAAAGTCTTCGGTTTCCGTCTCTTCCCATCACTCTTCCTTCTCTTCCTGTTTAAGAAACCCTTCTTCGTCTCATCAGCGCTGCTGCTCTCGCTCTCCTCTTTTTTCTTTCGTCGGAACAAACTGCCGATCGACCATTTTTTCTCTTTTTTCGAGGTCTTCTCGGGAAAATCGTATCTGTACACCAAAGTGGGTCTCTTGGTCGGATAGAAATCCTGTGGGTTTCTGTAGATGGATATTTCTTCCGTGCTGTTCATGGTACCGTAGAAAAGAGGTTCATCTTTGTCCCTGATACGAATGTTGGTTTGAGAGGACCACAGACGTGGTCTACTGCTCACCGCCTGAAACAAAGAAAAGCCATATTATGCATTGAGGACTTTGTGGATAAGTATTTAGAACTATTCATTACTAATAATATTTATTCAAATTATGTATTATATATATATATATATATATATATATATATATATATATATATATATATATATATATATATATATATATATATATATATATATATATATATATATATATAAGACTGGGCCAAAAAAATGGACAATTTTTTTTAAAGATATACCGAAATTATTATTTGTGATGACAAAAAAAAAATTATTGTGAAAATTAGAGCCCTTAATATTTATATTTAAGTCAAAATATATTTGACAGAAAAAAACCATTAGAAACATAGAACCAAACGTAACTACCCTTTTCAAACATGCTATAAATATGAACACAACTTTAATTTTAACGACATAAAAATTTTACATTTTGAAAAACAATATAAAAAAATATAAAGGAAATGATTTATATAAAAAAAACAAATAATACCATTAATTAGAAATGATACAAGAGTTAAAATATTTTAAGATTGTTTATTGTATATAATTAAGTGTATTATTCAAGTACGACTCGACTATGTCTCGTTCCATTACTAAGAGAAAAAAAATCATCCACACTTTAATAAAATAATTATTTTTTTTATATTTTATATAAAATAATCATTTTTATATTTTTATTATATTATTTTCTATATTATATTTATTATTATTAAAATAATTCTCTGTTCCGGCGATCATCTATTCATTTGATGTGAATTTATTTCTAGCCAGAAATTTTTGTATAATTTATAAGGTAAACAAGTCAGAGGAGACCAAATTTGGCCAATAGAGTGGATTGACGAATTGACCACAGCCAAATGAGCCAAATTGACGAAACAAATTACAAGAAACAATAAAAGAGAAGCAATATATATATATATATATATATATATATATATATATATATATATATATATATATATATATATATATATATATATATATATATGTGAAGAGAAATGAAAAAGTGAATTCTTACAGGACAAAAGTTTATAGACAAAACTAATATTACCAACATTTATATGAAACAAAATTAAATAACACTTCAAATACGTTAAATAAATATTTAAATTAAGAAAATTAAAGAAATAAATAAAATTGTTTTATTTGTTTTTAAAGAAATGTCTGTAAACATTAAACTGGCTGTCTATATACTTTTGTCCATTATGGTATATCTTCTTTGGACACCCTGTATTAATATTTTCTTATTACAAACATTTCCAATTCAAAACAATAATTGATATACTTGAGCGCTTTGATTCACACAGTGGGAGACTCACATGATTTGCTATATTTTTAATAATGTATCTAAAAAAAAACAACAATTTTGCGATGATTAACGTTGCGATTAAGTTCAATTCGTAGTAAAAAAAGTGAACAAATAGCGAGCCATTCATGTTTTCGATGCGATAGGATAATCGTTTCGATCACAAGCTTGAATTTATTATTATACGGGCGTGGGTACAGGAAATTCGTACAAATTTTGGAAAATGGCCAAAGCGCATGGGTAAACATCGACGAAGAACCAGACATACCGTATTTATATGGCATAAATTAAACTAAATCGGAACTGATTCTTATGAAACCAGATGAAAACCGGGTTCGATTGATTGCGCGGTTGGCTCTGGGCGAAACATAGTAACAGTGTTAATATTTAAAACACTTGATATTTGTTTCTCAATATATTAATTTCTCAATAAATTCAAGATATCCGGCTTCGACTTCGCGAACAGCCTCGCGACCCCATACAGAACTCTCTTTGAGAATCGTCGCGACGCCGAGTCATGACAGAGAATATCTTGAATATCGGCGCAAGGTCGGGCGAATAAGGCGGAATGGTCTAGCACTGGGATGCTGTACTAGGTACTGCATTCGAAAGAGAAGGCTTCAGACTAAACAGCTGTTGGTCGCTGGTGTTTGGCGCATGCGTACTTCTTTTGTAGCAGCGTCAGACTCGTTATTTAATAGCCACACCTCGGGTACTCAAATCATTATTTCTAGAGTTACTTGTACAACCATCACTGTACAAATAAGTTATAGACGACAAATCTCTAGCCTTGATACTCTTATTCTTCTTCCGTTGGTCTCCTATATATTTCTTCCTCTTCGTCTTGTTCTTCGCGCTTCCGTCTATGGTTAATATTTCAATTTCGCATTTATTTGCCTTGATTAAAGTTTCTTTGTTGGTAACGCAGATCTTATGTCGCATTTTTGTTACAACCAGATGTCCTCCACCACTGTCCGACTCTAACGATGCTCCTCTATAGCTTCTCACGCCAAGCACGCTTGAGTATGATCTACTACCAATCACGACATGATCCATTTGATTTATTGTATGTCCATTGGGTGAAATTAATGTTCTTTTAAAGATGTTTTTACGTGGGAACTTTGTACTCATTACTCTAAAGTCCTTGCATACAAATAATTGTATTGTTTTTTCCCCATCGTCATTTGCGATATCATGAAACAATGTGCCCCATTGTGCCAACGATTTTAACAGAATGTATTAGGGAGACTGAAAAGTAAGAAAATTTTCTTCGATGAGCTCATTCACAGTCAATTTGTATCGAGACACGACCCCGCAAACACGGAAGTTTTGTTGTTACGTTCAAGCTTGGTTGTCAATTTTATTTTCCGGTTAAAAAGTTTTTGTTCTACCAAGGAGGACAGATGTCAAGGCCAACAATAAAAGAAGCACACTTACGTCATTGTATATTTTTGTTCGATCAAGGAATGAAGGTAAATGAAGCAGTGAAAAAGTTACCGATACTTAAGGAGATGTTCTGAAACTAAACAAGTGTCATGGATGGTTTAAAAAGTTTAAAAATGGAAATAGGAATCTCAAAAATTAGATGATGATATCCTGATGGTGGTGTGGGTTCAGATCCCCATCAAATAATTATCACTGAAGATTGGCAGTTCAGGATCATCTTCGTCGCATAGGAAAATTGTACAGACAAGGAATTTGGGTTCCTCGTGAATTGACGGATACAGCGCTCGATCAACCGCGTACCATCTGCGCGTCTCTTTTGTCTCCGTATGAAGCCGATCCGTTTTTGCGACGAATTGTTACTGGAGATGAGAAGTGGATGCTATTTAATAATCCTGTACGAACAAGATAAAGACTTTCTTCCGGAGAAACACCTGTTCCGATATTTCGAACATCACTAACAATAAAGCAGGTCGTTGTTTGTGTGTGGTGGGATTTTTCTGGAATCATACACTATGAATTGTTTGAACCTAGTCAAATCGTTACAGTGACAGTGTATTCCGAACAACTCGAAAAGTAAGAGCTCATAAAAAACGGTCTGTTTTGATCAATAACAAAAAAAGGATCCTTCAACCCGATAACGCGAAGCCTCACACTGCAAAAATAACACAGGAAAAAATAAGGGAGCTTAGATTGGAACTTTTACCTCATCCACCCTATTCACCAGATTTCGCGGCGTCAGATTACTACCTTTTCATATCGTTAAAGGATACATTAAGAAGTAAAAAATTTAACATATTGGAGAACTGAAAACGCACTTGGAAAAGTTTTTCAATGACAAATCAAAGGACATTTTTAAAAAAGGAGTCGAAGAACTGCCTTTACGCTGGCAAAAAGTATTAGAAAATGATGGAAATTATTTTGTTAACTAGTATTTAAGATTTCTTTAATACTTTTCGGTCCCCCTAATATATCTAAACAAAATGTTTGTTACCAAATTGTTTCATAATTTAATGTTAATGTGTCTAAATAAAGTGTGCTAGAAAAACACTTTTTTTTTAATTTGTCTTCTAAATCCCAAAATGTCATTTTGAAAAGTCTTAAAAAATTATTGTTCAAGTATGTCAAACTTTTTCACACTGAGTGCCACATTGTTTAAACTACAACATTGTTTAAAGACTTTTTCTCTCTCACACACACACAAACACATACACAGTAACAAAATGATGATGTAATAGATAATTAAATATTATTTCAACAATCACTTACGCGAGAGGTTTTCGAGCTGTAACAACAAACCATCGTCGAAAGACACTACAACTGAGAAAACAATTTTTTTCGTCCCGGTTAAGTCTCGAAAATGAAATCATCGCTTCCTTATTCGGGATGTACCAAAAGCGGCGTTTGTTATATTAAAATAACACCAGGACGGTCATTAGAATAATATTAAGGTGAGAAGTTTGAAGGATGGTGCAGTGTTACAGAAAGAAACAAACGCCCAGTAGGTTTTTTTAGACGTAGATCGGGTTGTGTCAGAAGTTGACATCAGATGGTATTAATACTTAACTGACATCAAACAGTTTTGAAAAAGAGAACTTGAATAGAATTTACCAGAAGATATTAAAAAATAATCACAAGGTCATCAAAACGATATACTTAATTCAGGAAAATAATGGTTGCACTTCAATCTAGACAAATCTATTGCCAATTTAAATCCATAAGAAAGAAAATATTATTTAAGTTTCGAAGCCCTCTCTTTCCTTCTTCCTCTAATCATATTAGAATAGGATAAAAATACAGTGAGCCAGGGCATCACATTCTGTGAATTCGCTGTCAAAATGACATTTAAGTCTGTGGTTCTGGACAGTGTTGCCGGCCTAGCACAACTTTCCACTTCACACTACACAACTACAACTTGTAATCGTTTTTGAGTTGTGCCTTGAAACGTTTTGAATTATTTTTACTGTATTCTTTGCTGTTTTTCTGATTTAGTTTCTGTTTATGTGAGCCCTGTAGTAAAAAATCTGCGATTATAATTGCAAAAAAATACCAAAACCGTTAAGCAGTCGGTGTAACTCGTCTCGTCACTTATCAGTTATTTTGAACAAGAACGAGATAATGGGGCTTCTATTTTGCCATTAAACGCGATTAAACGTGAGAGAGGGATGTACCAATAACTTAGTAGGTCTTATGGTAGTTTTTTTAGCCAGTTTCAGCTACACTAAATATTAGAATTGGTACAGTTAGTGCAGTTTCGAAAAAGTTGAAGAATAACGAAATCTCAAAATCACCGAAGAAAAAGCGTCTACATCCAAAACGAGTAACTAATCTAGACCATCTTGATGTGGGCTCAATTCGCAATCAAATCTATGTAAATGTATGAAAAAAATTAGTAGATTTACACCGTGATATTGTATTTTTATGAAAATTTATTGAACTATTTTAGAACAAACGGTTAATCTTGAAAGTATTCATGAAAAACTAAAGAATATGCAGCTCTTTGGTGGATATAAAACTTCACTTCACACACATCTAAACGAAATTAGTTTCAAATGGAGTAAGAAAAATCCACATAGGGGTCTGATGGAACTTCCAAATATTGCCTTTAAATGAATGAAAATGAAATTTTTTAGAAGATGTATCAACATATCAAAGACGAATATCTGTTTGATTTTGTTTATTTGGATGAAACATAGATATTTCAAAATGGGACCTTGAGTCACTCAAGGCAAGATCATAACAAGAGGAGTGTAAAGACTACACAAGTTGATGGGAAAAGGTGAGTGCTGACCTTTTGTGAGTGTGTGACCTAATACTTAGGAGCCATTAAAGTCATGTTGTTTTAAGACGTATCAATAATAACATGTTATTGCAGATATATTGTTATTCATGCTGGAAACAAGAATGGCTTTATTTCAGAGGTCGAATTAGTCTTCTCTTTAAAAAAAAAAGGGATTATCAAACGAACAACAAAACCAGCTGATGAAAATCTTGGAGGAGCCATCAGTTATTGTCATGGATAATGCACTATATCACAGTACACTAATGGATAAACCTCCAATTAGTGCATGGACAAAACCAAAAATTGCAGAATGGTTGAGAAAGCTTAATATTCCTTTTGAAAAACACTATGATGAAAAGTGAACTGCTGCAAATCGTTAATCGGTAAACAGTAATTAAAGGGACAGGTTTGTGTTTCATAATGTTCTTTTTAGGAACAATCCTAAAAAAGAATATATGGCAGATCATATGGCTGAAGAGTATGGCCACCAAATGTTACGTCTTCCCCCTTATCATTACTTATAATAAATCCTATATAATTGATATGGGGGGTGGCCAAAAATTATTACAATCGTCATATAGGTCGAGATGGAAGAACGATTGATAACTGTTTGGATATGTGGAAAGAAGCTTTATCAACAGTTACACCACATATCTGGATGAACAGCATCAGATATACAAAAAAAAGAGATTGAAAGATGGTGGAATCGCGAAAGAGCATTTGACAGACTAGAAGTTAATCACCTAATATTTTACATGAACAACGATTCAGATGCTGAAAGTTGTTTTAGTGATAGTGAATAATTAAACTTTGTGGCATCACAAGCAGAAGTTTCTTTTCGAGTTACTTTTTCATTTACAGTTTTATCAATCATATAAAAGCCAAAGTCTGAGTACTTTGGTGTTGATGTGGCAACATTGCAACGTGAGTATATCATAGATTTTGATGACATACAACCATTAATTCCCTGACTGAGCTATATATGCAGTAACACTCAAAAGTATTTTGACAAATATAAAAAATTGCGTAATTGAAAAATGCAACTGAAATTCAAAAACTAATAATGTTTTTATTAATAATTTGATAGCAAATAACTTTTACAATAACACATAACAAATAACAAAAATGATAAATCTAAAGTATTTTAAAATGATAACAAAATTTGAAGTTTTAAAAACTTTATGACAGCCTCACAACGCTCCGGCATAGAATGGAAGGAGTTCGGCTCCATTCATTTTTAAGAGCTTCGTATTATTTCTCCTTATCTGAATAAGTTTGCCATCTTACTCTGCAATTTAATTCCTTCCATAGATGCTCTATGGGGTGTAAATCCGGACTTTGACTTGGCCACCCCAGAACCTTGACCCTTTTAACGTTTCAGAATATCACGAATGTGCTTGGATTTGTGTTTAAGATCGTTATCTTGCTGAAAATACCACTGGCGTGTTTTGTTTGGCATATGACAGCATATGAGTCGCCAATATATCACCATACATGAATCGATTCATATTGTCTTCAATTCCAGATATAGGCCCAACTGCATGGCGTGAAAAACATTTCCAAACCATCATATTGTCGCCTCCATGGGTAACCGTGAGTATTTGATATCGAATATCATATTTCTTATTTTTAGGGCGTCGAATATACTTAATTAGATGACATCAATTCTTCTATTGGAACCTTTGGTGTGAAACACTAAACTTGAAGAAATTTACCACTAAACATCAAATCACATTTTTTGAACTGCTCGACGCACGTTTCGCTAACCATATTTATCGCTGATCTCAAGGGCTTTTTTGCAGGCCTACGGCCAAGTAAACTAAAAGTTGCTAAGCGTCGTTTGACAATCAAAACGTCAATTTTTATGCCTTAACTTTCTTGCAAATCTTTTTTATTGCTCAACCGACTTACGACATTCACTTGTAGATACGATTTTTATTATACGTTCTACTGCACTGTAAGTAGTAGAAAGAGTAAGCGAAAATTTGGTCTTCAGAATTCATTCCAGCATACGTAGCCGAGAGATGCACTTGAACAGCATTATTTTCAAAACAATACCATTATTACCACTTGCAATTATCGCTATTTTAAAGTTCTGATACTCTTACTGGACAATCCTTAAGTTTATTTATTTTTGTATTGAAGCAGTTACTAGAAATATTCAAGCTCGGCAACTTATGAATACTCCTTCATATATAATTGTATTTCTTCTTCATTGTCAGTTGTCAAAGCGCTATATGGAGATCAAAACACGAAAATAATACAGTCTGGCCTCCGGCGGTGAAAATAACCATGGGCTTGGTCGCACCAGGCCAGACCTATTGATCAAAACCGCATAATTTAAAACGTTTTATTATACGTGAAGTCATTTAACTAGATGATGACTTACAATGGAAATGTTTAATAAAATAAGCGCAAGAAAAAACAGAAATGAAATTTCAGGAAAAAAATAAATATACTAGGCTGTAATCCAAAAGGTGACTTTTTGTTTTAAAAATTCTCGCGCTTTCCTCCTTTCATTCTGTTTGTTAAGTTAGAAATTCTAGCACCTTTCGTACTTGTGTAATGGATAAGGACGATAGGACGATAAATTCAGAACTCTACTCAACTGAACTTGAGAGAGTACCAGATATGTAAATATGAAGTAGGAATTTTTGTATAGAAAATACACATTTATTGTATAAAAATAATAAAAAATATTTTATTCGAAGTATTGCCCATCGCTACAGGGTGATTAGTGCACCGTTTGCCAAATTAAAATGGCCGATAGGAGGGATCTTGTCCTATCTCCTCAGCTGCCATAAAGCATAATTGGGCCCACCGGTTTTTATGTTGAGTTGTAAATATTTTTTTTTGAAAAATTCATTGAAGCCTGAATTAAAAAAATAGTTATTGGTATATCCTGCAATATATTTTTTTTTATTTTAATGTCTAATGTAGAGTTCTATGAAAATCAAAATTACATTCAAGTAACATCTAATTTTTTATGGACTCACATGCAAAAATAAATGTAAAGCTCAACTTTAAATTGCATATAAAAAAAAACTAACAGGTATCATGTTCTTCAAATTCTTAAAAACAAATCTCTGGTTTATCCTCTTTCTACCGGTATGCATTCATGCTCTAAAAACGTTTACAGCCCCGACTCGGCCCCGTCAGATTATCACTTATTACGGTTCATGGCTCAGTTTCTGCCTGGATAAAAATTAAGGATTAAAGATAAAAAAAACTCCTTCAGTCTTGAATATTTTAATATATTCTCCACGAACCCCTTGGCAACTGTTCATTCATATATGGTACCAAGACCGTTATTGGATGGGTCATGGACGGTTTCACGCAGTCTTTTCACCACAGGATGGCGTGAGGTGCATAGTATTGCAGATTACATGCGAAAAAGCAGATATATATATATGGTCGTACATTAGCTTATTTCTTCGCCTGCTTTCCAAACGTACAGCTTGAGCCCGACTGACAACGGCTTAAAGCCGGAATCCTCCTGGGGAATCTCATTCCAAATGACTTCTACTTCATGTCGAAGTACCGCCAAAGTTTGAGGAGGTTGTTGCAAATTTAGTAGACTTCTATCGATCATGTCCCATACATGTTAAATCAAGAAATATTAGAGGTCATCGCAGTACATTCCAATGTGACTCTAGCTACATGTGGCCAGGCATTATCTTGTTGAAAAATTGAGTTTGGTAGCGTCTTTAAGTATGGTATGAGATGAAGGTTCACAATTTTTTGGGCGTATCGAAGTGCAGTGATGTTTTCACTGATGAACACTAGAGGTAATCATAAACAATGGCACCCCACACCACAATCACAACAGCGTGATGAACAAAACACGTTCAACAAAAAACTGTGGATCTCGATATTCACCACGTCGTCTTATCGCTCGTACCCGGCCATCATGCATGCCTAAACAAAATCTCGTCACAAAATACTATTGTGTTTCATTCGTGCTCCCACAATAGCGTTTCTCTACATTACGCGTCGATGCTCTGGAGTTAGAGATAGAGAAAAAAATCCAAAACTTCTTATCTCCGCATTCCTATAGGCCTTCCGTATTCCGCGCTACAAACCATTGATTTGCAATTGCGCTAGCGGTAGAGAAGCTCTTAAACCAACAGCCTCAGGCCGCGATCTTAGCGTTCTATTGTTCTTCTGCGTGGTCCTGTACCCCTGGCTTGATTTGCACGGCATTCCTGAAGCCATATCCGACAACATCTTAACACAGTATCTAGACTCCTGTTCATTCTGTAAATAATTTCCCGAAAAAAAAGACCAACCTCTCGTAGTCCTACTACGAGAGGTTGGTCTCTCTTTTCTAACTACCCGCCTCCTGTTAAATTCGGCACACAAGGCATGGTATACAATTGAAAACAGCGTTTAGGAACAGACTGCAAAAATTGGATATTTACTGCAGCTACAAATTTAACCTACTGCCCATGCAGCGAAAATCACCCCCCTTCCCCAAAATAAATTCTAAATTGATAAGGTTGAAAATTTAATCATATCTAATTTTTGCCATAAATTATTTTTAAATTAAATCATTTTTAATAGGAGTTTGGATTTCTATGTCACGTTTACTTTTATTACAGGTTAGCAATCAAGTCGGCCTTTCCATATTAGAACGAGATATTTTTCAATCGCCCTGGTAAAGCCGATGGATTAAATCGATGGCGATCGGGTCCCGAAATCCAGTTCAAAGAACGTTAAAACCGTGGCCGCTCCGTTAAAAATAGGAACCTTTCGAAAATAAATGCCAGATTCCGCATCAAGCGTAGTCACTGGTTATTTTTAAACGGCGCGGGGCTTAATATAAATCCCTCGGGATCACGCTTCGATTGGATAAACTGAAATATCGAGGAAAGGAAAACACCATACCGGATTTTTTTTTAGAAAATTTTCAACAAAACAAAACATAAAGCCTCACATGTGACAATGCAATACCTTTTTAGAAATATCCAAAAAACCGTACTATTTGCAACACCACGAAACGCCTAAGGCATCAAAACCTCTTTCAGATAATGTACTCTTCATCGAGTAAGCTCTGATCCATTTTCTAGATGATACAAGTTAACTTTAAACAGAAAACAACAAAAATAAGCAGCTGCTATGGCTAAAGTGCGTTTCAAATTATATCGTTGACATATTGGCTGCAATAAACTCTTAATAACCCCTGACGTAACGAAACCCGGCAAAGTTGCAAGAAACGTAAACAGGACCGGGCCTAATAAAATAACAGGTAAAAGATTAAATCAATTTTATACCTGGTTTAGTAGTTTTGAAATAGTTTAGTTCGCATTATTTTCTTAAACAGTGCAGTTCTATAATTTCGATCGTATTTTTTGTTATTCCAAACGTGCTAAAAATGTGGCGTTCTTGGCCAGATAATGATCATTGTGCCTCCGGTAGTGCTAATTAACAAAAACATTTATCGCTCGATGCTAAGCAAATTGTTAAAAATGTGTATGTTTCTTTATTGAATCGGGAGCTTAATGTAAATGCAGCCGCAGCAGAAACGTCTTCATTAACGAAAACTCCGTTGTCTACCGTTAGAGATATTGTGACGAAGCCAATTAAAGCCAAAAAAGTCCGTAGTGATTCTGGTAAAAGCAAATGTGTTGACGAAGGCGACAAAGCCTTAATTGGAAGCAAAATATATGCTATGTATGAAAAGCAAACTATGCTTACATTGCATTCATTGCAACAGCGACTAAGGAAAGATGAAACCAACATTCCTTGCAGCAGAATTAGCCTCCGGAGAATATTTTCTTAAATAGGTTTTGCATATCGGACCATTAATAAACGGCAAATATTAATATTTGCCGTTTATTAATGCAATCACAACGATAGCGACGATGGCGGTTTGACTACACCTTTATAAAAAAAATACAGATTAGAAAATCGTCCCATTATCTACCTTGATGAAACATGGTTCAATACACATGAGACGCCAGCAAAAGGGTGGGTAGATATATCAAGGAAGTTCCAAACCAAAGCCACAGCGAACAAGGGAAAAAGAATTACAATTTTACATACTGGTTCCGATGATGGATGGGTTCCAAATTGTTCAAGATTGTACTCCAAAAATATTAAACATTCATTTTTGGACTACCACGATGACACCACAGAAGAACTTTTTGAAAATTGGTTTATAAATAGCCTTTTTCCTAATGCGCCTAATGAAGGCGTAATTATAATGGACAATGCTAATAAGCATAACCGGGTGAATTAGCAGCTATTGCAATCAGATCCCTGCAACTTGAGAAAGCTATCATACTTTCAGACTCCAGGACTGCTATCGACAAAATTACTAAAAGCAACATTGGCCCCTTTAATGGAAAAACAATACTTAATATCAAATCACATCTGCAAGGCGCCTACCGCGATAATGTCGATATCAGATTGACTTGGATCCCTAGTCACTCATCCATTAAGGGTAATGACGTGGTAGATCAACTCGCCAAATTAGCGACTTGTCTCAATGTCCCTGAACGCATTAAACTAAATTTTAAAGAATTGCTCCCCATCTTAAAGGAAAAACTGTTTAAGAACTTTTGTGCGAGATGGAAGAAATTAAATGACAGAAGTTCTTGGTATCAACAAATCGTCCCTGATTTTCCTAAAATCCATTGGTTTAATAAATTCGAGTTTAAAGACAGAAGACACATCACTAACATTATTAGGTTACGAACGGGACATTGCCTTACTAAACCTCGTTTATTTAAATTTAAAATCGCGGAATCTCCTTTTTGCGACTGTGGTGAAACTGAAACCCTCAATCATATTTTCTTCGAATGCCCGCTCAGACATAACCAGGCCTTTAACTTATACAATGAGCTTATCGCTTTGGGGCATAGAGCGCCTCTTAACCTTCAGACTGTTCTTTCAAATATCAACCAAGACTCGATATGCCTTATCAATAGGTACATGGATGTGTTAGGTCTAAAGTTGTAGTATTTCAATTGGAAGTTTCCACGCCATCATGACTTTCCTTTCCCTTTGTAGCGTACTCCTTTGTGGTGAACGTCCACTAATTGTCAGCGAAAAACGTAGGCAACGGATAATTACAGAGTAACTAAAGTAATGTTCCGATCAGCTGAGTGGCACAGTTTGCCAGCTTTCATAGCTGCTCCTGGAGATTAGTGGAGCTGGCGTATTGCCCATCCTGGAGCAGAGCCATATCGACTAACACACACACATAACCGCCAAAAAAATAAAGTTCCTAATGCAACACTAAATTGGGAATTGAGAACTATATGGTGAAAAACGATATATACTTCGAAAATACATATAAAAAATGTATAACATAGAAAGGAATATGTATGGAATGCCATTGCTACCGATATGGGACATACGGTTTTACGCCTTCCCCCATATTAATATATTTTTAATCCAATTGAGCATATGTGGCATCACATAAAACCTAATGTTAGAGCAGAAAACATTTCTCAGACTCTAAGTCCAAGTGCTGCTAACTAGAAAGGTTGTAGATAGTATTCGCAAAGAAAGTTGGATAAATTCGATTAACCATGTCATTAAAATAGAAGATTCATATATATCATAGAGACACTGAGAACTAAACCGAATTAAATGTATAATTAAATTTAACTTAATTTTTATTGCACTAATAAATTCAAAATACACACACCAATAAACAGCGTTTTAGTCTTACATAATAACAATAATAATAATTTAATCATAATTTAACAATATTTTATTTTTCCCAAAATTATTCAGAAGTTAAACCACTCTGGCTTTGGCGTCTTTTAAGAAACTAGGAATATTTTGATCGAGATTTATTGGGGCAATCAACATTTTACCGAAGGACGAACTATAACCTCAAAGAAAATAGTTCAACGATGTCAAATCACATGATCTTGGTGGCCAATTAACATTGCCGTTTCTTGCAATAATTCGTCCAGGATTTTTTCTCTCAATAAATCAATCATTTCATTAACAGAGTAAGGTGTAGCGCCATCCTGTTGGAACCACATATTCTCCAGATCAATATTATTCAATTCAGCCCACCAAAATCCAGATATCTTACGATATCGAACACCATTCACAGTAACAGCTTCACCAGCAGCATTCTGAAAAAAATACGACCCAATTACATCTCCTGGCCATAATGCACACCAAACTTCAAATTTTCCTC
Source organism: Cosmopolites sordidus (assembly GCA_031761425.1). NCBI lineage: Eukaryota > Metazoa > Arthropoda > Insecta > Coleoptera > Curculionidae > Cosmopolites > Cosmopolites sordidus. Next base: position 460,866 of record JARFXV010001587.1, read on the forward strand.
GCCCCAAATGCGGCAATTTTATTTGTTATCATAGTCACCAATTTCAAAATAAGCTCCATCTAAAAAGACGAAGAAGAAGAAGAAAGAGAAATTTTTTTTGAGAAAAAATGAATGATCCAGTACCTTTAGTTCATGTGTTATTTAAAACTTATGTTTTCAGAACTAAATCCTTTCGTAAAATACGCCATGTTGTGGATTCACTGTGTCCAAATTGTTGCGAACGTCGACTAATGGAAATTTCTGGGAGTTCACTAACACTTTCACGTACCAAATCAATATGCTCTTGTAAACGACCACTACGACTATATACTGCTCTTCTTTTATCTTCCACCGAACCAGTTTCTTGAAATGTTTGAACAATTCGATTGATAGTGCTTTCAGATGGACAGTTGTGCAAACCGTAAATATTACGTAATTTTCTAAAAACATTTTTATGTATTTACGTATTGTGTACGTCTCCATTTTTATAAATGTTATACACTACACTTCTGAAATGAGACTAGACCTAGGGAAATTCACAACGCCATCTGTGTTTTATTCAAGAATTTAAAAAACCGCTCAATTTTAAAAACCCGTTATTAGAAACATTCTAGATATTACTGGAATATTATTTGGAACAATTCAATCAATTTTGAGGAAAAATTTTAAGCTCTGGTGTATTTTCTCCTCGTGTTCTGAAAGCACTGGTCTTTCCTTGAAAAACAACATCGTGTTGAAGACGCCTAACAGGTGCTTTCTATGGATGATGACATTCCGAAATGCCTAATTACTAATGATGAGACATTGTTTTATATTTATGACTCGGAAACAGCTCAACAATAAAGCGAGTATCGTGCTAAATATGAACGAAAGCCGAAAAAATCAGGAAAAAGCCTATCAAAATGTTTTTTTTTTACTGTAACGTGGAATATTTTCGGAGCGAATGTTTTGGATTGGTTCCTGAATTTTTATACTCGCCCGTTTCTCAGCCCACGCCCTGTACCTGTCAAAAATGATCATACACTATGAGATAAAGTATATGTACTACGGTTTTAAATTGTACCTATTACTGTAACATTTCTAAATAAACAATATTGAAGGCGCGTTTGATTATCTGGCCAATTGATCCCGTTACTCGATAAACGTGTCTATAAGCAAGACCCAGTTACTGCATCGATAAAAACAAAGGTGGAACAGTTTTACGGCCTTGAATACGAACAGAAGTAGGAAAAGAAAACAATGATAAATCAATATCAATAACAAATGTGGAAAATGGCAGACAAGTTTTGTGATACGGGGGTAATAAGTAAAAAAAAAAGATACAGGTACAGCAAAAAATCCTTGTTCGCGTTCCGTAGATATGCCGCGAAGACAAAACTCGTGAATATGGAATGGAAATTTGTAAATAAATATAAAAATAAAAATAAAAATAAAAAATATATAATACATGTAATTTAATGAGAGCTTTTTTAACAACATTAATAATTATTATCAAGCTTAGATAATAGCTTAAGGAATTTAGTAATTTTTTAAACCTAATAAAACAATTTTTGACTTTGTTATCTATCACTTTTATCAAGTTTCTTAAAGGGCTATTTGCGTAAGAAACCTAGCATTCTACTTAAATAATATTTTTAAGAACTTAACGAATTTCTCGCCAAAACATTTAGTACAAAAACTCGGTGGGTCTTACAAAAAAGCTTAGCAAACATGTTCCCGAATGTTCCGAATAAGAATTGTCTACAATTAATAGATAATTTAATCAAAAAAATAACATCAATCGAATTATTGAGCACGATATTTTAGAACTCGAACTTAGAAAATTATTTTCAATGTAATAGTGTTTTTACAAACAAAAGGACCGTCTAGGGGTTCCCCACTAAGCCCTTTATTATTTAGAACTGTTAATGTCAAACTTGGAATTGATTTTTTTTAACGGATAAAGCAAAAAATATATTGTTTTGGTTTATATATGTAGACGACATTTTGGTTTATTCTACTGGAACCGGCAGACAAATAGAAGATACATTAAAGTATTTAAATATAATCGATCCAAAAATAAAATTTACACTTGAAAAAGAACAAAATCAAACCATATATTTTCTGAACCTTTCAATATCCCAACAAAATAATAAACTAGAATTAAATATCTATAGAAAACCCACATACTCAGATATAACAATTACAAAACAATCAATCCATCCGGAATTCGGAATGACACATAAATATGCAGCATATAAGTCTATAATCCACGGAGCTTTCACAATTCCATTATAAAAAAATAATCGAAAAATAGAATCTCTAGGAATAAAACAAAAGATTCGGCACCGATAATACGAAAGCAGCTTTTATCAAAAGCCATAGCGTCACGCGAAACCCGGCGGCGACTTATTTGTAAAAAAAATTTCGACCAGGCGGCAATAAGACTTGTTTGTTTATAAATATGTTGATACCTCAATTCTTCTATTGGAACCTTTGGTGTGAAACACTAAACTTGAAGAGATTTACCGCTAAACACCAAATCACTTTTTTAAACTTCTCGACGCACGTTTCTCTAAACATGTTAGCATCATCAGGAGATGATTTAATCTAATCATCAATTAATCAACAGATTAAATCATCTCCTGACGATGTTAACATGGTTAGCGAAACATGCGTCGAGAGTTCAAAAGAAAAAAAGTGATTTGGTGTTTAGTGGTAAATCTCTTCAAGTTTAGTGTTGATACTCGTTTGTTTAGAAAGCTAATTGGCAAATAAATACATATTATTTTAGAAATACAATATACAGGGTGTCCCGAAACTCATCGTCAAGTGCGTGCCGGGCGAAAGGCCAATTTATACCAGTTTTGGCAAAAATAAGAACAAAAAAGTAACTTTGACACTTAACTTTGATACAGTGAGATAGATAGACGCTGTTCGACGGCGAATTAGAGAGAGACAGATTCATATTCAACTTTAAGATGGCTCATTTAGTAAAATTTTCAAAATATAATTGGCATTTTTCTTTCAAAAAAAAAATTATTGCCTATTATTGTATTATATATCATTAGTTTTGGATTCATGACGAGTTGACAAAAGGTAATGTCAGTTACTAAGAGTTATAACTGGACAATCCGTTGATCGATTCTAATAATGGCAGACTCATTTTATAGAGAAGATATACGGCTTTCCAATTATATATTGTTTCAATAGATGGCGCTAGTAATTTTCTTTAAATTTAAAAAAATTGTTATTTTTCCAACATATGGGTATGTGATACCCTATCACTGTATTTCGACAAGGGTCGCCAAAAAACGGTTACTATATATTATAAATATTAAAATTCTAGTAGAAATCACTAAATAAGGCGACTAGAACCCTTTCTATTTCTTTACAATCAACCTGTCCGCTTTCCCGAAGGAAAAAAAATAGAAATCACCCGACACATTTCTTGATCGTAATCTCCCTCATTGAAATAAGTTCTCATAACGCAGAATTATTGATACGGCTTTTTATTTACGAGCAACGGGTCGATACAACGTCACACCATACTACACCATGGGAACCGTCGGCGCCATTATATTTTTATCTCGACGTTGTTCCCATAAATATCTGCTTTCTTTTCGTGTTGTTTGCCTTAATTGCTTCAAAATCGAAGCGAGAAAAAACCCGTTCTCGATACGGATCGGTTTTGCCGAAAGACGACGACGACGATGATGATTCGACGTGGCGAAAGATCCCAAACATGCGGGGCTTCCGAGATAATGTAGTCGATGACCCAGATATTTGCCGCGATCGAGTACTATTCTTTGACGCACTATAAAGTATGTATTGGCAATTTATGGGACGTATTTTGTTACGATTGAAGCAGATGACGTTCAGTACTAATTGGAAAAGAATATGCATTCTGTCAAAAAACTACAGGGAATTGGTCAATAAAACACAAAATGTTTATTATTTATCCAAAATGTAAAGTAGGCCCCTTCCATGATATCCAATACACTTATTCTTTTAGGCCTTCTATCGACTGAAAACGAGTGCCTGGAAGTGGTACTTTGAGTTTTGGAACGAGAAAGAAGTCGGCCGGAACCATATCAGGTGAATACGGTGGTTGTTCGATGGTGTTTGTTGAGTTTTTGGCCAGACGCAAGTCTAGCAAGTCGCGACGCAAAGTTCAAGATTTTTTTTTCCACAAAGCTGGCCTTTTTCGATGAATTTGCTCTCTCAAACGCCGCATAACGCTCGGATAATACTCTTTATTTACCATTTGACCTTCTGGTAAGAATTCTGAGTGCACAACACCACGATAGTCAAAGAAAATATTCAACATCACCTTAACTTTTGATCAACTCTGACGCGGTTTTTCGGCTCAGTTGGAAGGCGCCATTCCGAAGCTTGCTGACTGGTTTGCATGTCAAACTCGCATACCCATGTCTCATCACCAGTTACAATGCGTTTTATGAATGTGGGGTCGGAAGTGACCCGTTTTAGCATGTCTTCAGCGACCTTTACGCGATTGAGTTTCTGAAGAAAATTCAGGTCTTTCGGCACTAGTCGAGCGGCAACGCGTTTCATGAGTTGGACAGAAAGGTCAGCGGCTATCTCTCTCAAACATAAAAGACGATTTTCAGTCACTATTTTAGTGGTGTTAACTTCAGATGAAGATGTTGATGGCCGACCAGAGCGAGGCAAATTATCCACCACATCTCGACTGCTTTTGAATGCACTGTACCACTCATTGTACGTCTTTTTGATAACGCACGTCTAAATGACATGACGTTCAAACTCTGCATCAGTATAGAGGACAGTTGTGACAACTTATTAAAAGAATTTTGACAATTTCTTTAAGCGGGCTTTTTAAATGGTCAATTCCCGATAGTTTTTTGACAGAATGTATACTTAATTCGGTTTAGTATTGTCGGTGACAGGCCTTGGCAAGTTGGTAAGCAAAGACGCGATTCTCGCAATTAACCATGTTTCGACAAAAATGTGGGACTTGTTTACAAAAGCATACAAGTTGATACGTGCGCGAAATCAAATCTATAAAAGGCAGATATAGCTCTAGGATTGTCCTATTATTTTTGTGTGCTTCGTCAATAATCCATATTCGTGAGTGATAAATCATTATAACCATTATTTTTATAACTATCTATAAATCTGTTGAAAAGTTAATTTATTAAAACCGTGGCAAATTTTGTATCTATATGTCTGAATCTAAGAAGAAAGACTAATAAGAAATGTACTTCCCCTACGAACCAATCATTAACCCCTACGAACCAGCCATGAAGCCTTCTAGGCTACAAAAGCATTTAAATAAAATGCATTCTGATAAAAAATACAAAAATGTATCCTATTTACAAGGAACAGACTGCATCACTAAGAAATTTGAATCCAGTATTAACAAATTGTTAAAACTCCACCAGCTCCAACCATCTCTTTAAATTTGTAAGTAAAAACTTTTTAGCTGCGTTGAGCGATTTTCGGTAGGTGCAAAACTTATTGGTTCGCGTCATCGACATGCTGGTGACGTGTTACGCCAGACTGGCGACCCAACTGTGTTTGAAATATATTTTAATGTGTATTAAATTAAATTGTGTTTTAGATAATGTTTAATTGTAGAATCACTGCGCAGTACAAGAGTGTGTACTTAATGTGCTAATATTTTATGTAGAAAAATGAATAACAAAAACAAAGCATTTTTGTTCGAATATTTCCAATATTGATATCAATAATTCCGTTGGAAAAGTTAATGTAATGTATTTTTCTAATATTTAATCTCTGCAATACATCGTGCAATGAATATTTCATAGTGGCTTAGGAGTTATCTAACCAGGGTGGTAAAAGAGATTTCTAGTTCGACAGTGTTTTTGTCGCGGATTTTAAAATTAAAAATTCTATAAAATTTTTTAATAAATTCAATTTCTCAAAATTATTGTTTATTGGTTTAAATTCTCAGAAATAAAATGTGTTTTGTTATTTTTTGCAAAATGATCATTTATAACTTTACAAAAAAAGTATTGTAATATAAAACGAATAAAACAATTTTATACTTTGTTATCTATCACTTATATTTTTAAATTTGTGTGACTATCGTTTCGTAAAACGATTTTACATTCTCAAACACTACTTTAAAACACCTCAAATTTAACTACTCAAATTTAAAAATAAAAATTATAGATAACAAAGTATAAAATTGTTTTATTCGTTTTAACAAATGAACTATCACAAAGTAACGGACAAATCAATCAATAATATTGTAATATAATTAGTTTTTCTAAATGTCAATTTTCTATATTTGTTTAGATCCTCGATCCTACGTGAAAAAAAAATATACATTTTTAAATTATATATTTAAAGAATAATGAATTTAAAATTTCAAAAAAAAAACAGAGTTATTCCAAAGTTGCAAGTTTTCACTTCTGTCGGCAGTCCCCATGACTGCATATTATAGTTTTTTTTATTTCTTATTAATGTTGTGTTTGTTTTAAATTTTTTTAAAAATAATTCTTTACTACATTTAATGCTATTTTTAATGAATTTATACTTCGTGATTCTTAATAGATAGATAAACAAATAAAATAGATATAGATAACGTGCAACAATATTTTAATATTTGGTATAACGAACTATTATAAAAGAGGGTCGTTGTATTTTATTTTCTTGTAAAGGAGACTGTGGTCAAGATGAGGTTGGGAACCTCTGATCAAGGCCTGGCTTTTCTCAAAGCCAGGTACTTAATACTAGGCTAATTGAAAAGTTCGCAGAGCGACACCTATAGGGCATTAAAAGAACTATATAATCTACTACATTTTGAAGTTATATCCTTCAATTCATTCGAAAAAAAACAGCAGCTTAAAGTAAACGTATCAATAAATTGATAGATGGCAGATTAAATCATCTCCTGATGATGCTAACATGGTTAGCGAAACGTGCGTCGAGCAGTTCAAAAAAGCGTTTTGGTGTTTAGTGGTAAATCTCTTCAAGTTTAGTATTTCACACCAAAGGTTCCAACAGAAGAATTGATAAACGTATCAATGTTATTTTTTAAAATGGAAAATATTGAAAATCGTGCAGTGATTAAACTCTTTGTAAAAAAAGGTTTAAAGCCCATGGAAATTCATACTGAAATGGTACATGTATTAGGGGTGTCTGCTCCTTCAAAAACAAGGGTTTGTAAGTGAGCTGGTGAGTTTCAAGGTGGTCGTACAAGCCCGGATGATCATACTCGTTCTGGACGTTCATTAAGTGCAACTACTGAACAAATAATGAATTCTATACATCATATGGTTATGGTTGACAGACAATTGACTTTGAGTGAAAATACTAAGGCCATGAACATCTCAACTAAACGGATGTTTCATATAACCAAATAATAATTTGAATCAACTGGATGGAAAAATTCACGAGAAAAGTCCTGGTTTAGCGAAGAAAAAAAAACTTTTTTCACCAAGACAATGCACCGGCTCACAGAGGTGTTCTTGCAACGGCCAAATTGAAGGAGTTACGCTATGAATTGTTGGAACATCCACCACATACACCAGATCTGGCCCCGTCTGACTTTCAACTATTTCCAAACCTCAAAACATTCCCAAGTGGTAAGCGTTTGTCATTAAATGCAGAAGTTATAGCAGCCGTAGATGAGTATTTTGAAGGACGTCCAGAAAATCACTTTAGAGATCGAATAAATTAATTGGAGAACCGCTAGAAAAAATGTATTGGGGCTTAAAGAAGAATATACGCAAGAATAGAAGCAACTTCATCCGCTCGGCGAACTTTTCATTTAGCCTAGTAAACGAAATATATTTGATTTTGCCCACGTTTCAGTCATCACCTGGCTTTTCAATCACAATTTACAGACCCTTGTCAAAATTAGCATTTGCCATACTATTTATCAACATCCCCGCGTAACGTCTTAAGATTTAAAAATGATTTTAAAAGGCACAAAAACGAAAGAACGATATTATCTATTTTACGACTGGTTTATTTTCTCTTTTACGATCGTTTTTAATGCTTCACGAGCCATTGTTAGAATCAATTAACTAAATTAAAGAGATTGTAAAGTTTTTAAGTCACATGTAAGAGTAAATTAGTTGAAATTGGAACCATCAGGGTTAAGAAGTGGGAGGTAAGTGACTTTTTTATTACCCTGTCTTTGTTGTCTGTCTTGTAGGTTTGACAAATTTTTCGATGTCTAGACAGGGAAAAATATCTTTCCAGGTAGCTGAGGGTTGGTATTTGAGATTACGCGTTGACCTAAAAGTTCACGAAAATGTTAATGGGTTTCAGGATTTATTCCGTGTTTCGTTCCTTCGTTTCTAAGTTAAACGATTCAAACATTTTTTTTCCTATATACTGTGTTTTAATATTGCTCTAATTATATTTTTTATTTTACATAAAAAAAAACACATGCATATATAGTTAAACAACTAATAGAAAAAAAAATCACAGGAAATATTATTTACGATGGTAGAGTCAGATAAGGCATAGAAATCTGGAGCCAATGTGGATAACCGAATGAGCATGTGGAATCAATAAATGATCTTGCGATACTAGCTAATAATAAGTAGAAAGGAGCTGTAAAGAAATTTGATTACTTACAAAGAAGGTTGATCTGAAAAATAGAATACAGATGAAATAAATATATATGTTAAAGTGCGGTTCAAGATATATGGTTAACCCATTGGCTGCCATAAACTCCTAACAACCCCTGGCGTAACAAAACACGACAAAGTTGCAAGAATCGTAAACAGGGCCGGGCCTAATAAAATAACAGATAAAAAGATAAAATTACTGGTTTAGTAGTTTCAAAATATTTTTGTTTAGTTCGCATTCTTTTCTTAAACAGTGCAGTTCTATAATTTCGATCGTATTTTTTATTATTCCAAATGTGCCAAAAATGTGGCGGTCTCAGCAAGATAATGATCATTGTGTCTCCGGTAGTACTAATTTTAAATAAAAACATTTATCGCCTGATGCTAAGCAAATTGTCAAAAATGTGTATGTTTCTTTATTGAATAGGGGGACTTAATGTAAATGCAGCGGCAGCAGAAACGTTTTCATTAACGAAAACTCCATTGTCTACAGTTAAAGATATCGTGACGACCCAAAAAAGTTCGTAGTGATTATAGTAAGAGCGAATATGTTGACGAAAGCGATAAAGACTTAATTCGAAGTAACATTTATGCTATGTATGAAGAGTAAACTCTGTCTACATTGCATTCATTGCAACAGTGACTAAGGAAAGATGAAACCAACATTCTTTGCAGCAGAACTAGCCTCCGGAAAATATTATCTCAAATGGATTTTGCATATCGGGCAATTAATAAAAGACCACTACAAAAAATAGCTTTGATCGAGAAAAAAAAATCTAGCTTACAGAACATGAAATAATAAAATGGTATGACAGAGAGCATATACTTGATTAAAAATACGTGATTATATTAATGAAAATATAAATGCATGCAGAAATTTCATTGTTTTTTTCAATTTTATACTTGCCTATTATACAGGGTGTTTGGTATATCGTTTGTCCACAGGTTTTTTTATGTTAATTATTGAATTCGTTATTTGAAAAATTGCGAAAGTCATCATTGAAACTTAAATTAAAAAAAAAAGTTATAACCTCCTCCTGGAGGTATAACCTCCAAATGATTTATTCTTTATGTTGTAGGGTTAAAGGTTGTGGATGTAAAAATAAATTTAAAGCTCAATTTTGAATCGCATATTAAAAAAAACTAAAAGTGACCATGACCTTCGAATTATTTTTAAAAAATCTCTGGTTTATCCTCTTTCTAACTGGCTGAATCTATCTAGAGGTACTAAATCGTTGAAACTTGCAATACTTTCAGCATACCAAATACAATACACAAATACATAATACACCAAACAGAAAAAAGCCTACATAGATATATATGTTTATTTATTTTTCAAAAACATTTGCATTACATGAAAAATAATAAGTTTACTATTTATCTAAATAGTACTCTTATTTTTTTGGCTTGACTTTTCTGGCTAACATTTTTAGCTGGTAAATATTATTTTTAAAAATCAATTTTGATTATTTTCGTAACTCTCAATGGACGTACACTTTCTTACTTGTGTTTATTGTTGAACGGTTTTAAAATACAGTTATTTTATTACAAAAACACGGCACAGCAACGAGCAAAAGTTAAGCTTTTAAAACAGCAACGAAAAAACTATTCGCGTTGAGCCGTGCAATAATAGGAACAGACTTACATAAGAACTACCCAATGTCATTAATAGCAAGTTTTGTTGCGTAAAAAATCTCATATAATTATTTGTTTCATTATAGTAATGGTAACTTTTTTTAAGAATAATTCAACATCGCATTGTAAAAGACGACGATGTGGCAAACGTGAAAATGTTGAAGGCCGCGTGGAAAATTAGCTTAAAATCTCTTAATTAAATTGTTTTTTTTGTGGTCGAGCTTCATATAGAGGATGTTAAATATAATAATAATTTCCTGGATTATACAAGGTGGTCCACGTGAAACGGACGTTCTTGGAACGGTTTTGGAAGAAGAAGCCTGCGGCAGATACCTGTTCTTCTATTGCATCGTTTCCCAACTTTTTCGAGCGTGTTCACGCGCTTACGAATCGTGAAAAAAACGAATCATCTATTGATTTTTGTATTAAATGACGAATCGCCAACGATGGGTGTATGTGTGAATGGACCGTTACACTTATACCGAAATACCGCAGATGGCCAAAATTCTGAACTACAAGACTTGACTTGTGTAACCCCTTGTTCTTATTTTAAGGTAGAGCGGGGCTAGTTGATCATAGGGGTAAGTTATGAAATCGTTGTTGATAACCTACAACAAAAGTGTAAATGGCGAAAAGAAGGGGTCATGGGAGGGGAATACATAGCGTGACTGTCAATTGCTGTCCGGTGCTCCGATAAACTAAGAAAACGCTTTGTTTTTTTTGACGTTAGAAAAATATTATAGGCCATCATGATCTTTCTACTATACTCGTAATTTTTTATTACCTAATTTTTATTTTGTTGCCTCAACTGGGGCAAGCTGAGAAACGCGTATTCAATGCATGCTCAACTAGCTCCACTAAATGTTCATTGTAGAAAATCACATTTTTCTTTAATAAATTAATAATCATCAATTAACTTAAAAGTAAAGTTTTGGGGTTAGAGGCGCATCAGCAACTGAGAAGGCTATTTAGCGACTGGACCTACAGCTTAATGTGGGTTCCGAACCACGGTCATCAGCTACCGAAAACCCCGGTCAGCAGCCCCCTCGGGCTATCAACCCTTGGTTTTGTGCTTAACTGAAAGTATCTCGAGAAGCCTACCGATTGGCGACGTAGTCGCCGTAGGAGACTAGACCAACGTAGAAAACCTCTCAGAACTGAGTGACTGTGTAGTAGTGACTGAGGGGTAATTCCTTGTCAGATTTTACACTCTTACTTAGAAACATTTATTTTACACTCTTACCTAGAATTTTAGAAAAACTTTTTTGCCTAGTACGGGATTCGAACCCACTCCATATTAACTGCCGTAACGTAAGGCTGACGCCTTAGACACCACAGCTAATGTGGCTCCATGAATTAATTTGTGCATGTGATGATTCTACACAAAGTTTACTAATTAAAATTACTTTTATTTATTTATTTATTTATTTATATATATATATATATATATATATATATATATATATATATATATATATATATATATATATATATATATATATATTCTAGTCTCGAGATTATTTAATTCAGATTGAATCATCTCCCGCTAGAGTAGTATATTTCTTCGAGTTTAGTGTTTCACACCGAAGGTTCCAATAGAGGATTGTTCTTGTGAGTCATTACAACGTTGAAAGTGAGTGTAACATTTTTTAAAGCTCTCCTCAAGTTCAGTGTTTCTCACTGAAGGTTCCAATAGAACATCGTTTCTCAATATAGGGGGATCGTGAACCATAGGGGTCGCATTCAGGAATATGGGGGGTTTATCTTCGTCATCCTTTAATTAAAGTATTTTTAATTTAAAATGTTAGAAAATTAAATATTACCAGTTAATAAGAACACAATAAAATAAACTTAAATAAAGTAATGCGACAGTTGATTTTGTTTTTCACTTAAAAGTTTTTCTATACGTGGATTATCATTGCAAATACACACGAACAAATTATTTCGATAAATCATCGTTGCTATCTGGAAAATATTGCATTAACTGTATTTGCAATTCGCGTAAATGCGTTTTGATGCTCCCCAACACCCGATCAATAACTTAATTTTCATTTTTTGTTAATATAATCTGAAGTTTAAGTGAATGCATTAAAATTGCGTCGTTCAAGGCGTATAATCGAAATTCCAAGCTTCTTGAAGAAGGTATTGACTTTGTCATTAGTAAAATGTTTTTGCTACCGGCTTGTAAACTCATATTCATTCAAATGTGAAAATATATCACTCAAGTAAGCTAACGGTAATAAAGTTTGATGTTTTGGTTGTAAAAACTCTGAAAATGGGCTATTTTTATCTGTAAAAAAGTTTTTTCGATTATCTCGCAATTCAAAAAGCCTCGCTAGAACTTTTCCTCGCGACAACCACCTAACTTCAGTATGGAAACGCAGTGTGTAGTAATCTAGTCTGCAACTGCCGGCTTTTAATAAAATTAACATTTTTTGCGGCTTCTGACTGAAATCTTTTGTGTACCTTTTGTTTACGCCTGGAATCTTTTTTGTAGCAAGCACATTTCTGTGAAGAAAGCTGTGCCTCCATCCCGTATGTAGCATAATGTCTTTTAATCACAAGACTGTTCTTTCCCGTTATCGCTTTCGCGCCGTCAGTACATACCTCAATGCATTTATTAGCAAAGTCCAAGTTTTCGTTTTGTATTGCATCAATAAAAACTTTAAAGCATCCTTCGCCAATTACACGAACAGGGATTGATAAATTGCAAAATATCATATTTTCTTTGATTCAACCCTTCGCATTCGTGTAGGACAAAACACAAAAATTGCGCCAGGTTTGTCTGTTGACTCGTCGAGCTGAAGAGCAAAAAATTCACTTAATTTTACCCTTTTCAATCATTTGATCGTGAACATTATTGACCATTTCATTATTGTGTCATTTGAAAGGGGTATAGTTTTAAATTTTTTTGCTTTCATTACATTGACCATATCAATGGCAGTGGGTAAAATGAGCTTTTCCGCAATCGTGTTGGGCTTAGACCTCCTGGCCATTCTTAATGCTACTAAATAGCATGCTTGAAGTGCTTTGGTGTGATTACGGCTTGATTTGTTGATTTTTCAAAACGAGTCATTTACATTCGAAAAACTCTAATTGTTTGTTTTTTATAGACGGGTTTTGTGTCCAGATGCCGGACTAATTTTGAAGGCTTCATGCTTTTCGCGCACAGAACTTGATAACAAACAACACATTGCGGCTTGTCATCCAAAACAATGAATCCATATTTTAAAAATGTTTCATTGTACAATCTGGTCTTTTTCTTTACTTTTTCACCATAAGTAGACGATGCATTTCGTTTTGTCACAAATTTGTCTATCTAGATGATAAATAATCTTAAATTATTAATTACCTTTGTCTCTATCACAATTTATACAAACATAGGTTAACAAATTTAATACTGAATCCAGTTTTCTCCAGATATGATCTCAGAAAATTGCTCATAACAAAACAGACAAGCGTACTCGTCCTCTTCTGAATCACACACATATATATGTATGTATATATATATATATATATATATATATATATATATATATATATATATATATATATATATATATATATATATATATATATATATATATATGTTCAAAAGATAGCGTAGTGGGGCTGTGGAAAAATAGAAATCTGTCATCCGTACTTCTATGTACCTCTGTTCGTTTCAAATCAGCCGCCACCATCACGTCGAGACTAGAACCTCCCAGGACCGGTTTCTGGCCTCGCAGCCGTCGTCAGCTGGGCTCGAGTCTAACGCAAGGAGACAGCTGAATAGAATTAGCCATCAATATGGCCAGTTGACTTGGTCTTGCTCTGTTCGTTTCTATTCAGCTGTCTCCTTGCCTTAGACTCGAGCCCAGGTGACGACGGCTGTGATGCCAGAAACCGGTCCTGGGAGGTACTTGTCTCGACGTGATGGTGGTGTCTGATTTGTAATGTATATATATATATATATATATATATATATATATATATATATATGAAAAACAGAAATATTTCATCCGTACTTCCACGAACCTCTATACATTTCAAATCAGACACCACCATCACGTCGAGACAAGTACCTCCCAGGACCGGTTTCTGGCATCACAGCCGTCGTCACCTGGGCTCGAGTCTAAGGCAAGGAGACAGCTGAATAGAAACGAACAGAGCAAGACCAAGTCAACTGGCCATATTGATGGCTAATTCTATTCAGCTGTCTCCTTGCGTTAGACTCGAGCCCAGCTGACGACGGCTGCGAGGCCAGAAACCGGTCCTGGGAGGTTCTAGTCTCGACGTGATGGTGGCGGCTGATTTGAAACGAACAGAGGTACATAGAAGTACGGATGACAGATTTCTATTTTTCCACAGCCCCACTACGCTATCTTTTGAACATATATATATATATATATATATATATATATATATATATATATATATATATATATATATATATATATATATATACATATATATGTGTGTGATTCAGAAGAGGACGAGTACGCTTGTCTGTTTTGTTATGAGCAATTTTCTGAGATCATATCTGGAGAAAACTGGATTCAGTATTAAATTTGTTAACCTATGTTTGTATAAATTGTGATAGAGACAAAGGTAATTAATAATTTAAGATTATTTATCATCTAGATAGACAAATTTGTGACAAAACGAAATGCATCGTCTACTTATGGTGAAAAAGTAAAGAAAAAGACCAGATTGTACAATGAAACATTTTTAAAATATGGATTCATTGTTTTGGATGACAAGCCGCAATGTGTTGTTTGTTATCAAGTTCTGTGCGCGAAAAGCATGAAGCCTTCAAAATTAGTCCGGCATCTGGACACAAAACCCGTCTATAAAAAACAAACAATTAGAGTTTTTCGAATGTAAATGACTCGTTTTGAAAAATCAACAAATCAAGCCGTAATCACACCAAAGCACTTCAAGCATGCTATTTAGTAGCATTAAGAATGGCCAGGAGGTCTAAGCCCAACACGATTGCGGAAAAGCTCATTTTACCCACTGCCATTGATATGGTCAATGTAATGATAAGTCCGGCAGAAGCAAAAAAATTTAAAACTATACCCCTTTCAAATGACACAATAATGAAATGGTCAATAATGTTCACGATCAAATGATTGAAAAGGGTAAAATTAAGTGAATTTTTTGCTCTTCAGCTCGACGAGTCAACAGACAAACCTGGCGCAATTTTTGTGTTTTGTCCTACACGAATGCGAAGGGTTGAATCAAAGAAAATATGATATTTTGCAATTTATCAATCCCTGTTCGTGTAATTGGCGAAGGATGCTTTAAAGTTTTTATTGATGCAATACAAAACGAAAACTTGGACTTTGCTAATAAATGCATTGAGGTATGTACTGACGGCGCGAAAGGGATAACGGGAAAGAACAGTCTTGTGATTAAAAGACATTATGCTACATACGGGATGGAGGCACAGCTTTCTTCACAGAAATGTGCTTGCTACAAAAAAGATTCCAGGCGTAAACAAAAGGTACACAAAAGATTTCAGTCAGAAGCCGCAAAAAATGTTAATTTTATTAAAAGCCGGCAGTTGCAGACTAGATTACTACACACTGCGTTTCCATACTGAAGTTAGGTGGTTGTCGCGAGGAAAAGTTCTAGCGAGGCTTTTTGAATTGCGAGATAATCGAAAAAACTTTTTTACAGATAAAAATAGCCCATTTTCAGAGTTTTTACAACCAAAACTTCAAACTTTATTACCGTTAGCTTACTTGAGTGATATATTTTCACATTTGAATGAATATGAGTTTACAAGCCGGTAACAAAAACATTTTACTAATGACAAAGTCAATACCTTCTTCAAGAAGCTTGGAATTTCGATTATACGCCTTGAACGACCCAATTTTAATGCATTCACTTAAACTTCAGATTATATTAACAAAAAATGAAAATTAAGTTATTGATCGGGTGTTGGGGAGCATCAAAACGCATTTACGCGAATTGCAAATACAGTTAATGCAATATTTTCCAGATAGCAACGATGATTTATCGAAATAATTTGTTCGTGTGTATTTGCAATGATAATCCACGTATAGAAAAACTTTTAAGTGAAAAACAAAATCAACTGTCGCATTACTTTATTTAAGTTTATTTTATTGTGTTCTTATTAACTGGTAATATTTAATTTTCTAACATTTTAAATTAAAAATACTTTAATTAAAGGATGACGAAGATAAACCCCCCATATTCCTGAATGCGACCCCTATGGTTCACGATCCCCTATATTGAGAAACGATGTTCTATTGGAACCTTCAGTGAGAAACACTGAACTTGAGGAGAGCTTTAAAAAATGTTACACTCACTTTCAACGTTGTAATGACTCACAAGAACAATCCTCTATTGGAACCTTCGGTGTGAAACACTAAACTCGAAGAAATATACTACTCTAGCGGGAGATGATTCAATCTGAATTAAATAATCTCTTGATGAAGCTAACACGGTTAGCGAAACCAGCTTCGAGAAATTTAAAAACTTGATTTGGTGTTTAGTAGTAAATCTCTTCGAGTTTAGAGTCACAAAAAATCAATTTTGAGTATGAAATAATAAAAAATATTAAATAAACGCCGACTTTTCCTATGGTCAGACAGTATATTGTACGGAATTAATTTAATAACAACCACCGCCCTTGTTTCACGAGACGGGGATGGGCCTGAAACGACTCCGAGTGATATTCGAGACCCCCCTCGTGGAACCTGTCCGCTAGATTGCGTAACATACCTGACCAGCCTTGGACTACAATCGACTGAATTTACTATCGGCTTGTTGTAATATAACACTAGCTTTGCTAATTTGTCCCTGTTTTTTATTTCTTCAACTACTAATTTGAAACGGCCCATAATTGCCTCAATTATTTATTGCATTTTTATAACATTTAATAACATATCAATATATTTTTTTATTTCTTCACTGACTCATTCAATTATTTCAATAGACAATGCGTTATTACCCTAAAATAATATTTCTGTTTCCTTCAAGAGTGATACATTGATTCCAACGTTTCTCTAACATTTCGATGCCTTTTTTTCTAAAACGATTTATCTTATGTATCAAAATAGGCTTCAGTTTCGACAACTGCTTCTTCACTGAAGTCAAATCTCTTTCCCTGAAGCTTTCTTTTTAGGTCTGGAAACAGGTAGTAATCGCTGGGAGCCAAATCCGGAGAATACGGTGGATAGGGAACCAAATTCAAAGTGGAATTTGTTGCGAGCGGCTTATGTATTATCCTGATGAAAGAGCACTTTTTTCTTCTTCATTTGAGATCGTTTTTTCGCAATTTCTTCCTTCAAACGCACCAATAACACCATATATTATTCGCTATTGATGTTTCTTCCTTTGTCAGGGTAATCAAAGAATAAAATAACCTGCACATCCCAAAATAGGGACCAAAACCTTATCAGCTGACATTTGTGTTTTTGGTCGCTTTGGGGGGCTATTGCCAGTTGCTGTCTACTCAGCGGACTACCGATTCAATACTGCTTAAAAAAATCCTTTTTATTGCACTGAAAGAGCTCCAAACAACGCGCTGAATCGTCAACGCGTTGTTGTTTTTGATCGACTGTGAGCAAACACGGTATCCACTTCGAACAGAGTTGTCTGATGGACAAATGTTCATGCAAAATGGTGAATACACTGCCTTCTGATATATTTAAAGTGTCAACTATCTCACGTATGTTCAATTTACGTTCGTGTAAAAACTATTTTGTGGACTGTTTTTATATTTTCTGGAATAACTGCCGAATTTGGGCGACCAAAGCGTTCAACGTCATCGGTATTTGTACGGCCGCGTTTAAAATCAACAAACCACTTTTCTACCATTTGTCTCGATGGAGCGGTGTCCGAATAACACTTGTCAAACCATTGCTTTGTTTGAACGATATTTTTTTTCCATTAAAAAGCAATGTTTGTTGCATTGTTTTCAAAATTACACGAGTAACATCTCTAAAACCATTGCCACTTGTGAATTAAATCTCACAATCTCACATTTTTAAAAATCATATGGATTTGTCAATAGTGGCGACTTCTATATGTCATCCTAGAAGCTTATTGAATGATGTGTTACAATATATAGAGTGTTACAATAAGATTTTGTCTATCATGATTTGATAGGCCAGGAATTGTGACAGGTCGATAAGAGATAGATAAGAATTAATAAACATGGCGCGCTACTAGATACAGCAACGCGTCTATATTATTAAATATCACTAGCAAAATGATTCATGAAAGTCTGATTGGTAATATTAGTGAAGGGCGTTCCAGATTTATTATACTTTCAGTTATTCATGTGAAACATACTTCGGAACAAAAGCTCGTGAGAAGAAGAACAGCAGTTCGTGAGAGTATGGTCGGGAGTACAGGGTTCTCGATTCGTCATCGTGCACAAGAATTTGGCATTTCAACGGCCACCGTATTCTCACTAAAGATTTACATCTCCATGCTTGCACTCCAATTGACTCAACAACTTCTGCCATCAGACCATACACAGCGAAGGGAGTACGGAGAAAAAGAGAAATCGGTTTTGGTGTCTATAATTGAAGATGCCGAATTGGAAGCATTGTTGGAAGAAGACGATATGCAAACTCAACAATAAATGGCAGAGAGGCTAAATATTAGTTGCCATTTATGATCGTCTGCATGCCATGAGAAACATCCACAAAGCAGGAAAATGGGTACCATTCAGCTGAAAGACAGACAGATGAAAAAGCGAAAAACGGTGTGCGACGTTTTGCTTTCTCGGCATGAAAGAAAGGCTTTTTTGCATCGGATCGCGACTGCAGACGGAAAATCGATATATTTCGAGAACCAAAAATGCAGAAAATCATGACCGCAAGACCGAATCGTTTTATCAATCGGTTTATCATGAGCTTCTGAAACCAGGTGAAACAGTTAATACCGTTCGCTACCGTCGACAGATGATCAATTTCAACCATGCATTGGTCGAAAGGCGACCTGAATGGGCTACAATGGGCTACGACAACACCCCATCACACACAGCGAAAGAGATATCATTTCTGCACTTGGCTGGAAACTCTTGCCCCACACGCCGTACTCACCAGACTTGGCCCCTTCCGACTACCACTTGTTTTCATTGATGTCTCACGCACTTTCCATGAAACAATTACGGATATGTCGAAAAATGGCTTGATGACTGGACCACCTCAAAAGATGTACGGTTTTTCTGGGAGGGCGCATACTTTAAATAAACCATATTTGACCTTTCTCCTAAATTAAACAGTTTTTTAAGAAAAAAATTAAGAATCATTAACTTCCACACCTAGTATTTAACTCCCATTTCATATGTTTTTGTATGAAGTCTACTGGCAAAAGCATATCTTGAAATCATTCAATGTTAAAACATAAAGAGTTTCCAGAAATAACGCTTCACACCCAATTGTTTAACTCTTATCAAAGGTTTTGTGTCAAAATTGGCGTATGTGTATGCGTCTTTTTAATCATACTGAAAAAGATAGTGCTTTCACCTTTTCCGTTAGATAAATGTGGATATAAACAATGTTTTCTTGGTGTTCTTCGAGATTTACCAATAAACACCAAATCACTTTTTTACTTCTCGAGGCACGTTTTGCTCATCATGTTAGCATCATCAGGAGGTGATTTAATCTTCTTTAATCTTGAGACAGAAAAAAAAGAGTGATTTGGTGTTTAGTAGTAAATCTCTTCCAGTTTAGTGTTTCACACCGAAAGTTCCAAGGATTGAAATATATTTACAAGAAGAAAACTTTCCTGGACGCATCACGCGAAATGGTTGTCAACTGCCGTTGGATTATTTTGTGTTTTGTTAAGTCTCTAGTTTACAGATCTGCTAGAATACATGAAATATTTGAATTTTTGCAATGAGTGAGCTGGTTACTTCCAGGTATACTTATAAATAATACTTCCAGATAATATACACTTATTTGCATTGTTTTTATCATAGTTTACAGTTTATAAAGATTCCAAAGATAAAGTTTTACCCACTTTGTGGTAACATATCTTAGTCATAAAGATAAAAAATGCAATTTCACGGGTTATATGGAATCGAATAGGTGTTTCTGTTAATAACATCGATTTTACTAAGAGATGGCGTTATTATTACATTTGTTGGTATAGACTAAAGACGTCTATGCCGTTTTGGAGGGTGAACATACCCCGTCCAAAGCCAGTTCGTTATTAATTGCCATTGTGCAAAAAAACATTAGTTTTTCGTGACTTTGAATATGTCAAATTATGTACTAGAAAAAGACGTTTTGCAGGAAGTTTAATAATTGTTTTTCATTTGAAGAAAACGGTTGCTGAAAGTTATCGATTGTTGGCTGAAGCTTATGGTGAACATCCTCTTACCTAAAATAAATTGTGAGCGATGGTTTAAACGTTTTAAAGGTGGCATTTTTTATATAAAAGATAAGGAGGGTCCAGAACAGCCGAAAAAGTTTCAAAGAGCAGATTTGCATTATTGAATGAAGACTCAACCCATACGTTGAGACAATTTGCAGAAGCGGGGAATGTTTATTTCGAACATTTACTCGCATTGGGAAAGATTCAAAAGGAAGGAAATGATTCCATATGAGTTGAAAGAAAAAGACATTGAAAGGCGAAAAACCACTTGTGAAATGTTTTTTGTATAGTGTTTTCAGTTGCATCGAATCACGTCAGTCTCCTTTTAATTCGATACATTTCGCCCAACGATTTTCCAAGTGCTTTCCGCCTTCCAAACTAAACTACCTTCCGTCGAACTCAGCAATATAATCCTATGTTTCGAAGATGATCTCTTCATTTGAAGTGAATTTGTTCAAGCTAACCATCCCTTCACGTTTGGAAAAAGAAAGAAGGGTCCAAACCCGGCGAATATAGTGGATAGGGTATCAATTTTTAGCGCAAATTCTTCGCCTAATGAGGGCGACTGATTTATCAACTTTTTGTTGAGAAATTTGACCAATAACCCAGCATAATACTCTCATGTGATCGATATAGATAACAACACTTAATTCTTCTATAGAAGTGAAAATTTAGCCTGATAAATGGATGGCCTCAAAAAACCAAAAGTTCTTTTGGCTTAGTCCATTCTTTGACATAAATATAGAGAAAAGTAATAGCTAACGACGGTCACTACTTTCATTATTAAGGTAATTTATATTGTTGTGGAATTAAACACCCATTAACACCCATTTAACACCCGCAATTTTTCATAACATCCAGTATAAATTGTGGAGCTAGTCTGGCGATCTCGATATTACAGAAACGCCAAATCAAGGCTTTAAAATTTATTTTTCCAGACGGATCTGAGATCATCCTGGGAACGAAAACAATAAAATACGACGAGAAAAAGCCAGAGCCTTCTCTGGGCCATTATGTAAATAATTTTAAACTCCGCAAGGAAAAAAAATGTTAAAATAAACAAGTCATGACACGGACGACCTTCACAATAAATTAGTTCTTAACAAACCAAAATTGTTCGGCAAGTACGCTGGTAAAAACTAAACTTTAGAAGGAATTTTAATTAGTACATTCGATTTCGTATACTTTCTATTTCCAGCCGCAATTAATAATAAATATTTGAGAAAAATACACTTACACTGACACAAACAGTGCTTAAAGGCATCTCTTAACTAAAATCCGGGGTCCTGTTGTAAACTCATTACACATAACTCGTCGAGAAAAAAACTTTTAAAACAACTATCAATATGTAAAGACTCCAATCGTATTACGCCATCTGTTGACGGCTACGAACAACACTGACCCGATTGCTTTGACGTCTCGCATGTGACTAATATGGTACGTTTGTTTCATGGCTTGGTGGGATTTTCGCTGGGAGGTAGAAGTATTACGATCGCCTTGTGGACGATAATATTTAGATTTCCGAACAAATGCGGCAACGCCGGCCCTCTACAACCCTGTAAATCGATGGTCCCATTAAGAATTTTTCACCCTGGTTTCCTGTTACGGCCATTAGAACGACACAGAAAGCTATTTATGCCTACTTTGAGTCGTAAAAAATGTCGTTTAGGTCTGGTAAATGTCTTGTTTCTAATTTGTTAATGGCAATCGTGCTACGATCTCTATTTCTGTTGTACCCATCCTTTTTTTTTTTGAAACTCTATCCGTGACAGATTTTAATTTTTTAAAATATACACAACGCAAACTATAATAAATATAAAACTATAATAAAAGTAAATACTTGGAAAATATACTGATTATAAGGATGTTTCGGTTACCATGGCTTTCATCCAATTTAGGCGATTAATATGGTCAGGACCCTGGTCAATCCTTCAGTTGCTTTCTAACGCATAACTCGGAGCCCAACTGATGACGGCTTAAGGCCAGAAACCGGTCTCGGGAGATGCTTGTTGGCGTTTGATGACGACTGAAGGATTGAGAATTTTACGTGGAGCACAGGAATTTTTTCTTCCTTGTTTTTTGAATATTTTAAATATTCTCCACTTGTCTAGTGTGTATTTTCATGCATATCAGTTAATAATGTCAATTTTGCTAAGACATGGCGTTACTAATCAATTTGTTGGTATAGACTAATGACGTCTATGGCGTTTTGGAGGGTAAGCATACGTCATCAAAAGTCAGTTTAGTACAATTATGTATAGTGCGCTTCAAGATATATTGGAAAGATATATTGAAGATATATTGAAATTGCTAAGGCCATGGACATCTCAACTGAATGGTTGTTTCATATTTTTAAAAAGGAATTGAACTTGAGAAAGCTATGTGCAAGATGGGTGCTATGTGCGATGAGCAAATTAAAGGTATTACACTACGAATTGTTGAAGCATCCACCATATTCACCAGATTTGGCCCCCTCTGACTTTCATCTGTTCCCAAACCTCAAAAAATTCCTACGTGGCAAGCGTTTTTCATCAAATGAAGAAGTTACTGTTACTATCATGAACTTTTGAAACCTGGTGAGACGATTGGTGAACAATTGATAAAATTGATCCGAACCTTAATATAGTGATTTTTTAACATAACAATGTTCGGCCCTATGTTGTAAAATGTGTACAAAACTATTTGGAAAACATTAAATAAGACGTCCTACCACACCCGCCGTAATCACCGGACTTGGCCCCACCGAACTATGACTTATTTCGATCGATGCATCATGGACTTTCAGAACAACACTTACATTCTTACGAAGATAGGAAAAAGTAATAGTTAACGTTTGGCCAATACTGATTATTAAGGTAATTTAGTTTGTTATGGAGATAAACGCTCAAATTTTGCGAAAACATCAACATTATTAACCGAAGACCACTACTGTTATGTTAAAAGATGTCTATTATTACTAACGTGAATTATCAATAGTTTTGTATAATAAGGTTACTATTTAAACAATCTTAAGTAAAAATAAAATTATTTTAGAAACAGGTATTTTTGAACGTATAAACAGTGTATAAACTTGAATAAACTATAATCAATATTACTATAATTCGAAAAAAAAAAATATTAATTACATGTTTACTAGGATTATTATGAAGTTTTGGCCTGTAGTGTATATAAATTTGTATGAGGATAGTCTGAAAAGTTGAAAGGCAATACGCCTACGTAAATTAAAGCCGAGATGAATGATATTGCCTTTCAAATGCAAGAATTGAATGACAATTTTTTCCGTATTTACAGAAACACTAATATCGACTGAAATAAATGACTATTAAACTATGAAACTGAGAATCTAATATGGCTGAAATTTACAACGTTATCTTTCAAAGCATGCGCAATTATATTACCAGAATATTTTTAACGAGTAACGCCATCTTCATGCTGAAGCAGGAAACTTTGCCTTTGCCAAACAGAGTATACAGTAATGGACAAAAGTATATAGACAAAGTCAATGTTTATAATTTCTAAGTTAACGTTATTTTTATTTTAAAAACAAATACTTGTTCTTATTTCTAACCATAAACATTGTATAAATATAAAGTATCAATCTAAATATCCAAATGCTATCGTGAAAAGAAAAAAAAAGTTGAATTCTTACAGGACAAAAGTATATAGACAAAATTAATATTACCAAGATCTATATGAAACAAAATTAAATAACATTTTGAATAAGCCAAAATAGTAAGTAGTCTGATTAATATTTTGTGGCATAACCGTTGTTACTAATAACTGCTTGGCATCTTCTAAGCCATTTTTCTTCCAATGCCCTATATAGATTTTCTTTGGTGTAAAATTATTGGTTGATTTGTCCATTACTTTGTGATAATTCATTTTTTAAAAAGGAATAAAACAATTTTTTACTTTGTTATCTATCACTTTTATTTTTAAACAAAATTTGTGTGACTATAGTTTCTACTATATGTGACTATAGACTATATATATATATATATATATATATATATATATATATATATATATATATATATATATATATATATATATATATATATGACTATAGTTTTAAAGTAGTAGTGTTAAAGAAGAAATCGTCGCCCCAACATACCCGTTTCCAATTATGTAAAGTCCAATGGAGATGTCGACGAGCGAAACCTAAACGGTTCCTGCTGTTCTTTGAAAGAAATGATTTTTTCATAGATCGACGTGCAAACAACTCTTGTTCATTAAGCCTTCTTTTAATGGTCTTTTTGGACACGTCTGCTAATCCTTGGTTTATTAAATCAACTCTTATTTCGGTTGGATTCTTGTATGGAGCCTTGGATGAAATATATTTAATTTAACTTTACGGTTTTTTCGCTAACTTTTCTGGGACGGCCGGATCTTGGCGATACTTCTATTGTTCCCCTCTGTTTAAATCTATTAAGTATGACCCATACAGCATTATTTTTTATATTTAAATTTTTAGCTATAGTAGCTTGATTTTAACCACTTTGGTATAGTTCAACTATTTTACTTTTTATCATCATTTTAAAAAATGTTTTAGGATGAATGTCTACTGATACTTACGTTATATACAGTGCCGGCTTGTGAGGGAGGGCGTTGGGGCGCCGACCATCCAATATTTATCACAGTAAACAATTTTTCAGAGCAAAACACCATATTTTATTTTATTTCCTTTAACTCCTTTTAAGATATTATTAAAAATTCAAATCTCCAAATATAGAAGAACGTCTGTCGACCCATCACACCAAATAATGAGGATAAAAATTCCATCCTCTCGCCACAAGTTTTACATCGTTGGTCGGACGTTTATTTCCAGCGACCGTACTCCTCTTCTCTCGTCGTTGGCGTTACATGTTTTGTTAGTTGCCAGAATTCGGGGAGTTTAACTGCGTTCTAAAACATGCGATTTGGACGTAGATCAACTTTTAATTGCAAACATGAAAATGTCTTATTTAAAACAGTTAATAATGACTAATTTAAGTTTGGAGGAGAAATTTGAATTAAAAACTAACGGTCGTCCCACGCCGTGTTGAATTTGAGTCAAATTCAAAAATAAATGTAAAAATAGGGCAAGTTTTACGCGAACATTTGACAGTAAACTATACATTAGTGTTTTGTGGCTATGTGGTTGTGAAGACACTAATTCTATATTTTGTTTCGTGTGTTTATTGTTTGGTGATGGACTCGCGAAGGAGTGAGGGATCTAAAACATTTGTGCTTTAGGTATGTTAAATATCGAGAGTGCTATGGTCGAACTAATTCGGGACTTCAAAGGCAAAAATGTGTACAATAATCCTTTTTGGTCATAAAACTTTGATATTTTTTTTAACTTTTCAAGCTTCTCATGAACTTTTTCGAATTTTCTCTATTGATTTGCAGTTACAATAAACTGTTTGAGTGGTTTACTCTTCGGGAAACGGTAAGAACCTATTTATTCATTCCTTTATCTCCGCAACAAGCAACAACCTATCATCCAATGTCCTTGTAAGTAACAATACAAAATTTTAATGTTTTCGTGGTTCATCTCCTGTATAATAGCACGAAAAGTAAAAAGGAGGAAGGAGAAAGCAAAAAAAAACTTTAGCAGCACTACTTTCTTATCCCTATTCTTATCCTTTACGCCCTCCCACTTTAAAAACCCACGAGCCGCCATTGGTTATATATATATATATATATATATATATATATATATATATATATATATATATATATATATATATATATATATATATATATATATATATATATATATCTATATATATATTATTATTATTATTATTCACGTATGGGCCCTGGTGGACCACGTGAACTGTGTTGTAATGTCTCAGTTTTGTGTTTTTGGATAATCATTTTTTGTGTAAGTTTCAATGCAGTTTCCATTTTTTGACATATATATATATATATATGTGTATATATATATATATATATATATATATATATATATATATATATATATATATATATATATATATATATATATATATATATAGATGAACGTTCATATCAAGCAAGCAAATATCGAGGAAAAAAATTAATCGACGTAAGCATTCTTCTTTTGTTTATTTACCTAGTAAGATTATTGAAAAAAAAAATTCCAATGTAGGCCACCATCTAAAAATAGTCGTCTTCTATAAACGCCACGAAACTCACTTCATGAATGAACGTTTCACGTGTTGCGCCTTAACATAAACGAAATTCTTATTAATAATTCGATAAATGCGGTCCTGGAGATTGTTAATTAAATTTGGATGTTGGGAAGTACTCGAGAAAGCTTTAAAAGCTCCTTATCGTTCTAGAACACCAGAAAACAAATTCTGAAGAGGTCAAACTACAGCGTAGTTACTACCGCCACTAAATTATTAGGTAGTTCTCAACTTAATTCGCAGCCTCGAAATTTCACCGACTGCATAACATATTCAAATTTGATTTTTTCCCACCCGATAGTAATTTTAAAGCACCATCTCTCAGGTTCAAAGAGAGGTATAACATACTAGTCTACTGTGAAGTCGTTGCAGTAATTCCGAAGTGGAAATCTTGGCCTAAAAATGGAGAGTGAAGAACTGAAAGTTTCACACCGAAGATTCCAATAGAAAAATTGATCAAAAGGTTTTAGTTGAAAAAGAACAATAAGTTGAGAACCTAATATTAAGTGCATAGTGCAAGTCATTCATGTATCAGGATATCCAACATTTGGGGAGCACCAGAGGTTGTTTTGGAATTACAGGATTTTCCAAGCACAGATAAGAAGAGGCCGATTTCATAACTAAGCCAGACAAAGAAAAGACTAAAGCCCTAAATCTCCATCTAGAGCTTCAGCGGCTTATTCATCGGCAAGATAACACCTAACTGCATATCGCCACATCCAGCACACTTTCCTTACCTTGCACCATGTGATGTCTACTTTTTTACATTCATAGGCACACGTCTTGCGGATCAGTGTTCTGTGTACTAAACTTTGTAAATGTTATGGGGCACATAATCGCCCATCCGAAAAAAGTCGAGAGAAATCGATGCTGGCAGTGTTGATAAAGATCCAAATTTATCAATTCATCGCCGTCAGGGAAAAAGTTGGGCTTTATTATTCGCCTAAGTGAAAAATTTGAAAGAAGTAGGTTCTAAATGGAAAAAAGATGATCCAAGACGATGGCTTATGGAACATCCTAATGTTGCCCTAAAACGTATAGATTTTTTGAGAGCTTATATGAAGGAAAGAAAAAAAACTTTGATCAAGAAAAAAAATCAAGCATGAAGAAAATGAAATGGTATTGTCTAAATGATTGTGGCTTCACAAGAGATTGTGGCTTCACAAGAATCACTGGGTAAAAAATAAAAAACAAAAGGGAAACAAATTTCTCAATGATTCTTTTCCTGTAATAAATTTACCTTACGGACAAAAATGTTTACTGTAAAAAATACAAAAATTCAAACTTTTTAACGTTAACGTTTCAGGAGGTCTTCTCCTCCCGTTTTCAAAACGAATCTAAAAAATAATTTCTATATAATGTCAGTGATACTTACATTGACAATAATATTTTTTACTGATAATGACCTACTACCAAAAAATATATATATATATATATATATATATATATATATATATATATATATATATATATATATATATATATATATATATATATATATATATAGGTGAGGTTTACTGTGTGATTATTGTGTATTGAAATACTTAAACGTTTTTAATTGTATTCTTTAGCATCGGGAACCATATTGAATTTAAATCTACCGAAGGCATAACAATACAGTTATTTTTATTTAAATAAAAATAATTCTTTTAAAAGTGATTCTTTATTTAAATAAAAACAGATATTTTAGATAGAGTTTTAGATCGTGAATAACAATAATAATAGAAAATCCAAAAAAACAAATGAAATGGTATGACAGAGAACATATACTTGATTAAAAAGAAATTCTTCCGTTAATTATAAATACTGCAGATGATAGCAGTGATTCCAGCCAGTACTTTTCAGATTGTGATTAATAAAAATATAAGTACATGCAGATATTTCATTGTTTTTTTTCTGTTTTATACTTGCATATTTATCAAATGTCAATGGTAAAAAATGCCATTGGTAATAATATAATATTTTTATTTTAAAAAGCATTCAAATATTAAAAAATGTTGTCGATGGTTTTTGAACGAAGCATTTTACATGTGCTGTTTACAAGACTTATCAACATTTATTATAATTTTTTTTTAGTTACTTTGCATTTAATTTAGAATTGATTTTTTTTAAATTGTTATTAAAGTTTAATCACAATCTGGCAACAGAGCAGTCAAAATGTTGAATGACGTATTTGTATAGTATTAAATATATTTTTCTTTTGTATGTTCGTTTAAATAATCATACACCTAGTTGTATGGTTGTTGATGTTAAGTAGGTCAATTATAAGTATTTTTAATTTTTCTTTATTGTTTCAGAATTTGCGTTTAATTAATTATTAGATTGTTATAGTGTAAAACTGAGTTGTTTGGATTAGGTAAGACCATTTTCCGAGTTGATGTTTTTTTTTTCAGAGAACTGAGTGGCGTCCTTTAGTACTGCCGTTTGAAGCCATCCACGACCCACGACTTAACTGAATCCGGCGAACGGTTGCTGTTGCGATATCTAATAAAAAAAGGTTGCACTACTACACATCAAAAATTGGCAAAATCGATCCCGTTAAAGGTTGAAGGGGGTCAAGCCTCACTGACGGGCTGTAACACAACAAAAAAAGAAACTGGGAGTAAGTAAAAGGCAGAATTGGGGTAAAATAAGAAAAACAGACCCTTCAATCCCAACCCCAACATAACTTTACATTGAAAGATACAAACGCTTAGAACTAAGTAAAAGTTAAGAATCTTTTGGTTCTAAGAACAACGAACAATTTGCCGATGCATGCCTTCAAATCATCTTTGTTAAAAATAAAAGTTGGTATTACCCTATTTATAGTATTTAATACATCGGTCAATAATTCCCCGGTCTGACAAAAAACACAGTTTTTTGCAAACTTCGACTTTATTCATCAATAAATTCTTGAAGAGCAAAAAATTCCTTTTCATTTCGCTTAAACAGCTCCAAAATTGCTCAGAATCATCAATAAGTTGTTGTTTTTGGTCCGCGCGTTAGCAACTTATGCATTGACAAATGTTTATTCAAAATGGTGTAAACCTTTCCTTTCCTGCAACTTTACATTATGGTTTTGCGAAATAATTTTGAAAATTTTTGTTTATTAAACCATTGTTTTGCTTCAACGGTATTTTTCTTCATCAAAAAGCAATGAATGATTAATAAACACACGATTTTTTTTCAATTGCTTGAAAATAAAACTAACATACTTAAAGCACAGCAACTCAGAAATTAGTAGACAGATTGTCATGAAGTTTTGACACATTACGTTTGAAAGTTGACACAATCGACCACTGATAAGGATTTTTCTTAGGTGACGCCATCTCAGATCAAGGACTTATTGACCGATGTGTTACAGAAAGAATGTAAAAAAATCAACCTTTGTTCGACGACAAAAAGCAAACAGTCTCGGCACTGACAATTTAAGCCTTCGCCACATGTAAACACTGTAATCGTGGCGCAGGTCATTGAACAAAAAAAGGAAGAACAATGTCATCAAAGATATGTTATCGCCCGATTTAGTATTCATAGTGAGTTGAGTCGACCGTATAACCACCGATTAAGTCGAGGCAAATTCCGAATCATTCCACGTCCACACACTCCAAGAATGTCTCGCATGGATTCGAATCGAACGAAAACAAATCATTTCCTCGGTCGGAGATTATTTCATTGTTATTAAACGAAGTGCAACGGAACGGGGGGAGAAAAAATAAACGGAAATGGCCTCCTTTTTGACCAGATTTAGCACAGTTGCGAAATGAATAGTCTCTCATTAAGCAGAAACTGCTCGAATGAACATATTTACCCATATATCATTTTTCTGATGTGCTCAAGTATTTATAATAATGGTAGTCTACTGTTTTCTTGTAACACTTTCATATCCTTTATAGATTACTAAATAATAGCAATAATAGATAAAGCGCCGAGATACAGAATGCGGCTGAGAAAACGATCTATTTTCAATATCATTTCGCGTGCATTTTTCAATTAATGCAATTAAAATAAATATATATATATATATATATATATATATATATATATATATATATATATATATATATATATATATATATATATATATATATATATATATATATATATATTTATATATATTTATATATATATATATATATATATATATATATATATATATATATATATATATATATATATATTTATATATATTTATATATATATATATATATATATATATATATATATATATATATATATATATATATATATATTTATATATATTTATATATATATATATATATATATATATATATATATATATATATATATATATATATATATATATATATAGATATGCAGATGATATATTCTCCTGTCACAACACCCAAATGAACTACAAAAACACATACAAGAGCTGCAAAGGGCGGGAGAACCATTTGGCTTGAAAATAAACCTGAAAAAGACTCTGACGACATAAGGAAATTAAACATGGACACACATCACAATCAATTTAAAGACTTCGCGTGACACAGAGGAGAATGGAAAGGCGTATGCGTGGCATTACAAAGCGAGGGAGAAAGACCTTTACATTGATCAGAGAGCAGACGAAAGTATGTGGCATCATTGCAAAGGTGAAGGAATTTAAATGGAGGTGGGCAGGCCAAATAGCGACAGATGAACCAAATCAATCCTGGGATGGATACCACTTGATCATAAGCGTCCACGAAGAAGACCTAAAATACGATGGATTGATGATATAATCAAGTAGCAAGTGACAAGCTCAGGACCACGCGAGTTGGAATGTTGCGATGTTTCTCAATCATTCCGGGTGTAGATCCGTTGATCCTGTAAAGAATCACGACGTTTCGCCAAAATCGCATTTGGCATTTTTAAGTGTTGTCCGCTTCGACTGAAGAGTCCAACTCACCCAGTCGAAGCGGACAACACTTGAAAATGCCAAATGCGATTTTGGCGAAACGTCATGATTCTTCACAGGATCAACGGATCGACACCCGAAATGATTTAGAAACATTATCTACCATGCGTGAAAATATTAGATGTCATATATATATATATATATATATATATATATATATATATATATATATATATATATATATATATATATATATATTAGTACAAATAAGTTTCCCCCGTTTTTAATCAAAAAAATTATTGTCCATCACTAGCCACTACTTTATCCCATCTTTCTGGTAGTATTCGGGTACCACGTTGGAAGAACTCTTCATCTTTTGAAGCTATCCACGAATCGACGACCCAATTTTTGGTACCTTCATGCGATGTAAAGCGTTGCTCAGTGATACGAGTGATAATGGGAAGGGACAATGTCTGGTAAATACTGCGGGTGGGGTAGGACTTCCCAATTAAGTGTTTCCAAATAGGTTTGGTAGCATGATCATGAAGGAAAATAATTTTGTCGTGTCTGAAGTAGTATTGGGCGCGATTTTCCTTGAGTGCTCGGCTCAATCTTATTAATTGTGTTCGGTAGAGAGCTCCAGTAATGGTTTCGTTCAATTTGAGCAACTCATAATACACGACCCAGCTGAACCCTAGAAATACACAGCCTAACTTTTTTCCATGAATATGCGGTTTGGATGTGGATGTTGAAACATGGTGATCCCCATGATTTTCTCTTCTTTGGGTTATCGTGGTGAATCCATTTCATAACCAGCCATTTTTTATGCCTGGCAAGCAGCACTTCACTCATGCAAAATCGACATTCTACATCTCTCGGCTTCAGTCCATATGGAACCCAATTCCCTTGCTTTTGAATAATTCCAAACGATTTTAACCGATATAAAATTGCTTGTTGAGTTACTTCTAATATAAGGGCAAGTTCGTTTTGCGTTTGGGACGAATGTTCCTCCAATAATACTTCCAATTCCGTGTCTTCGTACACTTTCGGCCTTCCACTGCGTTCTTTGTCTTCCACGTCAAACTCACCGATGTTAAACTCTTGACACCACTCACGAAAACTTCTCTCAATTAAAGCAGCCTCAAAGTATTTTTGTAGTAGTTGCATTTTATTTTAAGAAATCCAAGAAATGTTATTATTTAAAAGCGTATTTTCTAAACAGTACTACTAATTAAATGTCCTGCTTGCTGCTGCCACATACAGTGTACATTAAGACAGCCTGCTCCTCCGGACTTAAATCTTCTCGGATTGAGATCCGGAATCGGATTGAAAAAGTAATAATAAAGAACTTTATCATGACCTAGCCCCATTGGATCTTTGTTCATTATAAGAGTCTGAACTTGTTATATAAGATAAGTGAATAAATCGTTTCATGCAATGACGTGCGCCATTACTTCAATTTATGAAAATATCAATATCGCCAAAACGTTATGGTAGAAACTAACATTACGAAGTGAACACAATGATAAAGCTAAAGTTAATATTCATTCATTTTTCTGTAGACTAAATCCACTGAAAATCAGTGACCTTATCCGAGCCCGTGCAGAAATCCGCTCTCTACTCATTATACTCAACCATTAAAATTTGAATTTATAACGCGAAAGAAATGGCATGAGGACGAAGAAAAACCCTGTTAATTTTCATTAACATAAGTTCAGAAAATTATTGAAAGAATCTTTGACTTTTCAAAAGGATCAGAACACAAAGAAATTCATGGTAATACCATTTGATGCCCAGTTGACAAGAGGACTAGACAAAATTTTGAAAAAAGTGGACATCAAGGTTATGTACAAACCATATAATAAATTAAGAGAAGTTCTATAAATTAAGAAAAATCTTGTCCAACATGCAATCGAACATGACCACAGTATAGATATTAGTAATTTAAGACTAATTAAAAGTGTTAATAATAATAGGGCTTTGGATGCATATGAAAGCATTCAAATAGAAAAATGTAAGCAAATCATGAACCGGGATAAAGGACCGATTCCTTTCAGTCAACTTTTTCAATTATTAATGTAAGGCTTAGTACACTTCACGGTTCATGATTTTTACACGCTTCGTTAGGTATGGTTTTCATATAAATAGAACATAGTTTAGTTTTAGAATTAGATGAAATTATCTCCTGATGATGCAACATTGTTAGCGAAACGTGCGTCGAGCAGTTCAAAAAAGTGTTTTGGTGTTTAGTGGTAAACTTCTTCAAATTTAAGTGTTTATTTGTTAACCAAACTTCGGACTAAAGATGTTGCAACACTATCAGGTAAGTATTCCAAAAGCGTCTTGATTTTACAGAATAATCCCCATTCGCACTCTAATTTTCGTATAGGTCTGCAATAAAGCTGCCCTTGAAATTGTCGACTATCCGCCATATTTTCCTGATGTAGTCCCATTTATCATAATTTTAATGATCACCAATGATAAACAAGATGATAATTAATGCTGTTAGTTGTTTGCCATTTAGTAACAGTCAAGGTTCCCATCAACAACAAAAATTCACAAATAAATATAGGGAGCTCGTTCTGAATAAGACAGTAAGATTACGATATATAAAAAACACATAACATTATAGAAAACACGCTTATTTTGGGCAGCAGCCAAGACCTTGGACGTCAAATAATTTTAGAACAAAAGATCTCGGGATGCCAGTCATTCACTGCCAGGCTAAACCAAAAAAAATCTCAATTATTTCTAATGGAGATATTTTCATTGATATTTGCATCGTACAATACCAAGACGTCTAATAAATCATTATATTTTTGATTGTTATATACACAGTGGGTCCATTAAATATCAGAACTGGTCCGGGAAAATGGGATTAAAACGAAATACCTGGCATTTTTTATGAATTTTTATTCGAAGTAATCTCCTCTCGCTTCGCTACATTTGTTACATCAATTCAATAGTGATTCAAATGCTTGCTCCAGCTCATTTTGTGGAATAGCCTCCAAAGTACCCGTCGAAGCTGTTTGGATGGTCTGATTATCTTCAAAAAGAAACACCGTTTCAACTTTAATTTTAACTTTGGGAACAAGGAAAAGTCACGAGTTGCTAAATCTGGTGAATACGGTGGGTGGTTGGGTTTACACCATTTTGCATGGAAATTTGGGAATGCATAAATTGCTATCGAAATGGGTACCGCGTTTGCTCACAGAGAACCAAAAACAACAACGTATTTATGATTCTGAACAATCTTTGGGGCTGTTTAAACGAAATAAAAAGGATTTTTTCATGCGGTATGTGACAATGGATGGGCCATGTATTCATCACTATACTCCGGAGACAAATCGGCCAGCTGAGTGGACAGTAGCCGATGAAAGCCACCCAAAGCGACCAAAAAAACAACCATCGGCAGGCAAGGTTTTGGCCTTGGTATTTTGGGATGCGCATGGGATATTGTTCATTGATTGTCTCGAAAAAGGTAAGACCATCAATAACGAATATTATATATCGATATTGTTATTCGAATTGCTTCCTCATCCACCGTATTCTCCATATCTGACCCCCAGCGACTATTTCGTGTTCCCAGGCATAAAAAAAATGGTCGTTAGAAAAAAAATTGGTATTTTTGGTATTGGTATTTTAAAGGCAAAGAGAAATCGTTCTAAAAAAAGGTGCAGAAATATTAGAAAAGCATTGGGATGATTGTAGTGCTCTTCGAGGAGAATATACTGACGAATAAAGTCGAAATTTGCAAAAAAAGTGTTTTATTTGCCAGACCGGGGACTTATTGACCGATGTGTTACGATAAATTTTTAAAACAAACCCCGTAAAGCAAAATAATATACTTATCTATTTTTAACATGTCATTAACGAACTGACAGCAACGCTGGTGGCGGACATATTACTTTCTAATAGTTTACAGTCTTATTTTTATATATATTTTTCCTTAGAAAAACAAGCGCAAAGATGTATTTGTGTGTATCTGTTTTCCGATGAAAGAAAACGTCAAATATAATTAACCAAATCCACACTAACATTGAAAATTAAGCTAATGAAAAGATGTCTGAAATTCCAGAAATATTAAGTTCGATGTTCTCTTTCCAAAAATAATTCTTCCATTATATCTGGTAAGATCTCTGATTTGGAGAGGTTTTTTTGTATGGTATTGGTAACTCTTAAATTTCTCTCCCTCTCCAGCAGTAACAGCATCAGCGGATGCAACAAAAAATCAACAGCAACATCATCGAATTGTACAGGTATACCAGGTGTGACGGTTAACAGTTCTAAATTGTTTTCTTTAATTTGGGAGAAAAAGATAAAAATGGTTTATTCAAAGTATGCATCTTCGCTAGTTGCACATTTTCCCCATCTCTATTGCAATCTATGAATGCCCTCCCAGAAAAACTGTACGTCTTTTCAAGTGGTCCAGTCATCAAGCCATTTTTCGACATCATCTCCGTAATTAAACTCGAAGAGATTTTCACTTTTTTAAAACTTCTAGACGCACGTTTCGCTAACCATGTTAGCATCATCAGGAGATGATTTAATCTAATTTTATAGAATTCGCTTTTCCATCTGTCAGTCGTTCAGCTGATGTGGTATCAATTTTCCTCCTTTCTGGAGTTTTACATATCGTCTTCTTCCAACAATGCTTACAATTCGGGCATCTTCACATTGTTTCGGTTGAGCTGGGCAAATTATTTGTCGTTCAAGTCGAAATCACCATTTTTGAATCGTCTAAACCAACGCCCACAAGCGTCTTGCCTTGGGGCTTTGTCACCCTAAGTTTCCACAAGA
Source organism: Cosmopolites sordidus (assembly GCA_031761425.1). Taxonomy (NCBI): domain Eukaryota; kingdom Metazoa; phylum Arthropoda; class Insecta; order Coleoptera; family Curculionidae; genus Cosmopolites; species Cosmopolites sordidus. Next base: position 497,189 of record JARFXV010001587.1, read on the forward strand.
ATACGACGACTTTCACTCGCGTTTTTCTTTTGACTGAACAAGAAAAGCAGTACGTGCCGTAAATGCTTTTTATTTGGCTCGAAACTCGACATGTTTACCACACGAAAAAAATTTGACCATAACTCGAAATCATTTAAAAATCAATGGCATTTTGAAAGGTACTGCGGTACTAACAAAATGACATAAGAGATTAGACTGTAAACTGAATTTTGTTTCCAGTGCCATCTCTTTAAAAAAATTAAGAATTATTAACGCCACACCTGGTAAGTTAAAAAGGATCTTGATTTTGTTTATAACAACGGCCCCACTATGTTTTATGACTTCTATTACTATAACATCTTCTCCAAAAACTCTATAATTTTTCATTTCACTTAAGTAATGTCAATGTTGATTGACTATTTTTCTTTTGTCTGCATCTTCATATTGTCTTTGATCCTCGTAATTGCTTTTGTATAGTTCTCCATAAAATCCTTCCACCGTACTAAACAATTCGTCTTTATTTGTTAAAATATCTCCTTTTGTTTTAAAGTTTTTATATTTAACGGTTAAACTCGAACATATTTAACAATAAACACCAAATCACTTTTTAAAACTTGCCGATGCGCGTTTCGCTAACTTTGTTAACATCATCAGGAAGATGATTTAATCAATTTAATTGATCTAGTACGAGTTATTTTGAATCACGATACAGAAACTAATAAAATAATCGTTCTAATAACAAGAAAAATCTTTCTATATTTTCACGGTCATGTTGAATGATAACCCCATGTCAATAATACAAACATACACATGATACTTTATAAATACTGCAATTATGTGCATCAGGCATGATTTCATATACTACAAATAAATTAGATTACTTACAATATAACACTGAGCCGAAAACAATGAAATTATCCAATAGAAACAGTAAAAAATATACACAGAAAACAAAAAATCGGACCGGACGATGATTTTTCCGATAAATTCGCGATTATCTCGAGCGAATATAAAGTAGAAGCTTCGCTAACGATGCGAAACTAACAAGGCAAAGCGCAAGCCTCTACCGATGGTTACGGGTTGAAGAGTCCGATCCAACTAAGTGAAAACGTCTAGCTCTGGATCTCTCTGGCTGTGAAGCGGCGGAAATGTCCGCATTAAACAATCTGGAAATGGTACAGAAGCTTTATTAAAATGACCATTCAAAACAGATACAACAAACTAAAACTTTATCTGAAAAAAATTAAAGAGTGGCCCAAATTGAAAGCCGGATTTGCATTTCGCGCCATTTTTTGTTTTGGAGTTGGTAACTTTGCTACTTTGACAGTTATAATCTATGAGTTTGCTCGTTAGAAAATACGAAATGCTGTACGAAAGAACGACGTCGTATTATTGTTAAAATGACACAAAAATTGAATTTACAATGGATACAAGACTTCGTCAATATATACGTTTTATAAGTTTTCTTTTCTAATTTATGTACCATAATAAATAATATAATATGCTAATACTTAATTTACATATTTAAACATTTTCTTTACAATATAACCAACGCATTTTATTGTTGCTCATCTTCTTAAAGAATTTATTTCCTCCTAATGGTTCGAAATTCAGTGTTTATATTTTGTTGTTGTTGATACAACAAAAGTCCACTATATTAAAATAAACATGAGCCGCGCTGGACCTTGTACTGCTATTAACCGCCCCACCTGGCGGTAGCGGTAGCAATATATTTGTGCAAGACGAAAATGGTTAGACAGTGATGAAGCGAGCATAGATCGAATATAAAGAAAATTTAAGTTGTGCATTAATATTAAATACTGATAAAACCGATTAAAAATAAAAATAACTAGAATAGCAATAAAGCAACAAGTTTACATATATAGTTCGTTTTACAGAGATAGAGATCAGATGGGGTATTTTAAAAAAATTCCTGATAGAAACCGATAGCTCGTAGCTTCTGCGAAGCGCAAAAAGAGGAATGAAGGAGGATAATAGGTGGGAAACCGACAAGGGGCCATTGCAGAATGCACAAGAGGGGAGCGGACTGGGAATGCTGAATGAGTGAAGTGACAGTGTCCAATCATTAATCTGTTTAAATTATTTTTTTTTAGTTCACCTGCTTGGATTTTGAAAGAAAAGTTATAGAAAAAAAAATTGATTGGCCATGGTTTATCACCCTCCAGATCCCATTCAAGTTGAATTATAAAACAAAATTTCAGCTTTTATGCTAGGGAAATTTTGATTCCATCTATTGCTGATTCTTAGCCAAACAATCTCATTAGCATAAATCCCCACATGGCTCGGAATCCAGAGAAAAAGTATGGAGTAGGATTTAGAGGAAAGAGAATATAGATCATGAATCTTGATGGGCAGTAGATGTGAAAAGATAAGATTTTACAGAACTCAAGGAAAGCTTAGTGATATACTGTATAAAGGATTTTCTGACTGGATATTTCTGAAAAAGGACAACAAAAATTGGGAAAGGTGCTCTTATCAAAATGAAGGAAAAAAGAATTGAATGAAAAAAACAAGAAACAACCAAGAGTTGACGGAAGGAAAGGAAAAGAATAATCTGTTGGAGTAAGACCCAAATTAATGAGCCAGTCAAGTAGATGCCAAGCTGAAACTTTTACTCTTAGATCATGGACACAATCCGATTTTTTAAACTACGAACACTATTAGATCATTACTCATTGGTATTTTAAAAAATACGCAGTAATCAAATATTACGAAAGGTAATATTTAAAATTTTAACACATGACAATTGAATGTATTGGGCTTAAATATTTTTTGTTGGTACAGTAATATGGCGAATGCGCTAGGCTTAGTTCTTATCACAAACTAACATGCTGTTATTTAAAAACAAATCATTCCATTCCAAGTCAGAATTAATAATTTTAAAAGAATAATAAACCATTGTTTAATGTTTTCGGTATCATCATTATCTTTTAAACATTTCCTCACATAAACTGAGGAAAAATTAACTTACAGTTCAATTTCTGTACATTGTCAATTTTTTTATAAATATCAATATTGTGAAATAGAAACCATGGTACATGGTATAACAAATAAAGCTACCATTTTTTATAGTCTAACCCAGTGACAGATGTAGTTACATATGTGACAAATAAGTTTATTTCTAAAGCAATTTTTAAAAGAAAAATTAAAGTGTGTATTACTCACCAAATATCTAGAATCCTGTTTGAGTAATCCTCCAACGTTCACTGCCTTTTTTCATCCAGAAACAGTTAGTTAATTTAAGAACAATCACAAAACAAAGTTTAGTCACTTAAAAGTTGCACACATATTAAAACCGTTGAAAACTCACCGAACTACGAAGCCGAAAAAAATCGCCTTATAAGTTAATAGTAAAAAAAGGTAGTGAAAAAAGGGACAAGAAACTTACCGACAATATAAAAACATTAACAACAGGTTTTCTGGTCTGAAGGGGACCCGTAACCGGACAATTAGTGAAAAATCAAAACGATAAAAGAAACTTACCCTAATAAAATGTGCTCCAAAAGTTCGTCTAAACACTATTTCACTATAAGTTTGGAAAAAATAACGGGCTTAATATTAATAAATCACAAAAAGTTCACGTTAGCCTATAAAAATAAAAAAGATCTGACAGAACATGACAACTGACAATTCGGAGAGCATGGGCAGTGTACTCGCAGTGTTGCCAAATTATCATTATATCCAAACTATTTTAATAATATTTAATAATATTGATGATATTAACAACTTTTGTGTCAGAATATTTTGAAAGTTTTCTTGAAAATAAGCGAAATTATTTCGTAATTTATTACTGATTGCATAACACGAACTAATTAGGGTATTTTAAAAACGGTAACAGGTCATTGTGGAAGTAATTGGCAGCGTTGTTAGAAGTGAAATTCGAAGTCAAGTCTGTTCCATAGGCGTACAATTTATTTTTGTTATTTTCTCAAACAATATGTTATCTTTTACATAAATTAAAAAAAAAATTATTTATATTAAGATAGATTGGTTTAGATTTATTTTAATTAAAATATTGTCCTGTAACCCAATTATGGTTTTAAGTTAAATTATTTTTAGGTGGTATCATTCGTCACCAAAAATATTACCAAAATTTTATTTGGATCTGTTATTGAGATTTGTTCGCCAACATAAGAAATAAAAACACCTCTTAAACTCACTTGATTATTTAAAAGAAATAAATTTCATTGTTTGCGTTTCATTAACTATATTTTCCATGAAAAATCTAAGACATGCCCTTTTATTCTTTTTTTCCTTCCACGGCATCTGCTTCGGAGTTGGCTGGATGAAGTTATTTTAAATTTTTTTTTTTTGACAGGAAGCCCTGTCTTCCACGCTCGGTCTGTGACAGGGTCGCGCTGACAATACCAACACCAAATATGTAAGCACGCGTGACTGCGTCTCCTTCAGTCGCCCGTAGGCCGAGCACCGCTCCAAACCTATATATATATATATATATATATATATATATATATATATATATATATATATATATATATATATATATATATATATATATATATATATATATATCATTCCAGGTGTCGATCCGTTGATTCTGTGAAGAGTCACGACGTTGGACTCTTTAGTCGAAGTGGACGATACTTGAAAATGCCAAATGAGATTTTTGCGAAACTTCGTGATTCTTCACAGAATCAACGGATCGACACCCGGAAGGATTTAGAAACATTATCTACCATCCGTGAAAATATTAGATGTAACATATATATATATATATATATATATATATATATATATATATATATATATATATATATATATATATATATATATATATATATATATATATATATATATATATATATATATGAAAAAATTAAAAATGCGAATTTTGCCATGAAACTCGGTGTGTGGGGTAAAGATAATATTCTGAACACTTTTTTCTAATATAGGAGCTACATTAGCTGTGGTGTCTAAGGCGTTAGCCTTAAGTTACGGCAGTTAATGCGGACCGGGCTAGGCAAAAAAGTTTTTCTAAAATTCTTGTGAATGTTTCTAGGTAAGAGTGTAAAATCTGACAAGGAATCACCCCTCAGTCACGCCAGTTCGAGGCTGGGTAAGGCTGGATGCCTTCTGAGAGATTTTCTACATTGGTCACTCGCCAGTCGGTAGGCTTCTCGAGATACTTTCGGTTAAGCACAAAACCAAGGGTTGATAACCCGAGGGTGGTGCTAACCGGGGTTTTCGGTAGCTGATGACCGTGGTTCGGAACCCACGTTAAGCTGTAGGTCCAGTCGCTAAATAGCCTTCTCAGTTGCTGATGCGCCTCTAACCCCCAAAACTTTACTTTTACTTTTTTCTAATAACTTTTTTTCGATATCTGTAATGCGAAGCAAGATATCGAGAATTGACCCTGTATATTCACATTCGCAGTAGGCTGAGTTTAAAGTTTTGATTTCAGTTGAGTATCTTAAAAAATGTTACTCATTAATCTGTATGACTGTGCAAAAATTATCTGTATTCCTCCGAATACTGAAAATAAGAGGGTGTCTTAATTTAAGTGCAACACACTATATATATATATATATATATATATATATATATATATATATATATATATATATATATATATATATATATATATATATATATATTTTTTTTTTTTTTTTTTTTTTTCGGGATGTATATTCATTGCTGCGTTTCTTTTTAAGTACTGAGAAGTAATTGGGTCTTCCCGACGTTTGGAGAAGATCACATCCCTCATTTTGAAGTCTTTAAGTCCCCTGATTGGTTAGAGATCTTCAACATCATTTAAACGTGATATTTATAAGCCAGAAGATAATCATAGAATAAACAGAAAAAAACATAAAGATATTTAGGAAAAAAAATTAGTAAAAAAAAAAAAGAAAGACATAATATAACTATGGAGGAAAATTTGAAGAAATAAATAATAATTACTTAATAAATAAAATAATAAAAAAATTGAAACCAACATAAATGTATAAAAGAGGATAGTGGAAAAAGTAAACCAATAAGAGTTGATACGAGATTCTTAAGAAAAACAGAAGAAAAACATGAGAAAAGAAAATCAGAAACCAAATATTTAAAAAATAAAAAAATATTGGCTTTATAAAACCAATCATAAAGCACCTGTGATGGTTCTTCCCGTGTTATCAGTGAGCTTGAATTTCCTGCAACTTTCCTTTCCAACCGAATCGTCTACCTCACTTTCTCTTACTCACTATTCGTTCTTCCACGATCCTTCTTGATATTTAACTTTCTGACATTCCCTCCAAATGTCCATCCTGTCCATCTAATTGAACCCTTACTTGATCTACAATATCCAGATCTTTTTGCAACTGCCGCCCGCGGTGGTCTGGTGGGTTAGTCGCCTGCCTGGCAATCCAAAGGTAGCTGGTTTGATTCCAGCGCTCAGATACGTGTTTTTCTTTAATTCTTCTGTCCGTCTTACTTCCTACCCTACACACACACTTATATACACTTACATTACACACACACGCCCACACATATCTACACCTAAATGTCTAATAGCCTAAGATGCTGATGTAATCGTAAACCCTTTCCTTCCCTTTTTGTAACTGCTTGAGTTCGAAGTTAAACCTAACTTTCCAATTTTCATTGCGACTCAGAGCACCAAAAATTTTTTTGAATACTCTTCCATCAGATATTTCAAACATCTTCTGTTTTCTTCGTGAGAATCGACGTGTTTCAGCCGTAAGTGACTGCTGGTCGAATGAATATTTTATAGCTGTTGACTTTCGTGTATTTTATCTTTAAATCTTAAGCTTAACTTAAGGGATTTCTCATGTAATAATTGTAAATTTTCGTGTAGTTTGCTTACTAGATAAGTAAATTAATTCACAACTATAATGTTATCATCGCCGATTATCCAATTCTCCACTGTTCTTGAACTTCTCTTGAAATTTCCATTACCTTTGTCTATATTTATTTCTAGACCGACTCTTTTGACTCTCACCTTTATTTCATCATATGCCTCTCTTAACAATATTATTCAATAACTTCTTAATATTAATGATATGCGTAGGCCAGCTGCATTGCCTATTATAAACCAAACTAAGAAAAACTCGGAAAAATGAAAATATGAAAATCTATAGAAAAGAGTGGGATACGAAGTGAGACAGTGGGCCGAAAATGGCTATAAGAATCGGGCACAAACTATATTTATATACTTGAGAATCTGAATTACTCTAAGGTGGACTATTTTTATTATAATTATAGTGAGCTACTTGAAGAAAGTTTCAAATAATGTAGTATACTTTAAAGGTGAAGTACCTTTCGTAGATAATTTTTTTTTCGACAACAATATGTTTGTTTAGCAATCTGGTTTCCTTGATGCTGTTATAAATATATACGAATTTTTGCTTCATAACCAGAAATCCAAGTGCAAAAGCATCGTGTGCAAAAATGAATATCAACTTTTGATAAGTAGCAATTTTAAAACGAATATGGTAGATTCAAATTGAACAACATATTAACATAGCCTGACTATCACGATCAAAAAGTAAAATTGTCTTTTTCAAAGATGTAAAATTAATTATGTCTTTTTCAAACTAATTGCTATCACAGCAATACAGTTAGTCCAGCATTTTTTCCAGTGTTAGTACGCCATAGTCCTGATATGTTTCTAATGGGACTTATTTTGTGTACAGTCGGCAACATCTTATTCTCCAATTAGGTTCATTTTCATCTTAATGACCATCTTAACCCCAAAAAAAACCTTCCTTTTGATAAAAAAATACTGGGGATTTTTTTTAACAAAAATAATACGTGCCTCAAGACGACCTATGTTCATTTTTTGATGAAATCGTAGTTTTTTGTAAGTATCTCTTAAAGTATACGGATTTGAGACCGATTGATTACCATTTTCTTCATAAAATTCATATTTATTGAGATATTCTCAATAATAAATTCATATAGCCAACTCCATATAGCCAACATTTCAAGACCTACAAACCTCATTTTTTCTAATATAGTGATATATGAACCAATAGAAGAAGAGATAAGGAACAAAAATTTTAAAAATAATAAAAGCCCCGGCGAGGATGGCATTACAGCTAAGATGATAAAGGCAGGAGGAGAACAATTACAGAAGATCATCAGCGAAATAATAAAATTGATATGGACAAACGAGAAGATGCCGGCTGAATGGTCAAAAGCCTTAATCTGCCTATTGTACAAAAAAGGAGATAGATCGTTATATGAAAATTATAGCTATATGCTAAAAGTACTGGGTCAGATAATAAGGAGATTAAATATATATACAGAAAAAGTCATAGGTGAGTACCAGGTAGCGTTCAGAAACAACAGATCTACGGCAGACCAAATATTTACCCTAAAAGAGATCCAAGTAAGTTGCTATGAATATATAATTGAGTTGCATATCTTTTTTATAGACTTTAAGCCAGTCTATAACAGAATAATCAGAGAAAAAATATATCAAGGAATGAACCTCATTAGTTTGGCAAAGGTGACCTTGGAGAAAACAAAAGATAGTGGTGATGTATCGCAAGAATTCGGGGTGAGAAAAGGTCTTAGACAGAAAGACCCTCTATCAACAACTCTCTTCAATCTGATACTGGAGGTGATAGTAAGGAATAGCAAGCTGAGAACTGATGGCACAATATACAGCAGTGAACACCAATGTTTGTTCTTCGCAGATGATCTGACTATACTTGCAAGAACCAAAAAGGAGCTAAAGAGAACCATAAAATTAATAGAAAAAGAAATGAAGAAGTTCGGCTTGGAAATAAATCAAAATAAGTCAAAATATATGGTGATGGGACAAATGCAAGATCTATCGGCAAAAGAAGGAAACATGACCATGGCACCCAGTAACGGAAGAGAATATACTTTCGAAAGAGTTCAGAATTTCTGCTACCTAGGAGTTACAATCGAAGAGGGCGGGAATGAAGTAGTAAAGGGTAATAGAACATATGGAAGCCTAAAGGCACTGATGACGTACAACTATGTGTCCAGAAGTACAAAACAAAGAATCTATACAGCAGTAATAAGACCCATAACAACTTACGCCTGTGAAACTTGGACGCTGAACCGAAGGGAGGAAGAGAAATTGAAAAGGTGGGAAAGGAAAATGTTACGAGCTATATATGAAGGAAAGAGAACTGAGGAGGGATGGAGGAGAAAAACGAATAATGAGCAGGAAGAACTTTACAAAAGTCCAAATATAATAACATTTGCGAAAGCGCAGAGAGTAGGATGGCTTGGCAGAAGGCCAATAGGGAAGAAGAGGAAGGGCAGTTCAAGTGCAGGAAGATTTGGCAGAAGAGACAAACAGAGATTTTTGCAGAGAAGACATACGATAAGGATGGGGAATGGAAGGACATAGCAAACAATAGAAAAGAGTGGAGAGGGATAGTCCAAACTGTGCTGCAGAGGAACTGATGAAGGATGGAACCACATATGCAATATGTTAAAGAACTTAAAGAAGGTCGTCCGGCATCGGATGTTATGACCTGATAGAGCAAGATCGTCATGTGACATACCGTGAGATTAATATGACAAGCGTACACAAGATTTTACTTGAACATTTAGCCATGAAAAGGATTTGTACGCGTGGGATTCCGTATAATTTGACAATCGCTCAAAAAAAAAACTCGTGTCGGTTGTTTCAAAGAAATGCCCAAAAAATGCCCAAACAATCGTGGTGCGTCAAAAGCCGTTTTAACATCTACACAGGGCACGAATCTTGAATCTAGGCATATGAGCCCAAAAGTAAACAACAGTCTAGTTAAAATTAGCCAAACCCAACAAAAGTTGTTCGCACAAGAAGCACTTGGTCGCCTGTTTTTTATGGATAAAAACACGTCTTACTAGAGTACCGTTCGCTATCTGCTCTTGCACAAAAAAAATCCACTTCCCAGGGACCTTCCGTCTAGTTTGTTCCCTCATTACTCCAGTTCTCTTTTTAAATCCCTCCGTTCCTCTTCCTCTTTTCCTTGATATAACACCTCTCTTATCTTTAAACTCCTTTCTATTATATGCATTACATCTAACTGTATGTAGCTGTTCCTTTACTTACTTTCTACTGCCTATTAACATTTGAGATCCATTGGAATAGAACCGTACACTCTTTAATTCACATTACTTTCATTGCACATTTTATATACAATATTTACTTTAATCAAATTTCATTAGTTCTTGTCTGATATACACTCTTTATTGGCTGCCAAATGGTCTCGGTTGCTGACGCGGCCCTAAATTGAAAAATTCAAATTCAAATTTTTAGTGATAAATAGGCATATGGCTACAGTGCCACTAGAGAATCGCAAAACGGTTGTTGCTAGAACGGAAAAAGCGGTTGTTGCCTCAATCGGAATAGAAAAAAAATGGTTTAAACCAGTGGCGGCTCGTGAGGGAGGACATTGGGGCACCGCCCCTCCAGCTTTTATAACAGTAAACAATTTTTCAGAACCAAACAACACAGATTCACTACCTGCATAGGGTTTCAATAGCACGAAAAATAAAGAGGAGGAAGAGGAAAGTAAAAAAAATCTTCAGCTGCACTATTTTCTTCTACGCTCTCCCTCGAGCCGCCACTAGTTCAAACTTATGCGAAAGTATGTCAATCGTCGGGGAGACTATTTTAAAAAACAATAAAGCTATTTTCAATAATAAATATTTGTTTTTATTTATTATTCCGTATACACAAATAGCAGCCCCCGTATTTTTAAAAATTCATAACTTTTGAGTTCTTTGTAGTTTTTAATATGTATGCTTTTTCATGTGTAATAAAAAAAATATCTAGAATAAAACTTTCGTTTGTTGTGTAGATGGTTTGTTTATTAAATTTCGTTCAAATTTTACAGAGCGAACAAGTTAGGACCCTTATTTTGTGCCAGCCTGTAGAACACAGTATTGATTCTATTGTTCTAAACAAAGAAAAGGAAGAAAAACTGTTAAGATGAAAACTTACAATAATTAAAAGAATAACAGTAGGAAACAAGATATGGGCTTGTATATGAGAAGAACGAAATAAGAAATTTGTAATATTTTTGTCTCTACTAAGGATTATGGGGCCCCTATGGTTTCCCCTACTGATGAACCAGTACGTGGGCTGGATTCATATGATATGACCTTTCAATTTGATCTTCTCTGGTAGTTCCGTTAAACAACTTTCCAAAATATGTCTTTCATCGCCCTATTATGCTCCCCATGTTGGTTAAAATTTGATCATCTGCTGTCTCTGATCAAAGTTTTTTACTGCCTGAATGTTGTGGTAGAATTTTCTTGTCTCCTGTTTGTTGTCTGCTTCTTGTAATTCCTCTGTGTTGTATGCGCTTCAGACGGGCAAAGTTTCTATTCTCCTCCATATTTTTGAATTGAAAGTCGTACCATTCGCTTCATTTCGGACCCCAATCGTCTAACAACCCTGCTACCGTTCGACAAATCTCTGATTTCTCAATTCTGCTTCGTTCCACGTTGGCACTTGTTCCTAGCTCTTTCAACGCCGTATTTTTATCTTGGTTCCTGTTTCTTTGTTTGTGATTACTTTGTGTGTGTACTACCAGGTGGTGATCCGATTCTGAAGATGCTTCTGCATAGCGCCTCACGTCAAGCATGCTTGTATACGAAAGTTGCTATTTATGTATCCGAAATAATAAATAAAAACAAATATTTATTATTGAAAATGGTTTTATTGTTTTTCAAAATGTTCTCCGCAATGCATACGCCTGATCCAATTTTCATAGCCATTTTTCCATTCTGATTGAGGTATCTCCAAAACATGCATCGTTGACCTTCTTCACGGACGAGAACAAAAAGGAATCATTGGGTGCCAAGTCAGGACTGTACGGCGGATAATCCAATTCAATGCGGAATTCGATGTTTTGAACGGTCAAATATTGAGTTGTTCGGTCCTATGTGTAAGAGCTCGGGTTGTCATGGTGAAGAGTGATCCTGCGTCTCTAGTTGTTTTTTTTATTTCTTCAAAGACTTCTGGCAAGCAAATAGTGGTGTACCAGAATTGACCGTTCTATGATTCTCCAGTGGCACTGTAGCCACATGTCCATTTATCCCAAAAAAAGGCGACCATTTGCTTCCAAGTGCTTCTTGCGCAAACAAGAAGTTGGGTTTAGCTCATTTTGAAAGACCCATACAGTTGACTGCTATTTAATTTCGGGCTCATAGGCATATATTCAAGATTCATCACCTGTGTAGATGTTATACGCGATGTTTAATGCACCACGAACATTTCTGTGCACGACACGAGCCTTTTTTTGAGTGATTGTAAAATTATGTAGAATCCAACAAGCATAAATCTCCAGATCACGGCTAAATGTTCATGTAAAATCTTGTGTTACTTGTCATACTAATGACCAGGGATGCTTCAATCTCACAGTATTCCACATGACGATCTTGCTTTATCAGTTCGCGCACAATATCGATGTTTTCTCGCACAACAACCGATTTTGAACGACCTTCTTTAAATTCGTCGGAGAACGAACGACGGCCGCGATTAAATTCACTAAACCAGTGATATACAATGGCTTTAGATTGTGTTTCATTGTCAAAAGTCGAAGTGAGTTGATCGATGCACTGTTGCTGAGATAATCCACTTCGAAAGTCGTAGTAAATCATCGCACGAAAATGCTTACGAGTTAATTCCATTTTTAACACGCTTTTATTACCTTCACCTGTATCTATCTACGTAACGGAATCTTTGAACGTCCTTTTCACCCACTTCAAAACGTCAGATTAAATTAAAACTTTGCACACTTATCAAGCACCAACAACAATTCAATAATTTAATAAGTTCGTCCCATTATTCTGAACAAGATCGTCAGGATCAAGGATTTGCTTTCGGAGAGGAAGCCTGAGACACGGCTACAACGTCCAAGGCGCGCAAATTACTCACTCCCGCCACGGATAGGTAGTGACGAAAAATAAATAATAGTTTAAAAAAACTAAAAAACACGCTTTTATACCAGAAAATAAAATAAATGAAAAATAAACTATAGTTTAAAAAAACTAAAAAACACGCTTTAATGGTAAACCGAACTGAAAAGTAAAAAATTATTTTTAGTACCCCCACGCTTTTTTCACAATGACACATTCATTTTCTCGTTCATCACTTTATTCTTATACTAAAAATTATTCTTTAATTTTTAGTTTGGTATTCCAATAAAGCGTGTTTTTTAGTTTTATTACGATAGAGATTTACCACTAAACACCATATCATTTTTTGAAAACTTCTCTATGCACGTTTCGCTAACCATGTTAGCATCATCAGGATCTAGATTAAATTAAAGATTAAATCACCTCCTGATAATGCTAATATGGTTAGCGAAACATGCGTCGAGAAGTTTTCAAAAAGTGATTTGGTGTTTAGTGGTAAATCTCTTCGAGTTTATTGTTCCGCACCGAAAGTTCCAATAAAAGAATTGATTTAATTTATTTCACTGAGATAAAATGTTCAAGTCACTAAACAACAAAAATAGCCGTAGTCGTATGACAAGACGTTCTGAGTTCATGTCAGATTCATAAATAGCAACCCTCGTCTGATTTTTCTATCATGACATTATCTATTTGGTTAGTATTCGCCTTTATCCAAACACAAACTTAGATTTTTACTGAGAATGGGCCTTCAATAATTAATAAGTTTAATTATGAAGACATAAACTTTAAACAATTTAGTCCAAGATGCAATACTTAATTATTAATTGATTAATAAGGCCCCTCTGGTGCTACGACACTGACACATGCGCGAATCTACAGAACGAAGACCACATTACGCCGGCCACGTGCTGAAGTAAGACGCACAGCGCCTACTCTGACGTATATATATAAACTGAAAGAGAGACACCGAGGACGTCAGCGTATGCTCGCTCGTGCGGTTCGGTTTGCATGTGCCTTTCTATTTAGTTTGTTCGTTAATTATTTTTTATTTTTTCCGATAAGTAGGCGACGAAAATTTTTTCCGGAAAATCGTGGTTTCCGGAATGAGAATGTTACTGTATTACGTTCTGGGTTTCATTTGGATCGGAGGCATTTGCGGACTGAAAGACCACCAGGACTGGGGTGAGTTTTAGTGAGTTTTTTGATTTTGCCGCCTCGCCATGCGGTAAGGAATCGCTGTCACGTAGGCCCCTCAGTACGCGCTCGATATAGTCAATTTTTTCCGAATAAGTTCCATGCGTTTGATACAATTTTTTTGGAGTTTCGAACGTATAATGATAATAAATTCAGATTATGTAAGTCGACGAATGTTTCGCGGGAGCGATAAATTCCATTTTCATCAGAGAAAAATTCAAGGTAACACAATACCTATGGGTTTTTCTGAGTGAAAAAATCAAAAAGAAATCAAAACACATATTGAATTCTTATAATTTATATTTTTCCTACGTTAAAATCTACATGTACGTCAATTTCCAATTACCAAAGCCAGAGGAAAAAGTTCTACATTTAGTTTTTCTCGCGTGATTATACCCCCTGATATACAGGCTGTCTAGAAAATAACAATATATTTTTTCATGTGTTAAAAATAATGACAGTTTTCTATTTTCTTTTGTAAAAAATTACGAATTCAGAACCAAATAAGAAAAAATATGTTCTACGGGATGGTTTAAATATTGTTTCGAATACGCTAAACTAAAAGTGGGGAATTTATTTCTATTTTTGACAGTCATGTTGTAGTATATATCTGACAAGCCATAATATTAATAATAATAATAATAATCAGACTACTATTAAAAATTCATATTGACATTTTTTTTTGTCTTAATTACGTAAAACTTTGTCCTTCAAAAACCCTCAATATTCAGTACTATATTCTTAGACTTCTGCTGCGATACCTATCCCCAACTGTTCCGCATTCTTGAAACTGCTGGAATAAACAAACAATTGTCGTGTTTTATGAGACGCCGGACAATATACCAGATATTTTCGTCTAAATTTACGTTGACTTTCTTAGCAGAAAAAATAACTACTATCTAGCGATGCTAAAGCCACCAACGACACTGACAAAAGAAAGCGTCCACTTGCCCTTTTCCCCTTTCTATACCCCCTCGAGAGGTGAGGACAGCTAGAAATTTCCAAACTGATAATGAAAACACCAGCCGTCGCCAAAAATATACTTCCGCTCGAATAATTCAGGTTTGAACAAATTGCAATTATTCAATAATTTTCTTAATGTAAATTACAAAACCTGCAGATCTCCACTACATAACAACCAAACCAATACGGTCCCAAATATTGCCCCATCCTTTACATTGTCGTTGGTCTCTTGGAGTTCGTAAACAATGGAAACTATTGAAACTCAAGAAAACCGTTTTCCTATTTACTAAAACCCAAAAAAAGCTTATCTATATTTAAGTTTTCATCGCGCGATATGATAATTGTTATACAGAATGTCCAAAAAGTTACAAAATTTATAAATAATCGGTAATTTTGTCCAGCAAATATAGCAAGCGTTCAATTTTTTTAATGTAGGCATATTTACAGGACGTTCTAAATGTTTTTACCTACACTATGGAACAAAAGTAGTGAAACTATTTTGGTTTATGCAAAAGTGTGCCCCCTTTTTAAGGAAAATTTTATTTACTAAAGAAAAAATTGAAAAATTCAAGATAGCACATTACCTATGGCTTTTTCTAAACCAAAGAACCAAAAATACGCCAACTCCTATATTAAAATTCGTCCATTTCTAATATCCAAAGCCACAGGAAAAACTTCTACATTTAGTTTTCGTCACGTGATTATACCCATTAATATACAGGCTGTTCAAAAAATAACAGTGTGCGTTTATTATATTTTTCAAGTAAAAAAACAATGAAAATATGCAAAAAAATGGCAAATTCTAAATAAGAAAAACTACAGGATAGCCTAAATAATGCTTCGTATACACTGTGGAACAAAAGTGAGGAGTCTTATGAGTATTTTTTTAGTACGTCCGAACTTCCGATAGGGGTCGCTGTCAAACGAAGGCCTGTTACCTTTTTTTTCGCATTATTTAAAATAAAAAATTAAAAAATGTCTTCTCAATACGTCGGTTTGGGGTGTTGTCATAATATCCAGAGAAGTACATTATTGGAAAATATCGCCATCTTTTAAATATAAGATGAAAAGATGTCTCTAGGAGTTCATAAAACGGTGTATCTATTTACTAAAGTCGGAAAATTCAATCAATATTTTAGTTTTCATCACGCGATATGATTACAGATATGCAGAATGCCAAAAAAGTAACAGTATTCATAAATTTTCTTATTTTTGTCTGATAAAAAATATATTTTATTTGTTTTTGTTAATGTAACGTTATATATAAGACATTCTAAATATTTTCATGTACACTGTGGAACAAAAATAGTGAGCCTATTGGGTAGATGTAAAAATTCGTCCCATTTTTTGCATGTTGATGTAATAAAAATAGTGGAAGATTTTTCTTTAATATAACCGTATTTTCAGGACCTGCTTAATGAAAATAGTGAAGCTCTTTATGCTACACACACACACATATATATATATATATATATATATATATATATATATATATATATATATATATATATATATATATATATATATATATATATTTATTGATTTATTTATTTATTTATTTATTTATTTATTTATTTTCGTCTTGTAATACAGGTTTCATGAGCAACATTAACTAGATAAATGTAGAAAAAATATATATTTGGAGTTTTTGAATGAGTTTTGTGTTTTAATATACATGGAAATTATTACGGGTGCTATAATTCTTAAAATATGAACTAGACAGATGTCTCTAAGTCTCCACGAAGTCATAAATAAATTACTCGCGCTGTAGCAAATAATATTTAGAGATAAAGAACGATGAAAACTCTTGTAGCCCAAGAAAAAAACTCGATCCCAGTTAATACCATAAGGTACCAACATGGAAAAAGGTCTACATTTTAGATCTCCTTGCGCGACATGATAACAATTAATATACAGGATGTTCAGAAAGTAACAGCATTAATATATTTTTTAAATATTATTCTCCGGCCTTGAAACAATCAACCATGCGAAAATGTAAAGGCATTTTAAATAAAATGTTTTAATGTACACTAACACGACCGTGCGCAAGACGAAAAAATACTGTCAGATTTTAATATAAGATTCATTAGTAAAATTTTAAATAAACTGAATGAGATATCGTAATTATTATTGTTTAATTGTAGAAATTGTGGTTTGTTAACCACCAAACCACTCTAACCGCAAGACAAACTGTTTCGCATACCAAGCATTTAGTTATCCAATGTTTTCATAATATATTTCTTTAGGCAGTTTTATTTGTAGCACACGAGCACCGTTGTATATTTTGCCACAATTATTATCATTAATATTAAATGTAAGTAATATATCTATATTTATATATGTATAATATATATATTATACATATATAAAAAAAAAAAATATATATATATATATATATATATATATATATATATATATATATATATATATATATATATATATATATATATATATATATATATATATATAAATATATAATAAAACGATGTTTTGTAATTGTACTGTTCTTAACCGTTTTAATGTCGGAAGTGACCATAGAATGGTACGAGCAACGGTTAGGATAAATTGTCGAAAAGAACGTACAAGAATGATAAGATCGAAGAAAGGCAAAGTAGATTATGGAAAGCTGCTTCAGAGGAGCAGAGATTTTGAGATTTTTTTGTCGAACCACTTTAATGTGTTGTAAGACCCAGGGGAATTGAAAATAATAGAGCAGTATGAAAAAATTATCGACAATGTGCTTGAAACGGCTGCTGCAATAGCACCAGCAGAAAGTTTTAAACAGTCAAAAATCTCCAATGAGACAATTAATTTAATGAAAAAACGGCGTACAATGAGGAGTCCTTTTGGCAGAGTCGAGTACGTTGAACTTTGTAAAAACTATAAGAAAACGTATTCAAGAAGAAACGTGTCGGTTCAACATGAAGCTAGTGCAAAAAACACTAGAGAAAAACAAGGGAATAAACAAAGCAAAACACAAACTGAGAAATAAAAGGACACAAATATATGCATTAATGCGTGAGGATGGCAGAATTTGCAGGGTACGTACGGAAATGTTAGATGTTATCAGAAAATTTTATTCCAAGTTATATGAAAATCAGAACCAGTTAAAAAGAGCAAAACCCACGGAAGAGGAAATGCCAGATATCCGGTCGGATGAAGTGTCAAATGCTATAGAACCGATGAAGAATGGAAAGGCTCATGGCCTCTCCAGTGTAACAGTTGAGATGTTGAAAACAGGCGGCCAAACTTTACATAAAATACTGGCAAAATTGAACTCAAAATGCCTCAGGGAACAGGAACACAGGAGGATTTGAAAAACTACCGCCCAATAATCCTCCTATCAGTATTGTACAAGGTTTTCACCAAGATAATATCTAAAAGAATACCGAGAACACTAAATGACATCACAATCAATTCAAAGACTTCGGGTAGCACACAGGGGAATGCGAGAATACACGAAAATATGTTGTAAAAGTAAAGGAATTGAAATGGAGGTGGGCAGGCCATATAGCGAGGCGATGTAACGACAAATGGACCAAAGCAATCCTGGTATGGATAACGCTTGATCATAAGCGTCCACGAAGAAGATTTAAAACACGATGGATCGATGACATCTGAGAAAAGAACAGGGGATATTGGGTCACCCTGCCTTACACCCCGTTCTATGTTGATTTTAACTTCAAGATCGTTTATGGGAACTGTCACTGTAGCTTCATCATACTCTCAGTAGGTTTACATAGGCTCTGTCTATCCCTTTGTTAAGCAATGCCGCCATTATGGCTTGCTTTGATATTAAGTCAAATGCCTTTTCATAGTCAATAAAAGTCAAGTACAGTGGCATGATGTATTCATTCATTGTATCTTTCTATGGTCTGTTGGACAACCTAGATATAATCCATTGTACTGAATGTATATAATATTGGGGTTTCTTGGACTGCGTCCAATGAGACAACAGTAGCTGAGTGTTATCATACACCCAACCGTTAGGTTGCGTTAAGTTAGGTTAGGTTAGGTTAGGTTAGGTTAGGTTAGGTTAGGTTAGGTTAGGTTAGGTTAGGTTAGGTTAGGTTAGGTTAGGTTAGGTTAGGTTAGGTAAATGAACATTTTTCTTGGGTGCGCTATATATGCCATCCGACTGGAAGTCGGCAAAAACATGGTTGTTGGCTGTGGATACGGTCTCTTCTTGATGGTACGGTATATGTCGGCGCCCTGAAGAGTTTGTACATCGAGAGACGAAACATATGCCATCCGGTTGAAGGGATAGGTGAGGCTCATTCAGGGTCAAACACCCAAGAAAAATGTTCATATATATATATATATATATATATATATATATATATATATATATATATATATATATATATATATATATATATATATATATATATATATATATATATATGTATATATATATATATATATATATATATATATATATATATATATATATATATATATATATATATATATATATATATATATATATATAAGGTTGTTTCTTTTCGTAAAACTTTTGAAATAGACTGGGGTAAAATTTAACCTTACAATTTTTTTCTGCTTCATTTTTTGACATATCAAGATTGTTTCCTCTCACACGTCAACAACCTTCATGCCATAGGGTCACCCAATTAAATTAACTGCCGCTTAGTATCGGTTCCTGCTAGGAATAAATAAGATTTCAAAGGTGCTTTTTTTGTCGTGTTATGATTCATAAGATCTAGCAGCTTTTACCTTGATCGTTGTCGTTATTTATCTTAGTTTTTTCATTGCATTAAATAAATCATAGTTGGTAGATATTGTAATTAGATACAAGATGTTTTTTATATGTCGTGCCAGGTTTTCTTTTTATTAATAATTTGTTGACATGAACTCCGCGTAGTTTCAGGCTTAATAGGCGCCACCTGGTGGGAGTTTTAAAACTTCGAGCAACTTCTTTAGAATAATAAATATTTGTTATATTAATTTGGTAATTATTATCGGAGTAATAAATTCGAGCAGTGGCTTATCTCTGGACAGGTTATGTGCAAATACCCATAGACTAAGTGGGCAAAATCTTGACACTTAGTGTATGTATACTTGAAATTATGTCCGGTACATCCGTTCGTTTGTTTATAGCTTTCGTCATCTTGCAAAACATTATATTTACGTTATTATAATAAAACATAAATTAATTTCCTTGCAATATTAATTGAACGAAAAAACCCTGAAGGTTATCATTCTTTTTTTCTCTATCCAGGTTCAGCGTCGTGTTTTCGTTATTAGCATTCAATTCTGTGAATTCAGTGAGTTGTTCTCGAAAATTTCTGCCGGTCGAAAATCGAAAAGAAAACCGGAGACATACAGTAGGCAAAAAAGTATTTGCAAATCCTAATTTTTCGAGGTTGATCAGGGCGACAATTAAAAAAATATATGTAAATATAACGAAAAATTGACCTAACATAGGAAAACAATATATTAAAAAATGTCAATTAAATAAATAAAAATTTAACATTAATAATTGAAACCGCAAAGAAAATATTTGCACATAGTCAAGTACCAGTAGTAATATAAAAATCAGTTTCCATTGGCACCTAATTTATTTAACATTTTTTGTTCATCCCATCCTACCTCAACTGATAATGATACATTCCCAAATGAATCGCATACGCTAAAGCTTCTTAGCGTTACTGACATTAAAGTTGCCATTAAAAAATTAAATAATAAACTCACAGCTGGTCCTGACAACATCCCAGCTTTTCTTGTTGAGGACTGCTCTATCATTTTAACGGAGTCATTAAAACAAGCATTTCCCTGCACAGTGGAAATCCTCCCAGATCACTCCTGTTCACAAATCAGGCAACCCAGCACATGTCACTAACTATCGCCACATATCAATCATGTGCAACATAGCTAAGGGTTTTATTTATAATCAAATATTTTTTAAAATTAAACATTCAATTATACCTGAACAACATGGGTTCAATCAAGGCAGATCCACAATAACCAAACTAACATGCTTCCTTCAATTGATATACAAATCAATAGAAAATAAATGTCAGGTCATACACTGATTTTTTGAAAGTATTTAACTATTTAACTTCCTTTTCAATTTTCTTCTTCCAATTTCTATCTTTCAATATATCTCCAAATTTCTCTCTTTCTTCTGTATACCTCATCAATATGTTATTTATTACCATGGTCAGTATCTTATCAACAACACTAAGTAAGGTAATTCCCCTGTAATTTGGACAATCTTTTGGACCTCCCTTCTTATAAATTGGCATTATTATCCCTTTTTTCCACTCATTAGGCATTTTTTCTTTCTTCCAGATACGGATTATCAGCTTAAATATCCTTCTTCCTAGGGCTTCTCCCCCGTATCTTATAATCTCATTGACTATATTATCTAATCCACCTGCTCTATTTAATTTAAGTTAAGTTATTACATTATTAAATTCTTCTGAGATTATATCCAGTTCTTCTTCCAGATTGCCTTCCAGGTTCCCTTTCGTCACCGTTCTGTAATCTGTTAATATTGTCTTAAAATGATTAGCCCATTCGGTGCGACTTATGTTTGTTGTGTTTCTTTTTGCATTTTGTCTTTTGATCTATAATTTTGTTATTCTTGATTATTTTTTTCTATCGTCTCCATCATTTTCTCTATCCATCCAAGATTTGTGATAAATCCCTAAAAGTCAGGGTGTGCAAATATTTTTTTTGCCTACTGTGTATCAACATGTAATTTAATTTGCCTATGCTCGAAAATAAATTTCTTAATCAGATATGGTGATTAGCGCTATAGATCAACGTGAATATACCGAATTGTCCTTGATGTTAAACATTAATGCTATAGTTTAAATCAAGTTGAAGCAGATTTTTATTACATTATATTTCGAAGAAATATATTTTTAAATAAATTTGTTCCCCACCCCGTATACTTTTTGAATTTTGAGTTAAATAAAAGGTTTTTTTTTTTAATTTATGGAATAGTTTTCATTTTTAATATCACTGATATATTCGTCTCTTGTCATTCAAGTAATTAAATATTTGCGTAACCAGCAGCGCGATCTCTGAACGAATACACGTACTAAGTAATAACGTATTAAGGCTTTCGTCACTAGAAATTTCACGGCGCTGGCATCTCCTGTTCATTCATAATAACATAATACGTTACATTACCATTTGAATTAGTATAAAAATCAAGCGAGTTTTGTTTTTACGAGGATAAAATGAAAAATCAGATGCTTTTTAAATGAGATATTGTTTTGTTTAATCGAAAATCCATACATTTTTCAACGTGGTCTCTTTGTCAAAGCGTACGACTCGTCCAACTCTGCAAGATAGTCAGTCATCTATTTCTGCCATGATCTCTTTAGTGTGTGTTTCTTTTTTGCCATTTTTTCATGTTTAGAAGGAGAGAGAGTAGCGCAAGTTGATCAATTTCGTTGTATAGACGTAATGAAACGACACTTTATCTTCGACAAACGGGGGCGGTTTTTTATCAAGTCTTCGTGAAATTTGACCAATAACGCATCATCATACTCTTGTGATCGTCTTGGAGGTCCAGGAGATCCGTCCTGGAGGTTGCGTCTCTCATATATATATATATATATATATATATATATATATATATATATATATATATATATATATATATATATATATAAGCTGGTGGTCGGACGTTACATAAAACAATGCCAAAATTATACTCAAAATGCCTCAAAGAACAAAAAATACCTGACTTATGGAAAAATGCAGCACAGCACAAAAAGGGAGCACAGGAAGATTTAAACAAGTTTTCACTAAGATAATTTCAAAAGAATATTAAAAAAACTGAATGACGCACAACCAAGAGAACAAGCAGAATTCAGAAGTGGATTCAGTACAATGAATCACATCCAGGTTGTACAGCAGGCCATAGAAAGGCACAACGAATACACATGCCATTGATATTGGCTTTTATCGACTACGAAAAAGCATTTGACTCCATCTCAAAGCATGCAATAATGGATGCACTGCTTAGCCAAGGCGTAGATAAAGCATATGTAAACCTATTAGGTTCGATAGGCTCGATATATGATGGAGCTACAGCCACAATTCACCTTGATGATCTTGAAATGGGAATTAATGTAGAACGAGGTGTACGGCAGGGTGACGCAATATCGCCTATTCTTTTCTCGGCTGGCCTTGAAGAAGTATTCCGTAAACTAGATTGGGAACGGGATTGTGTAAAGATCAATGGTGCAAACTTAAACCATCTTAGGTTTGCAGATGATATCGTTCTCCTTTCACAAGATCCAGAGGAGCTGCAAAGACGCATACAAGAACTGCAAAGGGCTGGCGAACCATTTGGCTTGAACCACCAACCTGAACCGACCTGAAAAAGAGTCAGGTTATGTTCAATAACTTCGCTCAGGGCAAAATAATTCCAGTTTTAGGAAGGGATTTGGAGATTGTGGACAGCTTTATATATCTTGGGCAGAGGATACCGATGGAGGGGAATACCGCAGGGGAGGTGGAACGGCGTGTTAAATGTGGCTGGCAGGCTGAATATTGTGTTTAAGAGCAGACTCCCACTTTGCCTGAAAAGAAAAGTCGATCCTCGACACTCACATCGCAATCAATTCAAAAACTTCGGGTAGCACAGAGGGGAATGGAAAGATGTATGATTGGCATTACAAGATGAGACAGAAAGTCCTGCGCATGGATCAGGGAACAAACGAAAGTCTGTGACATCATTGGAAGAGTAAAGCAATTGAAATGGAGATGGGCAGGCCATATAGCGAGGCGATGGGATGACAGATGGACCAAGGCAATCCTGGAGTGGATACCACTTGATCGCAAATGTCCGCGAAGAAGACCGAAAGCACGATGGATTGATGGCATCGTTAAGTATATTGGACCAGAGTGGCAGAGGAAAGCCCTAAACCGTGAAAGTTGGAAACATGCTGAAGAGGCCTTCATCCTGCAGTGGATCGACACGGGTTGGGCTGATAATGATGATGATGATTATATATGTATATATATATATATATATATATATATATATATATATATATATATATATATATATATATATATATATATATATATATACATATACATATATATATATATATATATATATATATATATATATATATATATATATATATATATATATATATATATATATATATATATAGTAAAATATTTTTGTAAAATCATGAAATTCGACACCCTAGGCTATATCTTTAGGTACTGTCGTCAAAAATGTCCCAATTTTTTAATGTTAATTTTTATAACCTGATCCTATGCTGTTAATGGCAGTCACAAATCAAATAATGAACCTTGTTAATTTAGTAAAAAAAGCTTTATTGAGTCGTGGTTTCAAAAATTATGCCAGCTAACTTTGACACTTCATCTTCTAACTACAATGTACTACACTACCCTGGGCAAGTTATTTCAAAAGATCGCCCATTTAGTCAAGATTTCAAAAAAGTACGACAATTGACACTTTTATTTCCACAAAAAATATTATTGTTTTTTTTTTACAAAAGGACCACATTTAAAAAACTCATACCATGATAAAAAATACTTTTGTGTGCTTAAAAATGGACTTGACCAGAGTAAGTGAGATACAGCCCTAATAGCGCCAACTATTTGTGAAAACTGAATAACTATTTAGGACAACCCAATATTGACGAACTACAAAATAATCAAAAGAGGTCACACTATAAATATTTCCTTTTTCTTTTTCGCTTGCAATAATTGCTGGTTTGTTATTGAATCGTTATCTATATATAACAAACAAGTAACGAGTTCCAAGAATAAAAGGCTCATCTACAAAATTAGGTTTGCGATTACTGCAGTTGCATTCTTCGCATATCTCTATTGTGCTAACCTCCACCTATATATAGAATCCTTCACCAAGGAGTTATTCGTTTTAGTTTTGACTGTACAAGATGTTTACTTGGAAATAAAATTGTTTTTATTAATTAGAATACTGAATAGTATGAATTTATAGTGTTTATATTTTAATCTGCAAAGTTTTGATAATGCCCGAAATCGAAGAAGAATAAGCACCAGACATCCAAGGCCATCAGGAGCTGATGTTGGATAACTTGATTTGTAACTGACGAGTTATTAAAAGAACAAGACCCGCTTTTATATTAACTGTTTCAACTGGTTTCAGAAGGTAATGGTAGACGGTACCCTTCTAATCCCCACCATATGCACGGCATTGTCTTATTTCCAAAGCGATTCGATCTTGCGGTTGATGTCGATGGTTGTCCTAGATCAACCTATGATTTTCTACGTTTGGTGTTCTCGAAATATATCCATTTTTCGTCTCCAGTTACGATCCGATGCGAAAAAGTCTTCAAAAGCAAAATATCGCACTCCGTTCTTCGCTTTTCCATGGCATGCAGATGGCCACAAATGGTTCGGAGACCAACATTTAAACTCTCTGCCATTTATTGTTGAGTTTGCATCTTCTTCTAACAATGTTTGCAATTCGCAATCATCCATTTTTCGATTAACCTTGGCGTTCTTTTTCTTTCAAGTCGAAATCACCACTTTTGCGCCCACAAGCGTCTTGCTTTGGGATATTGTCACCGTAAGTTACACAAGTATACGCCCCCTTTCATTATTTGGCTCGAAACTCTTCATGTTTACCACACGAAATAAATATAACGCTAACTCGAAATCGTTTAAACATCAATGGTGTTTTGAAATGTACTGTCATAGCAAAAAAATATCACAATAGATTAGACTGTGAACCGACTCTTGTTACCAACCCCATCTCCTAAAAAAATAAGAATTATTAATCGTCACACCTGGTATTATATTAAAAACGTTTTCCAAAAATCAAAATAGAAAACTTAAGACCTTATTGACCTGTCAATTGTTGACATGCTTCTGGTCACGTATGATAATGTGACTCGACCTTTTAACGCCACACAAAAAAAATTATCGTACTTGTAACTTCCTAAATGCAGATGTGACAGAAAAAAACAGCAGCAATAAGAACTAAACCACTGATGCAGAAATGGAATTAACTATCTAGTTGTAAGATATATTTGCTTCTTTTTTTTTTAGTTGTTAATAATTTATTATTATTATTCACGTATGGGCCCTGGTGGACCACGCGAAGTACAATTAGAGGCGTTTGTTGTTGTTAGCCTTCCTTTGCGCCCATACTAATTTCATTCTTTCGCTATGAGTTTTTTTCCTTTCGTCAGACCAAGTTGTTTCAGTCTTCCTACATTTTTCTCTCTGGCCAACCTTCCAAACGTCAACCTTGTGTCTGAAACAGCCTCTATCTGAATTTCACTTTGTGTAATATTTGCTGATCTTAGATCCTCTTTAATTGCAGCAATCCATTTAATTATTTCAACTTTAGCTCTACTCCTATTTTCAGAAAATTCAACTATTTGTCTAGTTAGCCTACTCGGAGTCATCCGTTTTATGTGTCCGTAAAACTTAAGCCTTCTTTTTCTCATATCGCTATGTATATCTGTGTATTATTTGATTTCTTGGTTTTCTCGAAATCGGTATGTTGTATTTATTTGTTTGGGGGCCTAAGATGTTTCTTATGATTCTTCTTTCCTTCTTTTCAATGTCCTCGATGTCTCTCTTTCTATTCAAAATGAGCGTTTCTGCCCCATATAGACGTTCTGGTTTAATAACTGTATTGTAATGTCTCAGTTTTGTGTTTTTAGATAGGCATTTTTTATTGTAAATATTTTGTGTAAATCTCAATGTCGTTTCCATTTTTTGACATCTACCCTTATAGGAAGCTTTTTCCAGCCCATTTTCCATGATTATTTCACCCAAATATTTGAATTGAGAGACTCGTCTGATGTTACCATATTTTGTTTTTAGAAATGATGTTCTTAGTCTGTTGCAGGTCAGTATTGTGTTTTCAAAGGAAATTTTGAGTCCTACCTTTTCTGCTGTTTCTTTTAGGATTTTAATCTGTTTCTGTGCCGTTAATACATCTTGAGCCAAAATTGCTAGATCATCAGCAAACGCCAGACAATCAATTTTGATGTTGGTTCTCCCCAGTTTAATTGGCTGATCAATATTCAGGTCCGACTTTTTTTCACGCCACTCATGTATTACTTTTTCTAGAACACAGTTGGCGAGAGTCCATCCCCTTGTCTCACTCCAGTTTTAATTTCGAAGGGCTCTAAGATGTCACCCATGAATTTAACTTTTGACCTTGTGTTAGTTAATGTTGCTTTAATAATTGCCAGCATTTTCAGATCTAGTTCTTGTTCTTTTAAGATTCGGAATAAAAATTCGCGGTCAATAGAATCATATGCTTTTTTGAAATCCACAAATGTACAGACGAGATTTTTATTGTACAGTTTTTGATGCCTTAAGATCAACTTTAGATTCAGGATCTGTTCAGGTCAGGACCTGCTTGATATTCACCAATTTTAAGTTCTAACTGTCCCTGTGCTCTGTCTAATAGACATTGAGATAGAATCTTGTAACAAACTGGGAGAAGAGATATCCCTCTATAGTTGTTTACATCCGTTCTATCTCCTTTCGTGTGTAGTGGATGGATTAGAGCATCTTTCCAATCTTCCGGAATCCGTTCGGTTCGCCAAAGTTCTTGTAGAATTTTGGTTATTTCCTCGATTGTACCTGGACCAGCGGATTTCAAAAGTTGTTAATTTATATTTTATAATTTAATTAATATTAGTTATTCTTAAATCTTAAATTGTTTGTATATTCATAAACACATTTATTTACTTATGTATGTGCATTTTTATCGATAACTATCTTCTATATTTCTGGCAGCTGAAAGATTCATTTTATGTGGAAATGCAGGAGAATAATAGTAAATGACTTAAATCCGAATTGTTTTGAAAATAGTTTAAATATGATAAAATTATACCTGCAAATCTCTAAAGTTAGGTCCACAACAATACAAATTTGCGTTGTGCTTGCTGTATGTGGTATGCCTGCGCGGCAATGTAGACGCTCTGGTTGCTCTCTCACACGAACCATCTGTGGTCCACCAGATAATTCAAACAAATTGTTCCAGTAAATTCAACACACACGCAAAATTTTATTGGTGAGGACCCAGCTTAAAACATACTAAGTTTTTTTGGCTGATTGAATAAAAACAATTGCTTAGCTCATCTCTCCTATTTCCCTTTTGTAAAATGTCAGTGTTTCTCAAGTAAAATATTCGTCGAGTAGTGTTTTGAAAGTTGTTGCACCAAGATTTTTTTTCTCGATGAAAATGTTCCATACGAATAAAAATATAATAATCTGACGGTGCAGGATCGGGAGAAAAGGGTGGGTGAGGAAGTAGTACCAAGCCTAACTCTCTGAGTTTTGAGGTCTTGCATTGTGAGACACTATGAGGTCTTGCATTGTTATGCTACAGAATACCACGTTTTTGATTAATCAGCCTTTATGGTTTCATTAGGATTCAGAATCCCATAGTGAATAATTTATGCAATCCCCACCATAATGGCAGTAAGACTTTTTTAGTGTCAAGACCTGGTTTCGGAGTGGGAAAAGGTTATGATCCTGGTATTACCACTGATTTTTCTAATGTGGATTGCTGATGGCTGAATAATAATTTTTTGAAGATAAGAAACTCCGCCGAATCTGGACAAAAGTGCTGAAGAGCATCTAACCTGCACAGAAGGAGTTCGGATGGTGTCCGAACTCTGGTGTGCAGTGGTGTGTGGTGTGGTGGATGGTGTCCGATGATGTTCCAAGACTGAACGGGTGTTTAACATTTTAAAAAAGGAATTGGGCTTGAGTAACTATACGCAAGATGATCACCGCATTTGTTAAGTAAAACTTTTTAATCAACATCTGAGATCTTTTTCGAAAGAATAAAATTGTAACCTTTTGTAACTATGGATGAGTCTCGGGTTTACCACTATGACTGAGCTGCGGCAACAAACCGCAGAGTGGAGTGGTCATCAAGACAATACACCGACTCACAGATGTGTTCATGCAACGGCCAAAGGGCCACCAATTTCACCAGATTTAACCCCCTCTGACTTTTATCTGTTTCCAAACCTCAAAAAATGGTGTTTCATCAAATGATTTAGTTAGAGCAGCCATAGGTAAATATTTTGAGGGACTTCCAGAAAATCACTTCAGAGATGGAATAAATGGATGGGAAAACCGCTGGAAAACATTTATTGAGCTTAAGGAAGAATATACGGAAGAATAAAGTAATGTTTTCACTTGAAATAAACTTGTTTGATCATTTCCGCTTCGTGAACTTTTTAATTAGCATAGTATAGAGATTTTTAGAAAAAAAAACAATTTAACAACTTCATGGTGTTAAAACGTTTAAACATCAGTCAGCATGCCTTTACGTAAATTATTCTATTGTAACAGCTGATCGGTCTTATTAACAGTGAACTTGCACATGCTTTTAGTCACGTATAGCTCCATAATTTGATGTTTAATCATATATCTGCACATTTAGCAAAAAATTCGCAAACGATATCAACTGACAGTCAGGCAAAAATATCTCTACCGCTGAAAGATTGTCTGTTATGAAAGATTATCTAATATGTCATTTCTAAACGCAAACAAATCCAACCGATAATGTGAATAATAAAATATAACATAATCATATTACGAACATTTTACATAAGGTTCGTAATCTCATGCACATATAACGAATGATTTATCACCAGAAAATATTTGAGAGCGAGAAAAAAAAATGTAAGCGATGGAGGAAATTTCAAAAAAAAAACTTTGGTTTTTGAAAAAAAAATCGCCAATACAATTGCGTAGGCAGCTGTTTGTGGAGATTATCGAAGTACAATAATATGTTTATTCATGTTTGATTTTGTTCAACTTTATGGATACCGGGGGTAATTCAAAAAAACATTTGTTTGTTTACAGCACCATAAAATAAGTTCTGCTGCAAAGGGTAGAGTGAAAAGTTTTTTCTAGAAAAATATGTTTAATTTGGGAGGAAGATAAAAATTTGTTTATTCAAGTATGTGCCAGCGCTAGTTGCAACACCATTTGCAAAAATATAACTGTTAACCAAACCTAAATCACTAGCTGTTCAACTATCCTATCGAAGCGTGAAATTGAATCTTTGAAGGGAGGAGTTATATCACCCAGATACTTCAATCAAGGATTTTTAACAACGCCATTTGCAAGAATATAACTGTCATATTTACAAACCGAAAATGAACCAAATTGCATCAGTGGTTCACCGAAGTCAAAACCAGATCAAACCGCGTTTCAAAAAGACATATACATATTTAAAAATATAAAATTAAAATATAAAATTAAATGAAAGACATTAGACATTTATATTGCATATAAATTCTCGAAAATCGCAAAATTAAAAGAGATCAACTAATCATCAATGTATGAAGTTATTTATTCGATATTACATTGTAATAATTTTCTCTCTCTCTCTCTCTCTCTCTCTCTCTCTCTCTCTCTCTCTCTCTCTCTCTCTCTCTCTCTCTCTCTCTCTCTCTCTCTCTCTCTCTCTCTCTCTCTCTCTCTCTCTCTCTCTCTCTCTCTCTCTCTCTCTCTCTCTCTCTCTCTCGCTCTCGCTCTCGCTCTCGCTCTCGCTCTCGCTCTCGCTCTCGCTCTCGCTCTCGCTCTCGCTCTCGCTCTCGCTCTCGCTCTCGCTCTCGCTCTCGCTCTCGCTCTCGCTCTCGCTCTCGCTCTCGCTCTCGCTCTCGCTCTCGCTCTCGCTCTCGCTCTCGCTCTCGCTCTCGCTCTCGCTCTCGCTCTCGCTCTCGCTCTCGCTCTCGCTCTCGCTCTCGCTCTCGCTCTCGCTCTCGCTCTCGCTCTCGCTCTCGCTCTCTCGCTCTCGCACTCGCACTCGCACTCGCTCTCGCTCTCGCTCTCTCTCTCTCTCTCTCTCTCTCTCTCTCTCTCTCTCTCTCTCTCTCTCTCTTTTTTTAAGTTTTCTCTAAGTTTTATATAATCTTTGGGGGGAGTAGTTGATTCGGTTCGATTGATGGTTGTTTTTCTTTCTTTCATCTATCTGTTTACTTCCTAAATGTTTGTGATTGTTTCTAGGCAAGAGTGTAAAATCTGGGTAAGGCCGGATGCCTTCTAAGATCTGCTCTACGTTGGCCACTCGCCAGTCGATAGGCTTCCTGATAGTCGGTGACTGATGACCGTGGTTCGGAACCCACGTTAAGCTGTAGGTCCAGTTGCTAAATAGCGTTGTAGTTGCTGATGCGTCTTTAGCTATAAATCCATTCTTTTCTTTGGGGGGATAATAGAATAAGGTAATCACAATGCCAATAATCTTTTTTCAATCTATTTTCATTAATTTCATTTTATCTAACATTAATGTCCATGTGTGTAACATTTCCAAACCTAGTCAAACAGATTCACAGGAAATAAGATAGAACAGTCCATATGATATAACGTCAAGAAACCTTTTTAAGTTGAACTGTTTCTGGCAAATAGAAAACCAACCCCATTTACAATTCACCATTATTTCGAGGAACCCATCGATTATAGTGGTGTAAGTTCTCTTGTTAATCATTAAGACATACATCCCTTATAGAAAAAGTACAGACAAAAAGCCGCCTACACGTAGACCACCAGTTGTTCAACTACCCTGTCGAACCGTGAAGTTGAATCTCTGGGGGGAGAAGTTATATCGCCCAGATGTTTCTGCTACATTGACCAGTTGGCCTCTTAAAGACGTTCAACACTTTATTTTTGCTAATGTGCATTTTAGTCGGGTTTATGTTTTCTGGTCAATTAACATTCAATAACAAACATCGTCGACGCCACTTGAAAAGATAGAAAATAAATGTTAATTTCCCACGAAATGGTCTGCCTATTCCATAGTCAAAACTTAGTATATTTAAGTATTATATTTTCACTTTAGAACAACATTTCATATCTGTAATTCATAGAGTTAAGACCTATTAGTTTAGTATCAATTAAGTTAACTCGCATTTTTCTTTTAATTGAACGAGAAAAGCAGTACGTGCCGTCAATGCTCAACTCTACATGTTTATCACACAAAAAAAAATATGACGCTAACTCGAGATTAGACTGTGAACCGACCCTTGTTTCCAGCGCCAACTCTTAAAAAATAAAGATCATTAACCGCCGCACCCAGTATATTGTCATTACAATATTTAAAAGCAATTATTTATTGTTTCAGATATTGCTGTTGTAATTAACGACCAAATTGAATTACTGCAATCCAACGGCACACTGATAGGCTCCACATTACAACAATTCACCAAATTAAAAGCCCTAACTTTCGACAATGTGAGACATCAGTTTGTGGTCAGTGACATGGATCAAGAAAACGACACCATTTTCACTGTACAACTGACCAAAGAGACCGAAATAACTCCCATAGTTCCTGATCTGCCTGATGATGTCCAAGTAATACCTCATTAAAAGAGAAAATAGATAAGAACAATTTAATAATGTTTTCTTGTTCTTTGTAGGGCCTGGCCATCGATCCTATTGAAGATGTTTTATACTGGACAGACTCGGTAAATAAAACCATCAATTATGTCAAGTTGAATGGCAGTGATTTCGAGCCTCAATTATTGTTCGGTTTCAGTAACGTTGTCCCTCAAGATATCGCCATTGATGTCTGTCGAAGGTAAATATTAATCATCAATGATATATCATCTATACTCTCCAGATAGTTTTTCTTATATTAAAACATATAAAAATAAATAATGTGACCCCCAGATGTCAACACTCTAATCTTTAGCTTCTACAAGTCATAAAACCACTTTTTCAAGCAATTGGGGATATCATGTCCGAGTTATGTTGGCTCCCAAGGCGTTAATAGTTACTGACTTATTGGTATATACCAAAGATTTGACGTAACCCCAAAGAAGATACTTTAAAGGCGTTAAATCACATGACCTTGGTCGCCAATTAACAGATCCGTTCTTGGAAATAATTCCCTCACCCAACTGTTCCCTCAATAAATAGACTCTTGCGTTGGCTGCGTGACATATGGAGCCGTCCTGTTGGAACCACATCTTCTCCAAATCAATACCATTCAAGTTCGGAATAAAATCATTAATCTTCGCTTTGTAACGATACCCATTAAGGAATTGATAAATTAGGATCTGCATTAACACTGCCCAGCAACAGCGACCATATTTTCTTCGAAACGCACCGTTTTTTTGTCTTGTTTTAATATTGAGCAGCGAGAAATGCGTTCGAAATTTGTCAATAATTCGCTCGACTTGATAGCGACTTCCATCGTAAATTCGAAAAAAATTATAAATCACTCTTTAGAACCATTGTATTTAGGTAAGATTAATTTCGAGCGAGATACATTATTCTGGATCTGGAACGACCCATTGTACTGGTGACATTTCGATGGGATATCACCGAACACATTTTTCATACGACGATTGTACCAGGTTTGTAAATAAAGTGGTGGGACTGATGGCGTTCGATCTGGCAACACTGTTTCCTTCCAATTTGGAAGGGAGGCATGTCAACATCTGATGCGTGTTCAGTGCGCGTTTAAGCTCCCCACAGTCACTTAGTAGCTAAATAACTGCTACGGGCCATCTCCCCTAGCCGGTCTCCCGTTCAAAAAGGAAGTCAACAATGTTGCCAAATACCCCACCAGTCTCATTATTTTATTTCCACAGTTCTTAGTGACCGAGGCCTAATGTTTCAAACTTGTACGGTGAGAACTAATGAACGGGTGAACTGATCCATCACTAGTTCTTTCATGATGATGAAAAAATCCAAAAATACTCAAATTACAAAGGTTTCTTCAATTGTTCTTTTAAAATTAACTTACAATTGCTAACAATGAATAATAGATGATACGAAAAACTAGTTGGAGAACCAGTAAATGGTGTATATTAAAAAATCTGAATGGACTTAATTAACTTACAGCTATTGTTTTCAAAACGTCATATAAAAACGCCCGAACTGTTTAAAGTGAAAATTAAATATACGTTAACACTAATTAGAAACAATTTATTTAAAAATTACAGGAATATTAGTCCGATATTGGTTAAATGTATCTCTACACTGAAAACTGTAATCATTTCCTGCTATAGCGTGATTTTTTTAGTGCGAACCGAACCTTAATTCAAAAAAAACAACAACCTCAGATGCCTGGATTGACCTCTGTCGGAAATTTAGATACACTAAAAGTCACCCTTTATTTATCTACACGTTTATATCAGCTGCGGTAATACCAACGTGAAAGAATCCCTGACTGTTTTTTCCGGAAACAGTTTCCTGTCGAGATTTCCACTAGCAGAAAGTTTGCTGTGTACCATCCCCTTTTGCAAGGCATGTAATAAAACCTCGACGCACGTTTCGCTAACCATGTTAGCATCATCAGTTGTACAAGGATTTTTTTCCAGCAGTGCGTCGTTAGTTTTTCCAGCAGTCCGTCGTCCTTCACGTTTTTTGGCTGTGTCGGATGTTATGCACAATTTAAGTCAATATTTGCGATTTAGAATTGCTGAAATCACTTCATTCGACTTAGTTAAATAGATTTTGACCACAGCACCTTAAAAACGCGTCTGACACAACAGAACAGCATCACCAGAACGCCACAATCCCCATATGCGCCACAGTCTCCATATGCGCCACAGTCACTATATTCGCCAGAATCGCCGTACAGCAATGGTTCAATATATTATAATGACGACAGTAACGAACATTTTAAAGAACAGTCCCCGCTTCACCTCATCTAAAATAGTCATTTCGATAAGCTTAATCGGCTTATTTACTTTATTATTGCGTTGCAGGCTGTTTATCTTGCAAAACACTACTCACTTGGGAACTGTACTCGGCCAAAATGCGAACGATTTTTGGTCAGTACAAATAATGTTCTGAGTTTCCGCAGCACACTCTGTATCAAATCACATTTTCGGAATAATTAATCTACTCTCTTCCACGTTTAGTTGTAGATTACAAATAATGATAAGCATTTTTTTTCAGATATATCTACTGGACCAATTCCGATGTGGACCATCCGACCATCGAGAGATCATTTCTCAATGGTTCCAACAGAGAAGTCATCGTCGATTCTGACCTGAAAATTCCGGCCGGCATAGCAATCGACTACAAGAGGCAACGCGTATATTGGGCGGACATGCGCGAAGGAATTTACTACAGAATAGATAGTTCAAATTTAAACGGGGGAGAGAGAGAGATTGTTTATGAAGGTACCCACACAAAACCCTTTGGAATTGCAGTAGACGAGACCTCAGTTTATTGGACTGATGTTAATAATAACGCCCTCTGGAGGTAAGTTTCGTAATCAACTAAAAATTAACTCGCAGCGTGTTGTCAATGTGTCACATGATATACATTTATATATGTCAATTGAATACATACATATGTGTGTGTGTGTGTATACACACATACCTTTCTGTTGTAAATATCGTTTCGATATTACGGAATCTGAATACGTGGCAAATTTTATCGGTAACTCCCTTGATGTATGGCAGAAGTACTTCGGGATTTTGGGACAATTCTCTAATGGATTGGTGGATATGACTTGTTGCCTGAACTTCTTCTTTTCGGTTTATGGCTCTGCTATTAGGCAATTTGCCTGCTCATTTGAGTGAAATGTTTCTAAGCTTAAATGTGTCCTTATATAGCTTTTTAGCACGTATTAAAATATTACACTCGATTACCAATGGAAGTATCCGGCCTGGTTACCGGCGTGACTATGGGTTGAAAATTATTTAACACTGTCCCAAACAAATTTCTTCGAAATAACCTTGAAAAATAAAGACGGGATATCGAAACACTACTTCACTGACTCGCGCCACTACTTTCTCTCTATAAAGGTCCGTTCAAACAAATAAAAATTTTAAGATATTTGAAGATGCACGTGGATACAACCCGGCGAATGACTCTCGCCTCATTTCTCACGATGCGTACACCGACGGAAGTGTGCCTGAACTTTATCAATATGTCTTTTTATTTGACGTCTGTCACAGCCCTTTTGAATTAGTGCTGTTTCTAGGGAATTTAGTTCTGTTTGCCTATATTCCTTGCCTGGTAATCTTAGAGATCTTGTGATCTAAAGTTTTACGCAAAATTTTATTGGTGTGGACTCAGCTTTAGAGTTCCAAATACATGGAAACCTCTTATTTCCAAATTGCCCATCCGAAACCCTAGGGAGTAGTCAGCTTGAGACCTCGAGACAAATCAACTAGATTATCTTGATAATGGTTGCAAAAGTGGAAGCCGAAATGTCGAGATTTTACTATCTATCCCAGATAGACATTTCTGTCTGAGAACTTAATAATTCTGTTTTATTTTATCACACTTATAATATAATTACCAACAAGAGTGTATCACACTCTTGTTGGACAACCCTTTACTAACATCATTGGAACAAAAGATTCGACATGTTTTTCGGTCACGATTATCGGAATTAATACTATATATTTTTTAAGGTATTTTAAAACTGATAAAGGAGCTGTACCGCAAAAAATACGTGAGTTTAAAGAAAGGCCCTTAGGTCTAGTAGCAAAAAATGTCCAGATCAGGAATTACCCGGACTGCAAAGAACTGGAAGTGGCAATAGAGAAATACCGTGATAGCGTGGAGGAAATGTTTGAAACAGTCAAGGAAGGAGTTGTAGATTCAACTGAGATAGTAGAGTGTTTGAACGGTGGTGAGCGCATAAGCGATTTTTGCAAGTGTCGAAGAGGATTCACGGGTCGATTTTGCGAAATCGAAAACTGTCACAACTTTTGCGTACACGGGACCTGTCATTTATCCACGCAGGGGTACCCGATGTGTAATTGCCCCAAGGGTTTTGGTGGTACCAGGTGCGAGCTAGACATGTGTAAAAGCTTTTGCTTGAATGGAGGCGAATGTAGTTATTCTAGGTAAGACACCTTCATTTTTTTGTTTTCTTTTTTTCCTAATATACAGTGGTGTTACAGAGGAGACCTAATCCCAAGCTGTACTTGTTCAGAGCATCATACAGGCAGTAGATGTGAGATCAGTACAGAATTTAGTAACGTGTGTTTGATGTATTGTAGAGAAAACACTAGCCAAAATGACATTTTATTGTCGAGAAACAGAGACTTAGTTTGTAGGTAAAGTACCAGAGTTTTTTTCCTCTTATTATTCAGAGCATTAATTTAATCTTGTAGTCCACGTGACTGGTGGTGTATTTAAACATAGGAACATTCATTTGTCACCAAAAATATTACTAAAATTTCCCCTAAATCTGTCAACATTTTCTTTGACAGACTTCTTATAAAAATCATTGTAAAAAAACCTATTATCCCCTTGAATGCACTTAACTAAAATTTTTCACAAGAAACTCCAGAAGAAATGACTATATAAGGGTATTTTATTATTTTACTCTTCGAACAGATGCACAAAACAAAATTACGTCATATCGAGGAACAACTTGACCTCAGCCGAGCTCCAATCGAAGTGGACCAACCCCGACGCTTCCTTCTTAACCAAATTGGTCTCCGACACGAACTATACCATCATGGCCGCACTGTGGCTCCTTTCCATCCTTATTATCATCTTCTTATCCGGCTATATCCTCGCACGCAGGCGCAAAAGGAAAGATCCCGTCCAAAGAAGGTTCATTGTGCGACAGAATGTTACCCCTTTGACCTACCGGCCTCAGACTACATCAGATCACTGTGAAATCACCATAGAAAACTGTTGCAATATGAATGTATGCGAAACGGTATGTGCTTCTCGATAATTTAAGCGACAAAATATAATTATCGATGCTTGTTTTCTTTTTTAGCCGTGTTTTGAACCATCTAGCTTGAAAGGTAAGGCGGGCGAGGACCAAAAGACCCTTCTGTCCAACATGGAGAACCCAGAAGATTACTACTAAATCTGTGTGATGGACGGAGATCAGGCTGTGAAACAAGTATTACTCAGATATCGCTCGTTCTATACAGGGTGTACTCAACGAGCATCGGATTTTGTTAAGTTTTTAAAGATGATATTTATTAAAAAAGGGCAGCTATTAGAACAATCGTATTCTGCCAGTAAATGCCAAATACGTCAACATTCCTTATATGGAATTTATATATGATATTTATTGCCACAACCATTGTTCCAATCGTGTAAATTTATATATGCAGGGCAGTTTAAGAAGCCAAAGTGTAGTTTAAGATTCAGGTAAAAAAACAAAAGACAACTGGAAACATTTCTGAACCACCCTGTATACTTTATTAATATTTCATGACATTTTGTTCTTATTATACATAGTTCCTTTAATCATTCATCCCATAATAATTGATATGGGATTCGATTAGGTCAATTATTAATAATTTGTGTTTTGTTTGAATTTTTTATAAAAATCTCAAAAGTTCAATTTGATTACCATTTCTACATGCAAAAGATTATTAGCGGCCTACTTACGTTAAATAACCAGTTATATGGTTAAAATAGTGTTTATTATACAGCATAGAGAGACTTTTTTTGTACAAAATGCAATATCTGTGCTTAAAACGTCAACATTTTTGTTTACTTAATTTTTACAGAAAGAAGAAACATCAAATATTAGCTCTAGGTATCTTTTTTTACCGAATGGTGACACCATATCGAAATAATGTTCCAACGCGTATACATTTTATGAAAAAAATCTAAATGCCATGCCATATATTTGATATAAAGACAGAGAAAGAATGATTTTATTTTATTTTCGTTCAGGTCTATTTATTGTTTTATTTATTCTCGAAAAATCCGGTATACTTAATGGGAAAGTACATTAATATTTTGTAGTTTTTTTTAGCTAGGTAGAGTGTAGTTATCTAAATTTTTGTGGCTTTTAATATCCACGTGAGAAATGTGATATTAGGAGACAATTTAAGGTTTATTGTGAATACTTTTGTAAATTTAATAATAAAAACAATTACGAAAACAGTAATATCGTATCATTATGCACCTCTCATTCAAATATCCCGCCGAAACTCACTCAACAGAAATGTCATAATAGACAAATTACCAATTAAAATTAGAACATGATACCTTTATTTCTCCAGAAGGTTAAGTAAAGCAGGGAGACAAATTAAGAAAAAACCACACAAGAAACCATTTAATTTCACAGATAAATAAAACCACACAATTCAATATCCCTAAGTTTCGCATTCGTATATTTTTTATTGGTCGAAATCGTACCACGGGATCGATTTCAACCAATGACGTTGAAGATACATAACTCCGAACTACTCCTGATAATAAAACGAGTAAGATATCAGACGCCTTTCTTGACCTTTTCATGTCGTCTGTTGTGCATTTGTTGGAAGCCCTGATTTCGAGATGAAAATAAATGTCCCCTAGATTATTTGACAATATTTAAAAGGTAATTTTTTAAGCATTTGATGGGAATGTATTAAGCTTCGGTTTATCGTTCGATTTTTCTGGAAATAGTTTCTATTAAAATTTCGGGGTTAGGATAGTTGATGGAGAATGACAATGTCGATTTTCGGTTTTTCTAATAAAAAATGTTACATCTTACGCAGCACATATTTATTATTTATATTGTTATTGTATTTAGAGTAAATACAGTTCTTGATGTTAATAAAGATGAGTGTTTTCTTTGCTTTAAGTGATTTTATACCATGACGGCAAGTGCCAACACAAGTATTTGTCTTATATGCAATGCAAGTTGTTCCTCTAGCAGAAATACATTTCAAATATTTAACAAAGATGTGAGTACTGTATATTTAAAAAAAATCAACTAATTTAGCTATTTTAGCCTTCAGTTCCTAGTGAAATAAACATCCCCACAATCTTACAACAAATTTTAGAAAAAGAAATCAAACAAGATAACATACATTCAGATATATTATGTAAAAAGTGTTTTAAACTCATTGATGAATATGATGAAGTAAGAAATAGAATGTCCGAAATCAGTAGAGAACTACAAGATAATTATAAAGCCAATTTAGAAACCAGACAAAATGAACAGATTGAAGACCATCAGACAGGGAAGCTTCAAGAGACATGCAGCAGGCAAAGTAATGAATTGCCTAAGAAAATTTTAGATATTCCTTCAAGTGATGAAGAATCTGGACATGTAAGGTTAGAAATTTTTTTGAAGCTTATTTTAAAAATGGTTGATTTAGGTGATAGAAAAACCTCTAGAATCCCTGGATGATATTGAAATGGCTTTGGTAAAGATGCATGGAGGATCAATGGAGGATATTGAAGGTGAAGGACAGGCCTTTCATGCTTTAGTTGGGTCAGATTGTGAGGAATTAGAAGTAAATCCAGATATTCCAGGTAAATTATTTTTAATTTATTTATAATGACATACTTGAAATAGATTTTTGTTTGGTTAGAGAAAATAAAAATAATCAAAATAGAACCAAATCAAAAAGATGAATCTTATGTTTCTGCTCAAAGCTCGTCAAGTATGGCAGATGGAAATAAACCCAATATATTAAAGAAAAGGGCATCTTTAAATGGTATAGCATATACTAACAACATTATTATACAACAATCTACCAATAAGTTTAAAAATACTGACGAGGAGTCTTCAAATCCTATTGTTAATAGGGATGGCAATATTTATACCTGCCTTTTGTGTCCTGATGATGAATCTGTATGTGAATTGGATAAAATGAAGTTGATTGATGTTGAAGCAAATATAATCTTCTAGATTTCTGGTGGAGCCAAGATGATAATTGCTCACATGAAAGAGGTACATGTTAGTCGTTTATATATTTGCGACGTGTGTGGAATGGATTTCCGGAAACGGAATCTACTCTCAGCTCACGTAGATGAACACGTCGCTAACGAAGAAGGAGACTTTCAATGCGAAGTATGCAACAGGATTTTTACCAATCTCCGTCTGTTCCGGATACATCGCAGGTTACAATGTGTTATTTTGTTCGTCGTGTTTTGTTATAATAGATAAATACATATTTTAGGATGCACTTACCTCCAGCTAAGGCGTGGTCGTGTTCAACTTGCGGCAAGAGGTTCAGCAGCAAGAACTTACTGGACGAACATATCAATATGCACTTGGGCGTCAGGCCGTACGTTTGCGGCACGTGCGGCAAGGATTTTGCCAGCAAATATACCTTTAAAGCCCACGAGAAGACTCACGAGAACAGACCAAGACCTTATCGGTAAGTCTTTACAGTTCACGCATTGTCTTTTGCTCAAGGAATAAAAAATGTATTTATTTATCTTTAATAATGAAATGTCCAGAACTCCTGATTTAACATCTCGTCCATGGGGATTGCTCCTGTAACAAACCTCTGTCACTTTAGAATTTTAATTCATTCATTAAAGAATATTAAGTTTAGTAAAACACATAGTTACATATTAGAGGAGTAAGTCAAGGGTTTCTATGTGTCTTCAGGCTTAAAATTGGCCAAAGGTAGTTCTTTTGTATGTGACAAGATCTTTGAGAATGATATTCATGCTATCTTTGTGTATGTGACAAGATCTTTGAGAATGATATGTACATGCAGAATTCGGATTCAAAAGACCCACTAACAGTTCCTGGTCAAGATGAACACTGAAGAGAGTGCTCACTGTTTGAAGAAAAACAACTCAGAAGAATGTTTGGTGCTTTATATGATTAGGTATAACTTTGAACTCAAACAATTGTAAAAAGATCTGGATATTGTAAACCATGGGAGGATTTAGCGACTTAGATGGAAGACAAGTACATGCAGGACAATGTAAGAAGAGATGCTGAAGAACTACAGATCGCTCCGGATGGAGAGGAGGTTGCAGGTGGTCCAGACCCATTGACTGTAGCACCATAGGAAGGATTATGTTTGGCATATCTAGATGGACCACAAAAATAATTCCTTGAGCAAAAGTTCATTTTTATTTGACAGTCTCTACTTATTTAATGTTTCTTCAATTCAAGATGCGAACAGTGTGGAAAATCATTCTTGAGTCAGCAAAATCTGACTCAACACGAGCGAACTCATTCCACTGTCAAAGAGTATCAGTGTCACCTTTGCGAAAAACAATTTGGATCGGCGAACAATCTCGAGGTGCGTTCGGTGTGTGATGAAACGGGACAGTTTCTATGTTGAGGTATTGTTTCAGGTACATTCTGTGGTTCATACCGGGTATAAGCCTTTCGTTTGCGGGCTGTGCGGAAAAACGTTCGCCAGGAAAGCGGAAGTGAAGGATCACGAGAGGACGCACACTGGAGAGAGACCTTACCAGTGCGAGTTTTGTGGGGCGACCTTTAGTCAAAGGTAAGATTTAATATCATTTTAAACCTAAAGAGTCGAGCAAGTATCCCACTACTATTAGAATTATTTGAACGAAACTTTTTCTGTAATATGTTCAGATGTCATTCATTTCTGCAAATTATTTCTCCACAAAATACTATGAGTTTTTCAATTAAAAAAAAAAGGAAACATGGAGATAAATCAGCAGAATATATTGGACAGCTGACAATTGTAAAAGCCTATTTTAATAAGGACAATGCAAGTTTGATTCATGATTTCTCTAATTAAAGTTAATTGAGGTGCATAGCATCAGTGTTGTTGACATATCATAAAAAAAATCTTTACCAATCTTCTCAAAGCCAGTCTAATCATCATCTGACTAGAAATTCGACTTTAGTCACAATTATCAGGCACTTGTCAAAATCTGCACTACATAACAGCCAAGCCCACACTTTCACAAAAAACAATGTTACACAGACAATACAATCACTTCAACCAGAATCATGGCCTTTTGAAAAAACGTTTACTCGTTTTTGCCTCAGTAAAAAAACCACTCTCTGAAAAGGATTTTTTGTTTTAAAATTAGCCTTTTCTAAAAAAAATGGGTATTTAGATATTTTAACGTTCCAATACAGTGGTTTTTCTGAAAGTTTATAGAACTGAGTATGTAAGAGAAATTATTTATTGCTTATGTGATGATGATTATTATCTTTAGAAACTGCTAAAATGTTTATAGAAAATCTGTAAGAGGTGAAGACATGACAGTTATACTTTTTTCAGGTCCAATCTTCAGTCACACAAAAGAGCTACACATTATGATGACAAGAGATACAGATGTGAGGTAAGTCCCTTTGGAAGAACTCCTTTAGTTTCGCTTAAGACGTTGCTTTTCTATAATCGTATATTAATTTTAGTGGAATATAAGATATATTACAGCAGTTGTTTTTGAGGTACTTTTTATACTTTAATGGAAGGTAATTTTGCTAAGATTCTCACTGCAGTTAGCTGGTAATAGGCATTGTTATTCCTGTTGTGATTCAGTATATATATATATATATATATATATATATATATATATATATATATATATATATATATATATATATATGTATCAATCAAATCTGAGATACAAGACGTGCTAAGAAATAAAGTAGTGATGATACTGGTAGCGTAGCGTTCAATCGGCCTATACCGTTGGCTTTTCCTTTGGAGGGGTGACAGGTCAACATCTGATGCGTCCGATGCCCAGGTTTCAGTTTGTTTAAGACATTATTACAGCAAGATATATTACAGCAGTTGTTTTTGAGGTACTTTTTATACTTTAATGGAAGGTAATTTTGCTAAGATT
This sequence comes from Cosmopolites sordidus, assembly GCA_031761425.1. Classification (NCBI taxonomy): domain Eukaryota; kingdom Metazoa; phylum Arthropoda; class Insecta; order Coleoptera; family Curculionidae; genus Cosmopolites; species Cosmopolites sordidus. The sequence continues at coordinate 540,677 of JARFXV010001587.1, forward strand.
CTCACTGCAGTTAGCTGGTAATAGGCATTGTTATTCCTGTTGTGATTCAGTATATATATATATATATATATATATATATATATATATATATATATATATATATATATATATATATATATATATATATATATATATATATATATATCAAATCTGAGATATATATCAATCAAATCTGAGATACAAGACGTGCTAAGAAATAAAGTAGTGATGATACTGGTAGCGTAGCGTTCAATCGGCCTATACCGTTGGCTTTTCCTTTGGAGGGGTGACAGGTCAACATCTGATGCGTCCGATGCCCAGGTTTCAGTTTGTTTAAGACATTCTCAGAAGGCCAAAACTCGATTGAAGACGAACCTCGAGTTAAACGCAGTCCAGTGCAAGAAGGGATGAAATTATAATATCATATTTGTCGTATTCTTCAGGCTTGGCCCCTTTTTTGAAAGATTTTCATTTCTTTCGACCCCGCAACCTCACCTGGTCGATAGCCGGCTCGCGTCTCTCCAAGACGTCGCAAAAAGCCTCGGCGACTTTATCGCATCAAAACCACCAACATTTTTTCGATCTGGGACTCGGCAGTTACCTGAGAGATGACGAAAATGAGGGAGGTTACCTCGATGATTAAGTGTGTGTTACTTTTTTTTATAAATAAATGTCCGAAAAGGCCGAGAATTAAGCTGAGGTGCTGATATCATTTTTAAGAATCCATCACACATTTTATGATAGTGATTCACGAGTTATTGGCAATTTTTTGAGTCTTTGAATGTAAAGGAGGCTAATTCGCGACCTCTGTCTCTGCGTAGGACTGTGGCAAATGCTTCAAACGTCGGAGATTGTTGGACTATCACATCAAAGCCGCCCACACTGGCGAACGTCCCTTTAAGTGTGAAATCTGCGAGGCCACCTTCGTTTATCCTGAGCACTTTAAAAAACACAGACGAATTCACACGGGAGAAAAACCGTTCTTGTGCGAGGTAAGCTTATACCCAACAAGCTTCAGCTTTACCATTTTATTCATTATTTTGTGATAACTCAGGTCTGCGGCAAAGCCTTCAATTCCAGAGACAATCGTAACGCCCACCGTTTCGTCCATTCAGACAAGAAACCTTACGAATGTCTTGTTTGCGGTGCCGGTTTCATGAGGAAACCACTTTTGTACCAGCACATGCAATCCCAAGGTCATCTGAACGATACCATAGTGGTCAATCAACCAAGACTGACCTTAGGTAAAATTGCTTACCAAATAACAAACTGCTTCTTTTACCATCGTTTTCCTAGATGATAAACTATCAATCGGAGCTGAAACCCATCTGGTTAGGATGCAGGAAGATCAGGAGGTTAACGACTCGAAATTGTTCATCGCCGGTGAGGACGGATCAGAACACATCATCATCGACGGATGTCCTGTTGCCCTGGCTAGTTCGGAAAATGAAGACGAAGATGGTGAGGTGATCGACGAGATCGAGCAGATCGTCGGAGCCGAAGACGCAGACTACGATGAGATTCTGACCACAGAGGCCATTTCTAGCAGCGAGACGCAGATTATTCAAACTCCCGAAGGTCCCATCCAGCTGGTCAAAGTGAAAATACCACAAGAGAACGGCGAAGAAGAGGAAGCCTGGATCAAGATCATTCCTGAATAGGTATCAGTGTTAAAAACCCCCCGGTGATCAAAAACTTTTTATCTTTAACATTGTTTACATTGTGGACATTTTGGAGTTGATTCTTAACTCCTGGTTAGTTATACACAAATACTTACTCAACGTTTTGTTTGTACAAATGTAAGTGCAATAAGAACTAATCACGGTGTTCTTTTTGCTTGTGCATACATCAATTTTATATGTAAAATGATATGCCATAAAATTATTTTATAAAATTTCGTTTTTTTTTTTACCAGGAGCTCTTTTGAATGTGCTGCACAAACAGCCAGATATACTGACATACCTAATCCTATGATACTCACTTATCTAAATCACTTTTGAACGAGATAGCCAGCGCACTTCACAATAATATAACACATCGATAATACACACCCTTTTTTTGCAAATTTTCACTTTATTTATCAATATATTCTCCTTGAAGAGCAATATAATCATTCCAAGGCTTTTCTAACATTTCTACACGTTTTTTATGGAACGATTTCTTTTTGCCTTCAAAATATCCTTCAGTGGAGATTTTTTTTGAGGTCTGATAATAGGATATAGTCGCTAGGGGCCAGGTCTGGAAAATACGGTGGATGAGGAAGCAAATCGAAGTGCAAGTCATGCAGTTTAGCCATCGTTGCCAATGATTTGTGATACTGTCCATTGTCTTGGTGAAGCAGCACTTTTGTTTTGATCTCTTGGAGCTTTTTTTTGCGATCACGTCCATCAAACGCACCAATAACGCTATTAATGGTTTTAACTTACAGAGGCTATGGATCCATGTTTCATCCATTGTCACATACCGCATAAAAAAACTTTTTAATTCGCTGAAATAACTCCGAACATTGCTCAGAATCACTAGTATGTTGTTTTTGGCCCGCTGTGCCCAAACACGGTGGCCATTTCGATAGCAATTTACGCATTCCCAAATGTTCATGCAAAATGGTGTAACAATAATGAAATGGATAATGAAACTTAATTGAAACTTCAATGGTGTCAATTTTGACATTGAGCATGTGATACAGATAACTGTCATGAAGAATAAATGTCTTAACATTTTCCGAGAGTTAAAAATCTGCTTCGTAACTTATATGATATACGGATATGTATATCATATAAGTCATATGTCATGATTGACCGTTTTTTAAATTCTTGAATAAAACACAGATGGCGTTGTAAATTTGCCGAGGTCTAGTCATTTCAGTTCAATTCTTTATTCAAGTGTAATATATGACATTTATAAAAATGGAGTCGTACAATACAATCACATCACACGGTAACCCTCACCTATATATATTTTTTTGGTAGTATGTCACTGTCATTAAAAACTAATTGTCAATGTAAATACCATTGACATACACAAAAAATATATTTTATTTCTATCTTTTCATAATTTATAGAAATTAATATACTTTATTTTTTGATTCGTTTTGAAAACGGGAGGAGAATACTTCCCGAAACGTTAACAGTTTGTATATTTTTTTTAGAACATTTTTATATTGTTAAAATTTTGTTCGTTAGGCAAATTTATTACAAAAAAGAATCACTGAGAAATTTGTCTCCGTTTGGTTTTTTGTTTTTACCCAGTGATTCTTTATTTACATAAGAACAGATATTTTTGATATTTTTTGAGTTTTAGATCGTGGCGAAAAACCCAAATAAAGAAAAAAATTAATGGAGTCGTACATAGTATAACTGCGCGTTAAAATTGTTGAATTATTTTATGAAAATGGGCAGCATGTTTTTAGAAAACTACGCGATATTTACGGTTCACACAATCATCCAACTGAAAGAAGTATCAATCGAATTGTTCAAAAATTTCCAGAAACCTTTTCGGTGGAACATAAAAGAAAAGTAGTAAAGAGTCGTAGTGATCGTTCACAAGAGCATATTGATTTGGTACGATTTAGTCGACGTTCACAACAATTTGAACTCAGTGAGTCCACGACGTGGCATAATTTACAAAAGGATTTAGCTCTGAAGGCATATAAGGTTCAAATAACACAGGAACTTAAGCCACTGGATCATTCAAAATGTCGTGCATTTCTCAACTGGATCAAAAAACAAACATATGAAACTGTTAAAACATTTGAAATTGCCGCTCCTCCAGCATTTATCACAGTAAACAACTTTTCAGAGCAAAACACCATATTTTATTTCTGTCCAGTTTCTTTCCTTTCACTCATTTTCCTGGTCCACCTTCCGTATAGGGTTTCAATAGCACGAAAAGTAAAAAGGAAGAAGGCGAAAGCAAAAAAAAAACTTTTTAACAACACTAGTTTACGCCCTCCTACTTTAAAAACACACGAGCCGCCACTGCCTATTATAATTCCACTAAAGGCGGCGTTGACAGTATGAATGAAAAATGTAGCAAATTTATTTGTAGTATACGCACTCGGACAGCAAGCAGAAAGGAATCGAGTTTTCGGTTCCCGGCTTGTGTAAGACCACTTCGACGACTCCCTAAACGCGGCCATGCGGCCGAAAGATCGTTTCCGGTCGACGGGACCGCCAATTGTAGAAAATCCATCATATTTCGGTAACCTCAGAAGTTCGCCAGGACTTCAAATCAAAAAACTATCTTTCTTCCCTTACTAAATCTTATGCCAACTTTCTAGGTAACCTCCCGGGTCAGATAGAGACCTCTAAATCTTGTGCCCCTCCGGGGAAAAACCGCCAAAAAAGCCCAAAAACCTGGCTAAATAAGTCGAAGTAGATATACCAGACGATGGTATGCATTTTAGCATTAGCTTTTTTTTCAGACATCTGTATTGCTAATTATTTTATTATTTATGTCTTTAAACAAAATAGGTAACCCCCATATTTGCTGTTGCGTTTGAATTGGTGAAACCAATGATGACCAAAAGGTTTGAAAACAATAGAATTAATAAAGAGGTTTGTTTTTTAATTCGCAGAATTTTAAGCTTCCTCATATATTTCCTAAAGAGCTTTTAAACCAGGAATCCCAATCATTTTTTAATTAATTTATATAAATTTCGTTTGTTTGTAAAATACATTTTTTTTTTATTTCGGCATTAATAAATACCTTGTTATATTTTGGCGTTTTTTTCACCTTTTCTTTTAAAATGGAATATATTTGTAAAAATAAACTTTTCTCGGTTTTTTTTTCAAATAGTTGACGTCAAACGTCGAATAACGTTTATGTTATACCAGCGTCATACCAAAATGTTTTTTTCCGCACTACGTAATTTATGTAACGATTATTACACCACAGTACTTACGAGCTAATTAAACCACTTAATTTGTAAGACCCTTTACTTGGCGTTGTTGCGATTTCAAACTTTATTGTTAAATATATTTATTCATATTTTCAAATAAATTATTATCCCATGTCATTTCTTTTATATTTACAAATATACATTGTTTGCCTACTGTAGCAATTTAAAATTTCACCTTAACATATCAGCTTTTTACGCACCTCGACAGATGTCAGTCTAAGTCAATGTTTTATCAATAAATCTGTGAATTTTAATGTTACCTCGTGGGTCGGTTTAATTGTTTTTTTTTATACACGACATGTCGCTAATATTCCTCACTCATCACGATGAAAACATTTACAACATCACAAAGACGCAACTCGATCTTCAGAAAAAATCTCCCCGGTACAAGAGCAAATTCAGAGAAAAGAGCAAACATCAGCTTCATATTTACGCGAAGAGCGTCAAGAACCACGCCACCATGGGAGTACCTCAGGAGGAACCACCCGATCCACAACAATATCTCAAGAAGCGCACCGGGAAACCAAGCTATACCGTCAACAAGCCAGAGAAAGAAGGAAAAATGTGTAGAGATCTCAAACTGCCGCGCAAACAGAAAACTCCTTTGGTGAAAGATTTAATTGAAGCCTCCAAAAAGGTAGAACAGGATCTTTCGGCTAAAGATTTTATAAAGGACAATATAAGTGTTATGAAGTCGATGAAAGCAAAGGAACCTGCTCATAAAATGGTTATCGATCGCGTTGGTACCACCGTGCATCCTGAGGCGAACGGATGGGAACCCGTATACGTCAAGAAAGACATTTTCGGAAGGACTCCAAAATATCTCGTTAGGTAATTATACAACCAATACCCAGTTCAGTATTGTGTGATAAAACAAACATATTTAGATTCAATAAAATTAAAGAAAAAGAATATCAAATGCGCAAAGATGCGTCTGGAAAACAGCAACCGAAATGCAGATACATACGCAGGGATGAACGCGAAGAGTTACTAAATGTTTGTATCGACTATACACGATGCTTAGAAGTGATTATAAAATAATTTTTTGTAGGGACTGAAGCAAAATTGGGAGGAACTGCAGAAACAATATCAGGGTCTTCCCATACTGACCGACACAATCCCCAAAAAAATTAGAAAGTCTAAATTAGAGGCTGACTTAAAGCAAATTGAAAAAGACATTGTGTTGGTGGAAAGACATCCATATATTTATGTCTACAATGATTCTGATTTTTCTTAATATTATTTTATAAATACTTTATCGTCATATACTATAATATACTTTGTTTTTTTTACATTTAACATTTTTATTCTTAAACATTTCCTAATATTAACTATTAACTAAATTATTTTTCTTTTTATACACACGGTGTCAAATTACTCTCTTCTCGTTGTTTACCTGTCAACTTCTGTAAAATTTTCAGTTTTTATAGTGGATTATATTAATCTACCACCAGATCAGGTAAATTACCCTTTGAATTTCACTTCCAAATCAACATCAAAACAATTTTGACCAGTATTTATTATTTATCGTTAGCACTAATAGATATATCCATAAAATTCTAAACAGCTTTAATAATACTAATTTAATATTTTAAAACAATCTTGTATATAGTTTATTATTTGTTTGATTATTTTTACCAAAATTCATTATAAGAAGGAAACTTTCTATATTATTTTAGTATTTCACTGGTAGATGGCGAGTGATACGACCAACAATTCGTCTATCGATCTACTATTAGATGGCGCACCCATCACTATAAATTTTACAGCAATATTTATTAATTTTCTTTCATTACATCTTAGAATATTAATGAAAGGCCTAATTTATTTCAATATTTCCTCAGTTTGATGCATGTTTTTGTTCTATTGGTAACACTGTGTTGTTGTGCAAAATACCAACAGTGTAATCTTCAAAACGTCAAATTGTTTGGTTGTATAGTTAAGGAAAGGGGAAAGGTTTATTTGTGAAAAAAGAAAATACTATTTTTAAACTAAAACATATTTTATAATGGAAAAGTAAGTAGCCTTTATCGTTTTGCTATAACACAATTATTTTTACACAATTCGATTTAGGTCAGAAAAAAAACACAGTTTAACAAATTCCATTAAGGATGATGAAGCACCTCCGAAAAAGAAGCACAAGAAAGAACACAAGCACAAACACAAGAAACGCTCGGTCGACAAGGAAAAATCGGACAAACATAAGAAACACAAGAAGCACAAGAAACACAAACAAAAAAAAGTGGAAAGTTCACCGACTGATTCTGAAAGATACACTCCAGAAAGAGTGGTTAAAACTGTTGAAAAAGAAGTGTTAAACGGGAAAAACAACGGCAAAAGTACCGAGAAGGATATTCCTGAAGACCTACCTAAAACCACTGAAGTTAACGAAGTAACTACCTTTATATCTGAAGGTTTAACTGAAAAAAGTGATTTCCAAGAAATTTTATCATCTGAAAATGATAGTATGGATGTTCCAGAACAAGATTGTGATTCCGACGCTATTGATACAAATGTGATTGAAGCTGACATGGACTTGGAGGAGCTCATGAGGCAAAAAGAGCTACTCCAGGCACAGTTGGCTAATGCCTTAGGAGAAGAAGATCCAGATAATGCTGAACAAAAGAGGAATGAATCTAAGGAATCTAAAGATAGTGAAATTATTTTATTGTCTGATTCCGAAGAAGAAGTAAACAAGAAACCTCTTCATAGAGAGTCTGTAAGATTTTCCAAGGATAAAGATGGGTTTGGAAGAGCTAGAGATAAAGATAGGTAATTTTTTAACAAAGCTGTATGAATTTATATTTTTATAAAATAATATTTATAGGGAAAGGCGGATCAAAGACATGCTAGAGAAAGATAGACAGAGAGAACGCGAGAAGGAAAGAGAGCGTGATAGAGCAAGAGAATATGATAAACCAAGACACAGAGGTTCTAAAGATCAATCTCGCGGTAGTAATTATGACAGAAACTCCAGAGATAATCATGAGAATTCTCGAGATATGCGCGATTATCATAGGGAACTGCGCGATTACAAGAGAGATAAAAATAGAGGTCGCGACAGCATTGGTAGATATGATAGGGATAGGAGATATGATGACAAGAGGAAAGATAGGGATAGATCTGGTGATTGGGAGAGAAAACACCGTGACAGACATCATAGGAAAATGAAGGAACAGGATAAATTTAAGGATTCTCTAAGTGAAGGACAGACAAAACCCAAAGAGGAGACTTCAGACAGTGATGTGGAGATTGAGCTAGATATTGAACTAGATGAAGAAGATGAACAGGCTATTATTGAAAAGAGAAGGAAACAGAGGGAGGAGCTGTTAAAGGTATGTATCCAAAAATCACTTGTTTTGGGGTCTGTTTACTGATTTTTGAATTTATGAGGTGAATGTTTATTTTTTTATAGCGATTGGGAGCTAACAATGAAGATAATACAAATTCTTTACCGGCCAGTCCAAAACAGGAAGATAAAGTATCTAAACAAGTTAGAAATGAACAAAACAAAGATAGTAATAGTTCAGACAGTAGCAGCGATTCAGAGTCTGAGATCAAAGAGGTTAAAAGGAACGGTAAAGAGGATAAACGTCCAGCTCTGGAAGAAGAGTCGCTAACGCCACCTCTGCTACCAAACATGAAACCCAAAGAAGGCGATAAGAAATCAGACAAAGATAAAGCAAGCAAGAAAACCGAATGGGATATGTTCGCTGATCAGGATGTCTTTAAATCCAATACAAACGTGAGTTTTCTTTCGTTCTTTCCGGATTTTGTTCCAAAACGTTTGTCTTTTTCAGTCACCTAGTACTATAGTCAAGTCTAAAGGCGCAGGCGCTGAAAATCCCGCGCTTACGGATAACTGGGATGATGCCGAAGGATATTACAGGTAAGTGTTTCTTTTAGTTCTTTGGTGTCTAATGAGGTCGAATTTGATGATTATTAACCTTTTGGCACAGTTTCTTTTTATGTAAAAGGCACAGTGGGGTCAGCGTCATCCTTATTATTTTTTTTTTTACTTATAGTGGAATAAACATCTGTAAAATTGTCATGTACATTGTGGAAAAAGGTTTAATAAATCAGTAATACATGAATTAATTTTATGAAATAACATATTACTCGCCTTGTAAACATTTATTATAAATCTATATAAAAACTGTAGAATTAACAACTTTTTCTTTGATAACATTTAAAAAATCAGTGGTAGCTCGTGCGGGAGGGCTTTGGGGCGCCGCCCCTCCGACATTTCTCACAGTAAACAATTTTTCAGAGCAACATACAACATTTTTCACAACACCATATTTTATATGGTGTTGTGAGGAAGGGGAGAGCGAAAAAAATTCTTCGTTGGCACTGTTTTCTTCTACTCCCTCCCACTTTAAAAACTCACGAGCTGCCACTGAAAAATATACAAAAAAAAAACAAAAACCAGGTTCCTCTTCTAATCAAAATTGAAATTACAACTAGTATTTGAAAAAATAAGTGTTAGCTGGAGTTTGGTGGGAGAAGTATAGTAATTTATGCGACACATTTATAGCACATGTAATTTTTGTTTTTCTATCCTTTTCTCTAGTACAAAAAGCTTTGCTAAAACTCTACGTTGTAATGTAGTTTCTGGAACTTTCAAAATATCTCGAATATAGGTCTGCATGTCTTTGTCTTGTCTTCTGCAAGGTTCATTTAGTTTGAATGCTAGTTCAATGAGAAATATTGGTCTGTTCATTTTGACATCATCATGAATCAAATTTAGCAGGATTGCAGCGGTTATAGCACCGTGATCTAACATGCCACTAAAAAAACGCAGTGGCCATGTTTGAGTTGCTCGGTATAGAGGTTGAGGTGGTATAGATATGACAAAGTTGACCAATGTATCAGTACTGCCTTTGGTACTGTTATAATCCATTATAATCTGTGATTTTCTAGTCTCACTATTTATTTCTTGTGAGTAATGCATAGTGGATAATAACAAAACCACTATTTATTTTTGGAACAAAAGAAACGAAAATTTTGTTATTACCAAATGCAAATTTTGAAGCACCCTCTATTCTGCCATCAAAAAAAGAAGGGGCAACTCTCTTTTATTCTTTCTAAGCGTTCCGTTCATGGTAATTTTATGTTCATTTAGCATTTTATTGAACTGTTCCATAGATGAAAACCAGTTCTCCACTGTAAGGTTTCCATTTATTCCATGAATAGGCCCTGAAAGTTTTCTTACATAATATGAAGGAACTGATTCATTATTTTTTGTCTGTACATTTCTAATGTATACTGTATAGCATTGAATATATAGCATGTTCTAGCATAACTTTTATACCATATTTGTCTGGTTTCGAAGCTAAATAGATCCGAAATGGACATCGGCCTCTGTATCCCATTAACTGCTCGTCTATGGTATAATGAGTGAGGGGTATAAAATTTACGACAGTTCAAAATAGATTCGTCCCATATCTCTCTAAGAAGGGCCAGCTTATCATCCATTCGAGGCGCTACTCGAGTTTTTTTCATCATCAACACATAAACACGATGTTAAAAATTTAAAACGGTTTAGAGACATTGCTGCCCCGCACAATCACGGTTCGTACTTATTTGACCACAGTTCTTATATTATAACAAACGCTGATCTTTTAACTCCTGATAAAGGATTCCAACCATTGCACGAATTTCTATTATATCTGTGCTGCGATGGTAAGATTGTATGTTATTAAACTAATTTTTCGCGCAATTTCTTCGTTAGTATGAAGCATTTTATCAAAAATCTCTTAATCAAATAAAAGAAGCCATACTTCCAGAGTTCTAACATTACGAGCATATCCTTTTGGCTCTGGCATAAATGAAACTGTATTTTTCTGTTATTATCTTCCCCCCACTTTCAAACTTCTGAGTATTCCATTTATAGCCATTTTTACCTTTTATTATTGCTAATCGACTTGGAGACGGCTGTCTGTCTTCTGGTAGTTCTTCGTCACTTTGTTCACTAGCACATGCTTCCTATTCTTCCAAATAATCAGAATCTTCGTCTGTTTCATCTCGACTGAAATGATCCTCCTCATCTCCTAAAAGAAGTTTATACGCTTCCTCTTCTAACTCCTGGTCAGTCAATGGACGACACCAATAATCACTGTTTTCGGCTATATTATAATTTCTAAGCTAAAATATTATGTGTATATAAAGTAGCCAGTTATATTTTCAGATTACATACCACAAGTTTCAAAAATCACCAAATTAAAATATACCTAACTGATAGAAAGTTATGTAAAGGGCACCCTGGGGTCTTGCTGACACCACATGTACTTTGATTCGCTGCAACCTGTATACTAACTAAAATCTGAGAATGTACTCAAAGCTACAGTTGGTAGATGCATTAACTTAAATTTACACAAATGGGCGCTGTACTAGATATATATATATATATATATATATATATATATATATATATATATATATATATATATATATATATATATATATATATATATATATATATATTTATTTATTCATATATTTATTTATTTATTTATATATTTATTTATTTAAATGTGGCAACTATTTAAAAATATATGAGTTCTAAATGTTAAGTGCATATATTTTTCTTACCAAAGCCTACAATATACATTTCACATCTAAAAAAGATAGAATTTCAAAATAAAGATGGAACGGGGTGTAAGGAAACATACTGATACATTTAACAAATGATTCTTTATATTTTTTGAACAAAAGGTTACACTCTGTATAATGATATGATTTGAAATAATCTTTCCCCAAGTTACTCTATCCTGCGCCCATGCCTGTTCTTATACGCTTTGGATTGCTCAAGGCTTTAGTTTTATACTAGGTATGATAGTTTAACTTCGTCAAAAACTCGATGCAAATGAACTGACACTGCAAGGATAATTGCAGAGAAAGCGGGAGTAAACACTAACGTACATAATATTCAAAGTTTTCTTCAAAAAACTCTCAATTTGAAACGAATGAACCTCAAGGAAAAACCACCTTTTTCCAAGATGTACAAAGCGGACAGAAAACGTTTCTCAGAAGAGCATGTGGGTTGCAACAAAAGATATGATGAAACAGTGATGATAAAACGGTTTAATTTGGACATACCTGCAGATTTCCAGTAATTATTTCCATGACTTGAAGACTCTACGTAGTATTTACGTTACGTATTTCATATGACGCAATAATCTTGTATTGTATTATAAGTTAAATAAATTCTTGTTGGGCTAAATTATTTTTACCAATTAGAGTGTGGTCATTGAAAACGTTCATAAAATCACATCTTATTTTATAAACTGCTGTTAAACCTTCGTAAAAAAACTCGATTTTATTTGTTTAGGGTGAGAATAGGAGAAGTTATGGATGATCGCTACTTGGTCTACGGTTACACTGGACAAGGCGTGTTCAGTAACGTGGTTAGAGCTCGTGATCAAGCCCGAGGCAATCAGGACGTTGCAGTTAAAATAATTAGAAACAACGAAATTATGTATGTATTTTATAGTGATAAGTTTAAATCTTAATGCAATGACATTCAATCTACTTAGGCACAAAACCGGACTGAAGGAATTGGAAATCTTGAAGAAGCTGAACGACGCCGACCCAGAGGACAAAATGCACTGTCTTCGCCTCATTAGGCAGTTCTTCCACAAGCAACATTTGTGCATGGTGTTCGAACCTCTGGCTATGAATCTGCGCGAAGTCCTGAAAAAATACGGCAAGAACGTAGGTCTGCACATAAAAGCCGTGCGCAGTTACACGCAGCAGTTGCTGTTGGCACTGAAACTGCTGAAGAAGACCGGCATCCTGCACGCGGACATCAAACCGGACAACATCCTGGTGAACGAGAACAAGCTCGTGTTGAAACTGTGCGATTTCGGGTCAGCCTCCAAGATCAACGAGAACGAGATCACTCCGTATTTGGTGTCGAGGTTCTACAGAGCCCCGGAGATTATCTTGGGAATACCCTACGATTACGCGATCGATATGTGGAGCGCAGCTTGTACCATCTACGAACTGTACGCGGGCAGAATCCTGTTCTCGGGAAAGTCAAACAACCAGATGCTCAAATTCTTTATGGACCTAAAGGGAAAGTTTCCTAACAAGGTGATTAGGAGGGGAGCGTTTAAAGAGCAACACTTCGATGGGAACTGCAACTTTTTGTATCATGAAATCGATAAAGTCACGGAGAGGGTAAGTACTCGTTTACTTTTCATTTCAAACTAGTATGGAGCTTGATCCAATAAAATTTTCATCCAGTAGTGGGTAGAATATTTTGAACATACGAAAACAATAGGTCACCATCTTAGCAAAATTATTAATTTGCAAATGATTCAGAATAAGAAGTAGAATTTACTAAACATAAAATAAAATTTTTCTACTATTTAAAAAACAAAGTTGATGATGGTCGAGAAAAGCCGAAACGTCACATCAAAAATCCACACTGTATTGTATACGCATATCTTGAACCTCTAGGGCCTGAGTTTCATGTTTTTTAGATCCTCTAATTTACCCTCCATGAAGTCGGTCGGTCAGATAAATTAGGATGGACGGTTTTCAAGTGGCGTTTCAACGTTACCGGCTTCAGGGTATCGTTTCCGAGAACCATTACTTCCAGTGGAGCTAAATCCGAATTTGATGAATTATTGTCGTTTTTTCTGATTTTTGACAAATTCCATTATCATTTCGTCATCATCAGCCTGTGTGATGAAGGCCTCTTCAGCATGTTTCCAACTTTTACGGTCCTGGGTTTTCCTCTGCCACTCTGGTCCAATAGACTTAACGATGTCATCAATCTATCGTGCTTTCGGTCTTCTTCGCGGACGTTTGCGATCAAGCGGTATCCACTCCAGGATTGCCTCAGTCCATCTGTTATCCCATCGCCTCGCTATATGGCCTGCCCATCTCCATTTCAATCGCTTTACTCTTCCAATGATGTCACATACTTTTGTTTGTTCCCTGATCCATGCGCAGGACTTTCTGTCTCGTCTTGTAATGCCAAGCATACATCTTTCCATTCCCCTCTGTGCTACCCCAAGTTTTTGAATTGATTGCGATGTCATTTACCTCACCAAAAATTCTTCTGAGTACTCTTCTTTAGAATATTGCAGGCTTCTCTTCTGTTTGCTATATAAAAGTCCACGTCTCGCTGTCATAAGTGCCTACCGGCCAGGGATGAGCATTTTATAGATCCTTTCGCGTTTCTTTGAGTAAGTTTAGATCTTAGGACAGGATGCAGGTAATAATTTTGTTACTCATCATAATACATCTAAATGGTATTAAGATTTTCAATATGACTGAAGCGGGGTGTTTGAATGAATTAGTCACGATATTTTTTTGAATAGTGCTTCTCTTAATATCCATTCAGTAAGTAGAAAATTTTCTTACTCATTTAGGAAAAAGTTGTTGTAATGACAGTGGTGAAAGTCAGCAGGGATCTCCAATCCGAACTGGTGGCAGGGCAAGCTTTACCACCCGATCAGCTGAGAAAAGTGGGCCAGCTCAAGGACCTGCTGGAGAAAGCCCTGTCCATCGATCCGGCCAAGCGGATCAGTCTCAACAACGCCCTTACTCACCCGTTCATCCAAGACAAGATTTGATAGAAGCAAGTGCAAACAAGGAGGTAAACAGAGTTACGCCCGGAACAAACTATAAACTTTCTAAGCTAATTCACAAAAGTAAAACCATCTCGGAGGTAATTTCTGTGCAAAAAAAAATAAGTAAAAATTCTGTTCGCACCTGATTGTAAACGATTTTGTTTTTAACTTTTTTTTTGGTGTTGTTGAAATAAAAAGTATTTTGAAAGGAAGGAAATTGCTATGTTATTTTCCAGGACGTTGTTCAGCTCCTTGTCATACTGTAATTGATTTTTTTGTGTTACAGAATGGAAATTACTGGAAAAAAGGGCCGGGCTATGATTTAAACCCTTCGGAAAACGTGGCCTTGAATATTAAGGTAGTTTATAAAGGAACAAGTGTTTTTTTTTAATTTTCACTTATGATAGGTTGTTTTTTGTAGTATTTTTCCCTGAAGGAAATCATTCCAATCAGTGTATTCGAATGGTTTCTTGGGAAAAAACTTTTTTTTTTTCATTTTTTTTCCGATGGGTTTTTGTGAACGATCCCATTAACACTGTTGTTTTTGTTTTCTTTTTCAGAGTTCCCTGCTATTCGACGATTATGTTCATCAGGATAAGTATGAGATCGTTGTGTTTTCCTTAATTTTAATGCTATCAATATTTTAGATTGACTGAATCTTGGAAATAAGATTTTTTTTAGAAAAAAGGACAATAGGTAAGTATTTTGACATGCATTACTATGTAAAGTATCAGATCTTTTACCGAATTAACAAACGTTTTCGCTGAAACAGAAATATCAGATCCATGGCTTCAATATCGCTCTTTTTCTCGAATATATTTGACATTTATTTATGCAAAAAATATAAAAACTTGCTGCTTAAGAGATGTGAGGCAGTTATCAACCAGATGACGTTGCTGGGATCGAACCAGATGAAAATCCGGAGGGACAAAGTCTGGGAAATATGCCAGTTTTTGTCAAATCATTAGTGGACAAAATACTGATAGTTTCTAACCTGATTGAATTTATTCACAAATATAGTATAAGCTCGATAATGTGAACACAAAAAAAGTAGTTATTACTAACGCTAAAGCTTTTATAGTATCAGTACGGGATGGATACATGCTGCTGATCTAATTCTGCCTCAAATTCGGCTTTTTCATCTTTGAAAAATTTAATTACCGGCCCAGGTTGACCATCCTCATTCTACACTTCTGGAGGACCTATCTTGCTATGTATACTATTCTAATCAGATTTTGAAGCAGCTTTTGATAAATTTTGATAGTACGGTGAATTTGCGACACTGTGGCTTCTTAAGAAGAAGAAGTAGCTCTACCAAAATATCATACCAGTCATGGTCATAAAATATTGAGTTCAGTAGATTGTGCTAGTTTCAGTTAATGCACTGGCTTCAGAATTCACTGTAACAGGTTCAAAGCCGATTTCTCTATTACGAAACCATTTTAGATCGAATCATCTCCTGATGATGCTGACATGGTTAGCGAAACGTACGCCTAGAAGATTAAAAAAAATGATTTAGTGTTTAGTGGTATGTCTCTTCGAGTTTAGTAAATCATTTTATGTGAAAAGATTAATATTGACCGCTATGCTTTGCATATTTTTCTCAAAGCCTCCTTTTATAAATGACCATAGTTTTTCTAAAATCATAAATATAAACACTGCAAAATTGACTACAATTTAATTAGCATCTGACATTGATTTGAGAATAACATCAAACATCGTCAGAAGTTTGGAGTCGCCCAACAATAGTGTTTGAATTTGAAGAAGCGTTTTAGATGAGTATTGGAAGTGAATCCTTTTGGTGATATTGTACAGAAACAGTGGAAGTGTGTGTAGTTGTAAGTGTATATTAAAAACGAAAAGTTTTTATATAACTATTCAAAAAAGGTATATGTTTAATACAGATTTAGTGCCCAGTGATAAATGATTAACATCAATCAAATTTAATCCTCACTATCCTAATACAATCCTGATTTCTCTTTTAGAAAGTCTTCGACTAGTTGTAGTTGATTTATTTATACTCTAATGTACATTTATTATTTATATGATATTATTTTTCAATAGTAGTCCATCTTTCTATTTTGTTCTTTACCTTGTTCCTTCTCCCTCCCCCCTAAATCGTTACTACAATAAAGTCCCCCTCCCATTTCTCTGTCCGTTCTTTTTTTTTAAGATTCTCTCGCTGATGAAACAAAGAAATCATACTAGATGATGACTTTCATATACAGTAGAGTGTTCATTATTTTCCAAGTTGACTTTTTCACTTGGATATCCTCTAAATTATTTCTTTATAGCCTAAAAATTGTTTTTTTTTAAATGTGATGCCCTTTAACTCTTCTTAAATGACCATACTTTTCCCATTCATTTAACATGAGATTTTTGCACTTTTTATATATTAATTTTTTTCTCAGTTAAAATTTATGCCATTTTTCCCACTAATTTATCTAACATTTTCAAATATACTGATTGTCCTAGGCTTTTTATTCATGTAAATGTTATAGATTTCATTTTGCGCTCTCAATAGTAATGAAAAACAGGTATTAAATACGAAAAAAATTGACATTTTATCGTAATTTTAGTAAGTAAGGTTGGAGGTTTAAACTAAGATAAAATATCAATTTTTTCGCGCAAAATGAAACATAGAAATAAATAAAAAGCATCTGGTAGTGAGTAAATTTGAAAGTGTGTAATGATTATTGGGAAAAACGGTATAAATAAATTTTAAATTTCGGAAAACTTATAAAATAAATTTTTGATTCCAATATAAAAATTTGTCCATCTAAAAGGATCACAACAGAACCAGAATCAAGAATATTTATTAAGATAATCAATATAATAAGCGAGAAATAAAAATATCAAAAAAATGCATATATCCATTTAGGCACTGTTAAACGGTATTAGAATTTATTTTTTCAAAATTGTTTTTAGGCTACAAAGAAATGATTTAGAGGATACCCATGTGAAAAAAGTCAATTCAGTCTGTCCAAAAAGAAAATTATACTTGCACACGCTATTTGTTTATAATTTTCAATAGTATTTATTATTAAAACAGACTCCTTATGGGTCGATAACACTTGTCGAAAATCGTATTGAAACTTTTTGCTCACGAGGCTGTCTCGGGCAAATAAGGATGGCCAGGTAATTTATTTTTTTTAGACAAGAAATCATAACCTTGTTTTTGAGCAGTAGTGAATTGATGTAGCACAGATCATGTTCCTTACTTCAGTACTGCCGATTAATTATTCCCAACACCCAGTTAATGAGCAATCATTCTGAAGGCTTTCCACCAATTTTTGGACGTTTTCTTCAGTTTAAACTGTGATTGATGAAAGATTAAATGCGTTCATTAAATAATTCAAAAATGGCACGACTTCACTCTAATACATTCCAGTCCAGTTTATTGTTTGTTCAAGTTCTGCTTCGTGGGTGTGTCCCTTTTATTGTTTTGTCTATATTTACCTCCAGACCGGCTCTTTTAGCTTCCACCATAGTTTTCATGGGTACATCTTAATGATATTTTCGATCATGTTATATGTTTAGATCATCTGCATCCTATCGGTTTTTCTATATTTTTTACTGCTCTGGTGACCATGGCATGTTATAGGAATGTTCCTTCTGGCTTGTAGGGAAGCATCGGCATCTGGCTTAGATGGTGTTTCCATTTCTTCCATGGGTTTTTACTCTACCGCTACCATTCCTGAAGTAATCTTAAAATTTGTTTGTAATTTACATGAACCAGATCCAACATTTTTTGATAAAAATAGTGAGCAATGACTTTGAGTAACTTTACAATTTTTTTTTTAATGAAACGCCCCATTACTTATTTGTGAATTCCAGACGCGAATTTCCTTAATCCTGCTAGTATAATAGAAATATTAACATTACCCTTTTAGTGTTACTAACAACACTGAACAAAAAAGACCAATATATAATTCAAAACTATTTTTTTGTTTTTATTTTGTTTGTCAGAAATAAAGGCTGATTTTTTTAGAGTGTCCAAACCGATAGAGGTCGCTGAATCAAATGAATTGTGAGTTATATATATATATATATATATATATATATATATATATATATATATATATATATATATATATATATATATATATATATATATATATATATATATAGTCAAGTCATTTTCAAGAGAATCTAGTTGATTTACTCAGAGCCCTCAATCTGCTTACTCCCCAGAGTTCACAACTAGAACTATATATATAGCAACGTGCTTGTAAATTTACTGAAATTTGTTATCAAAATCGATGTTCTGTGAGCCAAACTTATTGAGCGCTTCGTAAATTTTATGGTCCAACCGAACGATACCCACGCTGCTCGATATTGAAATAAAAACAATGCAAAAAACTGGGCGTTCCTAAGAATTAATCGCCGCTGTTGCCGGCAGTGTTGATGAAGATCCAAATTTATCAATTCGTCGAACGAAGTTGGGCTTTATTCAGACTAGGTGGAATTTGAATGGTATTAATCTGGAGATATGGCTTCACATGCCATACAACCAATGCAACAATCAATTTATTGAGGGAACGATTCGGTAAGAGAACTATTTCGAGTAACGGACCTATTAATGGGTCACTAAGGTCAAGTGAATTAACGCCTTTAGATTATATTCTTTGGGGTCATGTTAAATCTTTGGTCTATGGAATATTTGGATGCCTTGGAAGTCAACATAACTTGGGCAATTGCTGATGCAAGACCTAAATTGCTCTAATAACTGGGCAAAAATTGGATTGTCAGCATGCACTGTGTAGGAAGTAGCCGCGACGGAAATTTGTTTGGTAGTTGTCAAACATTAATACCATTGAATGTTATTTCACGTAAAATAAATAGTTTCCAGGAATTTAATTTGTTTTTTTATTTCAATTTAAAGTTTGGATACCCTAAAAAAATCACATTTTAAAGAAATTAGGAAAGTTCCTTTGTAAAAAAAACTTATGGGGCTAAAAAGTTTTGTGTTGGCTAAATATTTATTTAAATTATAATAGTTGATAAGATATATTTTTATATATTTATTTGGTAGTTTTTTCTTGCGAAATTAAGTCACAATTCCATACAATATTCAACATCACATAACTTTAAAACTTTGGTCTGTTTATAATATTACATTCGACTACAATGTAAACATTCAATAGATTTTAATCTCTTTCTGGATAAAAGTGTACTAGTTTTTTTGCCAGTTCTTCACCCAATTCCCTTGTACTTGCACCCAGGACTCTTCTTGATAATCTATCCACCTTTAAGAAAAGATAACAATATTGATATTGTAAAAAAAAACCTCAAAATGACCGTCACTACCTACCTCACCTCCAGCAGGATCTATAACAACACCACCTGCTTCTGTAATGAGTAATTCACCAGCAGCAATATCCCAAATGTGAATTCCAAATTCAAAATAGGCATCAGCAGCTCCACAAGCAACCATGGCCATATTTAAGGCTGCAGAACCCAGTGCTCTCAACCTATCAACCCACTATTAGTTCTTTTACATTCCTGAATCAGCACAAAAAAAAAATATAAATGAACTTTACCCATGTACTTGAGGCATCAGATTCTGTTGATTTTCTAAAATAACTCTCCTCCTTTCTGGATCGCGACTGGTACCAAATTCCATCATAATCAAAGCATCTCCCAACCTTTTTGTCCCAGATATACTGATTTTATCCCCATTCAAGAAAGCGCCTTTCCCTTTCCTGGCAGTGAAGAGCTGTTCTAGCATCGGATTGTATACAATACCAATCTCAGGTAGCTTGTTGACAAACAAGGCAATTGAAATACAGGAATGTGGAAATGAGTGAACAAAATTCATTGTCCCATCCACTGGATCGATGATCCAGGTGGGGGCGTCAGTTAGGTCACATTGAACCCCACTAGATACAGTTTCCTCTCCAATAAACTTATGTTCTGGGAAGGCTTGGCTTAAGCCATCAATCAACAGTTTCTCTACTTCCTGATCAGTTTCAGTAACAAAATCTATAGCGCCTGATTTAGTTTCTACTTTTTTAGTCCGCGATGAGATTCTTTCTTTGATTAACTAACAACAAAAACAATGTTTGAGATAACCTAACCTTAATGATAATCATACCTGTCCACAACTTTTAGTTAATTTCAGGACGACATCATAAAATTCATCAGTGTTGGATCCTTTTGCATCTCCAGACATAGATAATGATTTGTAAGTTATTTTTTGAGCCTGAAAACCTGTTCGACAGCGATATAAAGCTTCTGAAGTAATGCTCACAGGTAAATTTAAAACAATACTTTTACTTAAACGCCAAAAAGCTAGCATAAGCTCATTAAATAGATAACAAAGACAATGGTGTAACAATAATATGTTTAATGTGTATATAAACAAATATAATTTGATTTATTAAAATAATGATGTTAGTTGACGTTCAATGTCACCAACCGAATGCCAAGACCCGTTGCAATCAATAAAAAGATATATACTTCTATCTTGGTTCGACACGGGTATCATCTTATGCTCATCCTTGTCTAACGCCAGCAAAGCTGAAGCCGGAGTGGCATTTCCCGTGCAGTTGGCGAAGTGAAAGTTCGAATGTTTTGACAAGGGACTTTTTACCGAAAAATAACCCAAGAATTTTATGTCTCACTTGGCGAAAATTCTTAGCATGAATGATGCCACCGTCGAGTACGTATACGAAGATGAAAACGGACACCAATACACCACACAGGAGCCGTTGGAAGAGGTCAAACACAGTCCGGGAGAGGTGATGATTGTAGAGAATCAAGACGATATGCAAAAGCTTGATGCGGAAAATAGTCCGATACATGACGAAAGCGCCGATAGAGATCCGGACTGTCGGCGAAAAGGTAAATCCTACGCGAAAACAATCTTCCAAAATCACAATGCATCCTTAATTTCACCTTTCAAAGTTATTAATCATTTGATTTTGAAGACAAATAAGTGAAATACGTAGTATTATCTATCCTTTTCTCGACCTCGATGGACTTATCGTATGCGTGCGCTAAATACAACCAGAATTTTCATATACGGGGGGTATATAAGGGTGTCTTATTTATCACTGATACATTCAAAAGAATTCAAAAAGTTATGGTTTGCTCTGTTTTGAAAGTAGTACTCTATTAATGCCATTAACAGAGTTAAACTTTAAAAGAAAATTTTAAATGTATATAACTGTATAGACTAGGAAGACTCAGGAAAAACATTTAGAACTGTTAGGGGTGGTAATGTCGCTTTTTATACTTAATTTTATTTTATTTAAGAGTTAGTACCGTTTTAATCTGCAATATAATATCCATCGTAATTGATAAACTTTCAATTCATTTTTCTTCAGTAAAATGACAGTGATTCTGGAGTCATTGTCATAGTAGAATTTTAATTCATAAAGGAAATGTTTCATAGATCTGAAAAGATAATAATATGGCGGTCCAGCATCCGGATAATACGGTGGTTGAGAAGTACTTGTCAGCTTAATTCTTAGATTTTTTTTTGATTCTGGCACTATGAAGTCTTGCAGCATGACAATTCATGCACCATTTCGATTCTCAGTCTTGATTACTCGTTTTTTGGTTCAAGCAATGGCTTTAAAGTATCAAGATAAGGTCTGGTTTAGGATTCAGAATCTCATAATGAATAATTCTTGTAAAATACTGACAGTAACACTTATTTAGGGTGAAGATATGGTTTTGGAGTGACAAAGGTGGTTATCCTAATGCTAACCATTGTTTTTTTTATGCTGATAGAAAATGATCTCTGCCTATATAACCCTATACCCCATTCGTCGTTCCATGATTTTCCTTGGTATTCGATTTTCTGGCATTTTCATGTCTCCCGTCCATCTGAGTCACTGCACCCTCAGAAAGTCAACAATATCTAGATATTTGTATGATTGCTTGAGCTCGAAATTACAACTGATGCTTCTCTACACATACTACATAAAAATCAAACTAAATATGTCGATTTTTGAATGAAAAATATATATTTTGCAGATACTCATCACTGTTGGGGCGTCGATCAGTCCTTGAAACTTATAGAAACCATGAAACACTTCAAGGATGAATTGGGGAAAATGGGAAATCGCAAAGACACCTGGAGAAAAATTCATCAGGATATACAAAGTAAAGGGGTGAGCGTCAGCGTCCAAGAATGTCAAAACAAATGGAAGAATCTTATTAGGAGCTACAAAGAATGTATAAAAATGAAGAACAAAAACAACATGAGGTTCAGGTATTTTAAGGAGATGTCAGATTATTTCGGCGGTGAAAATTTCCTCTCGCTAGACCATGATTACAACAAAACCAAGCTCACACTGATGCCTCTGCTGAACACCACCAACGGAGCACCGAGCGCTCCGCCAACCGTTACCTTTCCCCCCATATGTTTCACGGATCGGCAGTTTATCGAGTACACCAACATGAAAAGGGAAGAGTACGCCGCCAGGCAGAAACGGCACGAGGAAGAAATGGCCATCCGGAAGCAGGAGCTGGAGATACAGAAGAAGAAACTGGAGGTGATGAAGAAAGCGGCGATGGCGAACGTGCCGTCGAACAAGAACATCAATTTCGGTAAAAAGTCTAAACATAATAGTAATAGTAATAGTGTAACGGAAGAGGTGCAGGTGTATGAGGGCGAAGCTCAGAGAAACGTGGAAATTACGTATCAGTCGGTGCCGAGTATACAGATACTCGAAAATATGGCCTTTTGACTAACCTTTTGTTTGTTTTTTTATGTTATAAACATAGGCCATCTATATACACGGTGTACGGGAACGTACCTTCGTAAATTTAACCAACGACATTAATTTCTTAAAACATCTATCCAAAATGCAACCATTTCCAAATCAGAACTTTTTGAAAACTTCCCAACAATTGGCAACGTAGCATCGTCGTGTTTATTTCAATCGAATTAATTCAGTTTTTTACTTCATTAGCGTAAGATATTATTTCCAAATAAAATGTAATATTTTTATTACCAGTATATTTTTTATAGTTTTGTTACAAAAAAAGAAAACTTATACATTATTGTCGTTTAACCTTTAGGTACCGACGTGCTATTTGAGTTACGTACGTTCCGACGCAGGTCTGACAGTCCACCTTTGTTTAATATCAAATATGACATGTTTTCGCTTGTATTTTTCTGTGTATCGCTATATCTCTATTCTCAATATGGCACAATGTTTTGGATTGATTACCCTCCATTTCAATAAGTTCCCTTTGATTTTCCAGTGCATCTGGCCCAAGAACTCTTTATCGACGAGCGCAATTCTCGTGATAGATCTGGTACCATCAGTAACCATTGTAAACAATAGTTTACAGCCCTCGTGATTGAACTTGAATAGACCTGAATATAGAAGTATCAGGAAAACATTTAGTTCAATCTCGCCTGTATCGTGGCAATTATATTTCAGTTTTGAAAGGTTCCCTGTATATGTACAACTTCACATTGGTCCAAGTAAGAATCTCCTGAATTATGGAATCATCAAAAAACTTACGCCATATCTTGTAAGGATCTTTCAGATCATCATTAGAGAGGTTGGAAGATGATGCTGCTGACGGTGTGACAACGTTGTGAAGAAGTGTTCACACGCCGCTGATGTTGATTGGATTTGACACGCTTCTTGCCTAAATAACATCACGATCAATTGGCCTCGTTGGGCTCGATTTCTTGCTCCTCGGACGTCATAGCTTCCTGTTCTCAGTCTATATTATGATAATTCCTCACTACACTAAAATTCGGGTCAATAACTCCAGAATCGGACTCGCAACGGTCTTATAACTATCACAATTTCTTCGTGCGGGTTATTACGACACCGTCATTTGACGTTGCTTATTTCGTACTTGAGGAGCCTGGCTGATTCATTTTGATGTTCGACTGGATATTAAAGAACACAAAATACAATCTGAAAAAAGTTGAAAACACTACTACGCTAACTTAGAAATCGCGAAATTTAGAACGGCCGAAGTCAGACCACACGTCAATAATGTGAATTTTTGAATCAAGTCAAAAGTTGAAACTACTAGTACTAATTTTTCACAGCATAACGCTTTTAAACGATTCATGTCACATTGAGAAATACATGATTAATTGTTTTATTAAGGGAGCTTCGTCGATTGATAAAATATTCAACAAAAAAAAATGATTCCTTTGGTTTTACTAAACTTGAAGAGATTTACCACTAAACACCAAATCACTTTTTTTTAACTTCTCGACGCACGTTTCGCTAACTAATCATCAATTAATCTAATCAATAATCTTTAATCATCAGTACATAATCTTTGTACATGATAACATACCCTTATCAATAATACCTTAAGTGGATAATAAATTTTACTGAGGTAGCCGATACTTGATGGAAATTCATTTTAAATAAATAAGCAAAGATTAATATCTAAAAAATTCCACTATATTTAAAATAGTACAATTGTTTCCACGCACAGTGCTTTTTTCAAATACAAACTATGTTAAACAAACAGTGAGAAAAGTAATTCCAACCTTAAGTGTCCATCGACCTAATAATACCATATACCATGATAGTGGGAAAATTTTTGTCTATGTTGGACGAACAGGAAGATCCTTTCTCTACTAGGCTCAATGAACATAAAAGAAATGACACTAAACAACAAAATAATTCTCAGCTGACTTGTCGGTCAACTTGTCGGGTAGATCCCTCCTCAACAAGATGTAAAATTTGTTCTCTCTGCCTCCCACATTTTTGAAACTATAGAACCACACTACCCGTATCGAAAAGTCTTTGAGAAACTTTGACAAACATTTGTCAAGCTTAAATCTACTTTTCTGGGCATTGTTGCCCTTAAATGCGCGTAACCCCCCCCCCCCCCCGAATTTTGGAGAGCTCATTAAATAAGAAGCATATCGTGATATTCGCGTACAAAATATATTTTTTGTTTTAAGTGGGAGGGTGGATACACTGACATAATAAGTTTTGTGTCTATTTTGAAATTATATTCTTTATCCGGCGATGTTATCACTTCGGTTTTGGCTGATGTAAAGCGTGATTCTTATTTAAAAAAAAGTTTTTACAATGTTCATTAGTTTATTTGTTATTTATTCGCTAGGTATTTAACTCTTGATGCAAGGATTTGTTCTTTAAAATGATGTGAATAAATCGTTGGTTAAATTTACGAAGATACTTTCCCTTACACCCTGTATAATTTGCCTAGAGGCGACAGAAAATATATTATGATTGTATAAATGATCCGGGCCTAGGAGATATTAATTTTAATATGTACTTTTTACAGAATCTAATAGACAAATCCCCTAGTCTGTTAACTTATTAACTTTTTTCCAAATTTAGGACTATTTTTTCTAAATAAAGGTTTTCTTTAAGAATGTTTTGTGTTTTTTTTTCTCTAGACGTTATTGCCCCCCTACACTTTTGCCTCCCTCAAAATATTACCGTGTAACACTCATATTTTCTAAGTAATAATAATAATCTGGTGTCGGTTTTGTTTTATACAGGGCGGGCGATCAATAATCGACCAGCTAGAACAGTCCTAGCTTCTAGAAGTTGAATTTAAGTGACTTATTGTGCCATGTCTAAACAAAGAATGTCACACTCAACTTGCTTTAGTGATACTACTTCCTCTGCGGTCAACTCTTCCATTGGAACCTTTAGTGTGAAACACTATACTCAAGAAGATTTACCAGTAAACACCAGATCACTTATTTTTAATATCTCGACACGCGGTGACAACTTATTAGCTATGGTAGTTCATATGACTCAGGGCTTATTGGATTAATTCCTTTAGGCGCCATCTGTTAGTGGTTTTACTTTTCCATTCATGAAATTTTTAGCTTCTCTTCTTTCTTTTCTTCTTGTGGTGCCACAACCCGTCTTTTGTTTTCTATTATTCCTTATTCGCCCTTCACTTTTCAGGTATACTGGCCACGTGTCGCTGAACCTTCCTTTCTTATCTTCATTTCGAGCCCGTATTGTCTCCTGGGTAACTTTTTCTATTACATATTTTATTGTTGCCCATTCATTGTCTACCGACTCTGCTACTGCTATTTAAGTCTCTGGTTATTCTAACTCCTGCTTCATTCTACGCTGGTATTCCGTTTTAGTGCTTTTGTC
This sequence comes from Cosmopolites sordidus, assembly GCA_031761425.1. NCBI lineage: Eukaryota > Metazoa > Arthropoda > Insecta > Coleoptera > Curculionidae > Cosmopolites > Cosmopolites sordidus. Next base: position 567,235 of record JARFXV010001587.1, read on the forward strand.
TGCTTTAAATCTTTCAGTGTATGTTTTGTCATGGTTCTTGTTTCTTTGTTGGTGACACAGATCATTTGTCTTATTGTTATCACTAAATAGTGATCCGACTCTGACGATGCTCCTCAAACCTTTTGTTTACAGTAAAAAAAAAACATTCTGCTTGGGGATGCAGATTGAAATGGAGTTGTGGTTAGGGATCAATCCCTATGATAATTATTGTTACTGAGTGCCCATGCTGTATGCCATTGTGGGAATATTATTCAGGAATTGTTATATAGAGTCGGACGTTCAATGACGAGTTTAAGCTGTGTTATCCTTTACAGAAACGAAGTTTTTATTATCTCCTTAAAATACAAACTAATTACAATCCTCTGTGAACCTATGATGGTGTTTCTTTTCAGATTTCCCCTGCAGATGGCCTGACGAAGCCACCACGCTGCTGATATCGATTGTTCGCAGGCGGAAGTACGAAATAGCCGACAAAGACCAGACGAAAAAACCAGCCCTATGGAACGAGGTCATGCAGGAGATGAACGAGAACGGATTTCAAATATCCGTTAAAGAGATCAAATCGAAGTGGAGAAATTTGATCAGAACGTACAATCTGCGCTGTAAAAATCAGCGTCAGAAAGGCTTTAAGTTCAAGTTCTTCAATGATATCCACGAGTTCTTCAGAGAGACGGAATCTCTCGGTATCGATCCCGTAGTTTTTGAAGTTTACGCTGTTGAATAGTATTTTATATTGTTTGTTTATATTTATTAAACTTTTTACAATAGATTTTTTATTCAGAGTCTAGCAGAAAATAAAATATTAAATTTATATATTTGAATCTGTTATTTGGCGCCTTTTTCTTTTTAGTATTAGTGCATTGACAATTGTTTGACAACTTAACCTAATTTTTTTTTGAAGTTTTGCATTCGTATATGTAAAATGAAAATATTGTGAATTAATACCTAAACTAAACAAATAAATAAATGCCCTAATATGCGGTAACTTACTGTAAAGCAATATATTATACTTTTATATATATTTTTTTTAATTTTTTTTAGATTAAGTGTAGACGGTCTTTTGGTTTACTTCCCCTACGACTACATTTACCCCGAACAATATGCATATATGTGCGAATTAAAGAAAGCCCTAGACGCCAAAGTAGGTAATTTTATTGTAGAAAGTTTTTAAAGTAAAGCTTTGTATTTTAAAGGGTCATGGACTACTCGAGATGCCCTCAGGTACTGGGAAAACAACTACTCTCTTGTCCTTAATAGTAGCTTACATGATCGAATATCCGCACGAAGTCAGAAAACTCATTTATTGTTCCCGTACTGTACCAGAAATCGAAAAAGTTATAGAAGAATTAAAGAAATTGTTGGACTATTACGAGAAACAAGATGGCCAGTATCCCAATTTGGTTGGTTTAGTGCTCAGTTCTAGAAAAAACATGTGCATTCATCCACAGGTTAGTACGGAGCGTGAAGGAAAAATAGTCGATGGGAAATGTCACAGCTTGACTGCCAGTTATGTCAGAGAAAGACACAACATAGATGATACAACTCCAGTATGTCAATACTACGAGGGTTTTTCTTTGGATGGGAAAGAGAGTAATTTACCATGTGGCGTTTACAGTCTAGATGATATGAAACAATATGGCAGAGACAGGAATTGGTGCCCTTACTTTTTATCCCGTTTTGCAGTAAGTACTAATACACAAACTATCTAAAAACAAACCAAATTTTTGCTCAAGGGAAAAAAGTGTGAAAATTTAAAAGCTCTGACTTAATAATTTTATTATGCAGCAATCTAGCTGGTTTGTAATTTCGCTCGCTTCCTATTTGAAAATCTTTCATTTAAATTATCTATTTTGGAAATATAAAATGGTCGCGGAAAGCCAGGTTTTTCATTAATTCAAATGTTTCTGTATAAGTTTTACCAAGCTTGAAACAAGAGGTACTGTCACTTTTAGCCCAATAGCTTGAAAATCCGTTTGTCGATTCTAATTATGGCGGTCTCGTTTTATAGAGGAAATATACAGCTTTCAGAATATATATTGGTTCTATAGGGGGCGCTAGTATTGTTTTTTTATTAAAAAAAAATCCGTTATTTTTCCGACATACTGTGTATTATTTTTTATATATAATCTCTTTTCTTTCAGATAGTACATGCAAATATTATTGTATATAGCTATCATTACTTACTAGATCCCAAAATAGCTGATGTAGTATCAAAGGAGCTTGCTAGAGAGTCTGTAGTAGTGTTTGATGAGGCCCACAATATAGATAATGTTTGTATTGACTCTATGAGTGTAAAAATTCATAGAAGAACAATAGAAAGAGCCACTTCTAATATAGGAACTCTAGAAAAACATGTGGCAGAGTAAGCCTTTCATTTTCATCATGCATTTAACATCCTCTCATACAAAATTTGCCAGGATGCGAGAAGAAGATCACAGGAAACTTCAGGAAGAGTATCAGAGATTAGTTGAAGGTCTCCGTGACGCCAGTGTAGCCAGAGATACAGATTTAATCCTCTCCAATCCAATATTACCCAATGAGGTTCTTCAGGAAGCCGTTCCTGGAAACATCAGGAATGCTGAACATTTTATCAGTTTTTTAAAGAGATTTGTGGAGTATCTAAAAACACGGTAAAAATATTTAAATAATTGAAAATAACTAAAAGAGATTTACCACTAAACATCAAATGATTTTCTCGACTCGCATTTCACTAACAATGTTAACATCACCAGGAGGTGATTCAGACTTAGTTTTGTGGTAAATCGCTGACAATTTAGTGTTTCACACCAAAGGTTCCAGTGGAAAGAGTGAAAAAACCCGTTGTAACATTTAGGTTGAGAGTACAACATGTTGTTCAAGAATCACCGGTCGGTTTTTTGAAAGACGTCCAGCAAAAAGTGTGCATCGAAAGGAAACCCCTAAGATTCTGTGCTGAGCGTTTGGCCTCTTTGTTGCGAACGCTGGAAATCACAGACATGACCGATTTCAGCCCAATTATCCTGATCACACATTTAGCAACGTTGGTATCGACCTACACCAAAGGATTCACTATTATTGTGGAACCTTTTGATGACAAAACCCCCACAGTCTCAAATCCCATCTTACATTTCAGGTAGATCATCAAATTTTAATTCATACGCTCTGTCCAATGGAAAATGTGACTGGCTGGATGAAATTCTTCATAATGACCACAGCATGTATACCAGACTCATCAGAAAACTTACTATTCAGACACTCACTTTTCCAGTGGACAAGCTGTATAAGATACACATGTTAAGGTTTGACTTTTGTTTTTTAGCTGTTTAGACTCATCCATCGCGGTTAAACCCGTATTTGAGAGGTTCCAAAGTGTTGTGATAACTTCTGGAACATTATCACCTCTAGATATGTACCCTAAAATACTGGACTTTCATCCAGTTGTTATGTCTTCTTTTACAATGACTCTAGCCAGGCCTTGTTTACTACCAATGGTGATTTTAACGCAGATTTCCCCCTCTAAATGATTACCTGACATATTCTTTCAGATAGTATCAAAAGGAAATGATCAAGTAGCTATATCTTCAAAGTTTGAGACAAGAGAAGATAACGCTGTGATAAGAAACTATGGACAACTTCTTGTGGAGGTTCAAATCACCAAACTCTCCCCTCCCAGAATTATCTAATCAAAATAAATACATTTTCAGGTGGCAGCAAATGTTCCTGATGGTATAGTTTGTTTCTTCACCTCTTATTTGTACTTGGAGTCGGTTGTAGCAGCTTGGTATGACCAGGGGGTCATTGACAGTCTCCAAAGATACAAACTCTTGTTCATAGAAACTCAAGATTCGGCCGAAACCAGTTTTGCTTTAATGTACTACATAAAAGCTTGCGAGTCAGGTAGGGGAGCCGTGCTGCTATCGGTAGCCAGAGGAAAAGTTTCTGAAGGAGTCGATTTCGACCATCACTTGGGCCGGGCAGTTTTGATGTTTGGCATTCCATACGTATATACCCAGTCTCGTATATTGAAAGCCCGTCTGGATTATCTTAGAGACCAGTTCCAGGTAAGGCCGCGTACACTGAAAGCTTCACTTTAAGAACGTGGTTGTTTTAGATTAGGGAGAATGATTTTTTGACCTTTGATGCGATGAGGCACGCGGCACAATGCGTCGGTAGAGCTATACGAGGGAAAACCGATTACGGTATCATGATTTTCGCCGATAAACGATTCGCTCGGTCAGACAAAAGGTCCAAATTGCCCAAGTGGATTCAGGAACACCTTAAAGACAATTTATGTAATCTATCCACTGAAGAAGCAGTGCAGATAGCGAAACGTTGGTTGAGACAAATGGCTCAACCATTCACCAGGGAAGATCAACTCGGAATCTCACTGCTGACGCTAGAACAGCTTCAGAATTTAGAAGACAAGAAGCTTCAGGAGCAGGCAAAAGATAAGATGGAGTTATAAGATTTTTTTTATTTAAAAAAAATATAGTTTGTTATTTTATGCATACATCATTTTTTCTTTTACCTTTATTAGATATATTATCGATATAGTATCGTTAGATATAGTATAGTTCTTATTGGAGTTCAGAACCATGAAGATTTTAAATTATACCTGTAAGTCTTTAATTCCTTCTCTTTTTCTCAATTGTATTTCTCTCAGTTGTATTATCTTCAGAGTCCACGAGTGGTTTAAACAATTCAAAGAAGGTGGTGAGGATATCAAGGATGACGAATGTCCTGGTCCGAAAAATTCCGTGGTTACTCAAAGTAACATTGAAATTGTGCCTGAAATTATAAATAAGTCAGGCAACATTTTCTTTGTGATACATATAAATGGAGTTGAACATGTCCAAAGATTCATTTTGTCGTCAAAACGCGCCGTTCTATCGCTCGTCAATATTTTTTATCAGAAATTGGCATTTTAACCATCAATTCATCATACTTGCCTAATTTAGCTCCCTGCGACTTATATCTCTTCGAAAAACTTCAATGAAGCCATTCAAAAGGCGTCGATCACCATCATGAAGGACATCCGATTTCAAAAATTTATTTATCTACCTAATTGACCGTGCAAAACGTTGTATTGACGCGCAAAGAAACTATTCTGAATAAAAATAATGACTTGCCGAAAAATATATATTTTTTTTTTAAAGTGCTGCTTTCCGTCACGGTATAAGGACGGTATAAAGACGGGCCTTGTATAAGGAAAGAGTTGTCCAATAAGAGAGCGAGAAGTTTAAAATGAGACACAATTACAACTACACATGATAATCCAGTCATTTTTATTTTATCTTGAAGAACAAACAATGGCAATTATGTTTTAAAAATGCTGTAGTTCAAATGTCCCTCTCGACTTCGTCTGTTCGTCTGGTGGGATGCATTTTGGAGACCCAATTTTCGATTGCTCTTTCACACATATCGCCTGGTATATTTCCGGTGGTGGCCTGAATGTTTCATTTAAATTCTAGAATTATTCCCATATTTGCTCCTGCAGCTATATTTGTTCGCAAACCCATTAGGCCAAAAATGTGCTTCGTCGAGATTATTTTTTCCCCAAAAGTGCCCGACGAATTCTCTAGAACTAATTTTGCTAATATTCGACGCAGGTGAATTTACAATGCGGTCTATGAGTGACATTTACATTTGAAACAGCGTTGCCGCTATGACGTTTAAAGTTCAAACAGTCTTATTGAAAATTATTTGCGTTGAGTGGTTTAAAAAAACTGGCCCCTCTTTACCATGATAGGAATTCAGCTATTTGCTCCTTAATGGAGCAAAAGGCGCATTATTGATTGAAAAGAAGATACCTATTAGGTGGTAGCCTCAATTTCAGCAGTTATTTACTCGAAAAATGCACATATTTCAACAAAAAAAAATCCAGTGACAATTCTAGACAATGGGTTGTGTATGCACCACTTCTCATGTGCGTCATGTTTCACAACTACCAGAAACTATGGAACATCTGATTGTTGCCAGAAAATCTACACAAAAAAAAGGAACTAGAGAGAAATGTGAACATTACTGCCTTATACCTCTCATTATTTCATATGCCAGTAAAAATCCTCTTTCACATTATCAACGAACGGATACTCCAAATTGGCACATCTCTCCAATATGCAGCCAAGGTAGCTAGAAATAAAGGACGCTGGAGAGAAATCCGAAAAATACGCGAACGGAATAAGTTTCCATAGATTGCGCCTCTTCTGTAAAGAAGAGGAGAGAGAATAAAGTAGGAATCTACTCTTCATATCGAAACTGGCACAAATTTGAAGACAAGAATATTCAAAGGCAAGATCCAAGATAAAATAGAATTGTTTTATTAAATTTATTAAATGTAATGTAATACAAATATATTATCAATTTAGGGAAACTTCTAAACCCGCTGGTATAGTAATGCCTCCATTATCCACAGTTTCCTCTATATGGTCTGCGTGTAGAAAGCAATTTTGAGTTTCCTCGTCAGTCTGAAAATAATTTGTCTGCTTCTAACTGAGAGAAAAATAAAGATAACTTGAAATGATACCTGCAAATCACTCTCTTTACTTTGTTCTCCATTTCTCTCAGTTACGTTGGCGCCGTTGTGATCTTCGACGTGTTTCTTTAAATGCGCTTCCAAAAAACTTGGGTTTATCGTCGTATACGAACAGTATTTACAAGAGAATGTGCCTTCTTTCCCTTTATGTTTGTTTTTCAAGTGGCTCTTCAAGGAACCGGATTGTATACAGGTATACGTACAATGAGGACACTTATACTGAAAAGCCTATAGAGAAACAATATTATTAAACTTTCTGTTTTATAACCGTTCCAAATATTGCCAAAAAAAAAACATAAGCTATAGAAAATTATTTGATCAGTAAATACATGATTTTTTGGTCAAATTAATGCAGTTTGCAAACAAAATACGGTAGAAATTAATAAAAACTAGTACAAAAAAAAACTTACTCCAACATGTTTCATAACATGTTTTCGCAAACAGTTATAATCTCCAGTTTTGTATGGACAATAATCACATTTGTGCGGCTTTGCACCAGTGTGCTGACGCAAGTGCAACTAGAAAAGAACTGTTCAGTGATTAATCTAAACTATAATACCTTTAGACAAAAACTACCTCCAACATTGCTTTCCTGGTAGTTTTGTGACCACAAATATTACAAATGAACGGTTTGAATTTTTCATGTACTGCCTGTATGTGTGCTTTCAAAGATTTGGAATTGGCGAAGAATCTTTGACATGTTTCGCATTTTTTAACCTTGCTCCATGATGGTAACTGTAACGCAATCGAAGATAATTAATAGAATTTCGGAAATAAATAAGCATTACTTCTTCAGGTGCCCTGTGAATCACCTCGTGATTTTTCAATTGAGACCACTGTTTGAAACCTTTCCCACATTGGCTACAAAGGAAAGGCCGTTCCTTGGAGTGGATTACCATATGCCTTAAAATAGGTACTGGAAATTGCAAAAATCTAATTTTTATAACCAAAAACAGCCAGCTAATTTGTATACCTGCATGATAACTCTTAAATAAATTACACATAGGACAGCTGATCATTCCAAAATCTAATCCATGCTCTTTGTACATGTGGTTCCTAGCTATCCTCCACATTTTGAACTTGTGCTCACATTGCGGGCACTTAAAATAACTCTTAAACTCCCGATCGTGCAACGATTCGTGTTTTTTACGAAGCTCTTGTGTGGGAAAACCCGCTGTACAACCCACAATCGTGCACCTGAAAGAAATCTCTTAAATCGTCGTTTCACCAATTGTTTTTATTCCTGTTACTTGATTTTTTGTTGTGCTCTTTCTTGTTTCTTGATCACACCCACAGTGAGATCAGTCAGTAAGGAAGATTTTCGATAAATAGCATGTTTGTTTTGGATTTCTTCTTGATTTTCAGATGATTCATTTTTAAATGGCTCAACTGTTAAGTTGTGAGTCTACATTTACTTCAAATAAGAAAAACTAGCCTGAATAGCAATCAAATATACTTACCGCTATCATATGTTGCCTTAAATCATTTTTATTTGTACAAACATCATGACAAACACTACAAACATACACTGTGTACTCTTTCTTTGCTTCACTATCATCCAGTTCGATTTTTTTCTGATTTTTAATCAAAACAGACACACCATTTCCAGTTAAGTAAGCTGGATGTTTCTCGCTGATATGAGCCTTAATCTGCTCCAAATTCTCACATAAATAACAACAAATCTTACATTTGTTTGCCAAAACTGTTGAAAATAGATCGTTTACATCTGTTGTGTGGTGATGGCTTCTTGAATTTTTCAATACTGACTTGTCAGTTAGCAAGGAACTTCCATCATTGTTGAGAAACTGGATGACCCTCGTTTCTCCTTCCACCTCCTCTTCATTTACACCATTCCCCTGGTCCTCAGAGTTACCAAGATTGATTTCTGCATCTTCCTTTTGCTGATCATCTTGGTTTATTCCATTAGTGTCATCAGTATTATTGGATTGTTCTTCAAAGCACTTTAAAAATAAACTGAAATTCTGATGTCATACGCTAGTTACCTTCAGGAATCAAAGGATTTGTAAGCAACAGGGGAAAACCTTCTTGGTGCCAATCCGTTGCGTTAATCTCCGTAAAAATAGGTTCTTCGGAAAACATTCCCACCTCACTGGTTTCAAGTAAAAAAGTGTTAGGGGTCTCAGAATCATTTAAAAATTTCAAGTAAGAATTAGTTTCATCTTCTGCGTCCATTCTGTCAGAAATACTATTTGTAAACAGAAAAGTGAGGTTAGAATCATCTGTCAATCCCAAATTTGACATTTGTTTATTGGCAACACTGCCTAGTACACAATCTTGTCAGTAATTACGGAATTTTCAACAGACGGAAACTTTTTTTAGGCACATCCATTGCGTTAAACTGCGTAAACATATAGGTTCCTTCGGAAAACATTCCAATAAAAAAAAGAGAATTTAGGTTTTTAAATCATTTAAATGTGAATTAATTTCGTTTTCATTGACATTGACGTGTGTCTATTGGCAACAGTGCTTAGCATATAGTCCTGTTTATTTGTGCTTTGTTTATGTTTAAAACAATTTATATTTTGTGTGACACTTCGTATTTACTATCGATTGCGTTCTGTATGTTCCTGAAATCTTTAAATTTATTTTGGAGAGTGTAAATTAAATGTTAATCGCATATTTTCAGTCGGGCTTATCACCCTAATATAATTCAATAAAAAAACTAGACGTTGATATAGAAGAATTGTTTTAAATTGTTTCCATGTAGAGAAAATCGTTCAGAATTTAGTGATAAGTGTACGTTGAACTTAAAATTAAGGCAAGTATGATATATCTATAAAATATTATCCATTTTTTTGTGCCTCAAGAATATATAAATACTTTAATGAATCGGTTATGCATTATCAGAGTGTTTTCGTCTTTAGAATTATGAAGATACGTAATATTATAACGTCCTTTCGGTCACAGAGAGCCAGAAAATTGGCACTGTCTAACTCTGTTAGTTTTGAGGACTTTTGCAATGAAGTACCAGCAGAACGATACCCGAGAGTCAAGGAGTCTTCCTTGAATGATTCGTTTGATATTTCACCAGTAAAAGTTAAGGTAACACAATTATTCCTGTTTAATGTGGCGAGTATCGTTTCTTTTTTTTTTAGCTATCAAATTATGAAAGATTTGCTCGTGAACCCGATTTTGAAGTCACTTCCTCCCGTCCTAGCTTAGCAACGATATTGCTGTTCATAGTTCTGTCGGCTGTGTTTTTGATCCTTCCAATTATATATCTGTTGAATTGTTTTGATATTATTTATGAGCATAAAAATCTGAAGCATAACCCTATTGTTCCACCACTGGTAAGTTTGGAATTATGTTTAAGGTAAACAAAAAAATAATTCAACAACTTGAAGGATTACGAGTCAAATGGGGAGATTCAGGGCATTTTAAACCCGCCAAAACAAGATCAAACCCCGGTGTCATTGCCTTCTCCTCCTGCACCAGATTACAAACAGTGCAAGCTGCTGTCTGATGAGGACAAGTTTGATTGTTACCCGGAAGGTGGTGTTACTCAGGAAGGGTGCGAGGCAAGGGGTTGTTGTTGGATACCAGCCAAGACCAAGATAAGAAAAGTATCAGGACTTGCTAATTTGGGCATTCCTTATTGTTTCTATCCTCCAGATTATAACACTTACAAGTTCTTGAATGTCAGTGAGACGGCGTTTGGTTTGGTGGCTTTCCTCACTAGAGCCTACCAAACAGCCTATCCTGATGACGTCGAAATAATACAGTTAATAGTTAGATATGAAACAGAAAACAGGCTTCATGTTAAGGTAAGTTTCTTTGAGTTAAAATAATTTGAGTGAAATTTAATTTGGGTTTTATTAAAATGAAGCTCATAGACCCATTGAGGAACAGATACGAACCAGCTTATCCCGAATTGCCCGTGGTGGACATAGCTGCCGACAATTTAAACTATATTTTCGAGTTGGACACGTTCAAGGCGGGCTTCAAGGTCGTTCGAAAGGCAGATAACACAACGCTGTAAGTTGTTTTGAAAGTTGTTTTTGTCGAAAAACAAGATAATTTAAAGGATATTTCGCACTAAATTGCATTTTAATAACAACAAAACGTCTGATCATAAACATTTTCCATCTGTATTGCTGTCCAAAAAGTCGTAAATCAAAAAATATATATTTTTGATGAATATTTTTTTGATGTGAAACATTAAACTCAAAAGAGATTTTTTATTTCGAATTTGTGTGGGGTTCTACCTAATGGAAATTCATGATAAAAGTTTAATAAAAGTTTTTTTTTATCAAAATGTATACTTTTTATTACAGTTGAATTAGAAAAACACAATTTAAACAGCCGGGATTTATCAGGTGTTACGGTTAATAGTTCTTTTTTTTTTCTTAAAAAAAAACGTTTAATTTGGGAGAAAGGTAAAAAAAATATTTGTTCAAAGCATGCACCATCGCCAGCCATCGTGTTTCTTTCAATTTTTCGCAATTTTCCACAATCTCTTGATCAGTCTAGTTCAAGGCATTGCATTGCGTTTTCCCTTATCTTTTCTTCTATAGATTTTATCCCCATTCTCCTAATTTCCTTGTTTGATACGCGATCCTTCAAAGTTAGTCCTATAATTCTTCTCAATACTGTCATCTCACAGGCCTGTATTCTGTGAGAGAACTTCCACATTTCGGAGTCGTATGTCAAAGTTGGGATGCATAGTGCATTATGTACTCTAATCTTAGTCTCTGTTTTCATTTCTCTGTTGTTAAATACCTTCTTAATTAGCGAATAATATAATCTGGCGTTGGCTTTTAATCTTTCTTCGATTTCTGTTTCTATCATTTTCCTCTATATCTATTCCTAAGTATTTAAATTGTTTAACTTGTTCCAGCTCTGTGTTTTCTAATCCAGTTCCTATGTTCTTGTGTTTTCTAGATACCACAATTATTTTTGTTTTGCTTCGGTTTATTGCCGGTTGACTTTTGCCCAACTCTTCGTACCATATATTTAAGTTATACCGTAGGTCTTTTTCTCTTTTCGCAAGCAGTACTATATCATCCGCAAAAGCCAAATGATTAATTTTTACCCCTTTTTAGATTGAAATATCCCCGTGCTGTTTTCTTTATTCTTTGCTCACCAGATGCAGTTGTAACCTTTTGATATACTCTATTTTTTGTTCAGACACAGTTTATAATTTCCGAATGCAGATTTGAGATACTTCTAATTATTTCCTTATTTACATTAAATTTATGCAGTATTGTCCAAATCTGTCTTCTATTTACCTACTAAATATCTATAAAACATACGTATATGGTTTCGTTTGTCTCTATCGTTCTCTCAATTAATTGCTGTAATACAAATATTGCATCGTCTACTTCTGCCTGGCTATGCTATGCCTTCTATGCAAGCTATGCATCGATTCCATTCTATTCAAGCTATATTCTATCCAAGCCCTCGATATTTGCTTTTAACCTTTTCGTCAATATGCTTTCATATATAGTAGGTATATCAGTAAGGATATGCCTTTATAGTTTTCACAATCTCTTGTGTCTCCCTTCTTGAAAATCAGAGTATTCTCGTATATTTCTCGTATTCTTTCTCGTATATTAATATCCGCCGGTATATTATTACCTGTTAGAGTATTTTATTCACTAACTGAAGTAAAATTACTTTTCCTATTTCTCCCCTATATTTTATGATTTCATTAGTTACTTTGTCATATCCTGCCACTTTTCCTCCCCATTGTTCTTTCCAATTCATCCATCTGTACTCATAATTTCATTGTTCATTTATATATTACTCCCCTTAAACTTCTCTTCACTTTTCCGTTTCCGTTTTAATCCCAACAATTCCTTGAAGTGTTCTTTTCATCTTTTTTTTTTATTTCTAATATAATTAATCTCATATCTTTCTTTCTGTTACTTTTTGGCACTATGCAAAATAATTTTTGATTTCCCGCAAAGTTTCTTTCCATTTTATATCCAAATTTGTCCCATGACTTTTGTAACTGTATCTTTCGCGACCATCCTATATTTTTTATAATATAGGATGGTCGCGCATAAATTTATTTTTTTCAGGCATGTGTTTTTTCCTTAATGACTTGTTTTACGTCTTCGAACCACCACGCTGATTGCTTTATATCTCATTTCTCATTGTTGATGTTCCACATACCTCTTTTGCACTGTCTAAAAGACTACACTTAAGTATTTCCAACAATGCTTCAACATCATACTTCATCAGTCACAAGCCCTCCGAAGTTCTGTTCTAACATTTCTCTATATATTTGTTGTATCCCATATTCTGTCAATTTAGACACTCTTATTTTTTTCTCTACTTTTCATTTGTTATTTATTATTTTTCCGTTTCCTTAATTAACATCACTTCCCATTTCATATCCTCTCTTAACTCTTATGTCCCTTATTCTTCCAAATACCATTTTTGACACTATAACGTAGTTTATTATAAACTTTTCTTTTCTACTCGGCATTACACTGGTAAATTTGTGCACATCTCTCATCAGCCTTGTTCACATACAATGTTCCAATATTCAATAAGGAACTAAACACTATTAAACAAAATGCGCCAAACGATGGTTATCAGGAGGGAATTATGATGACAATTTATAAAGAAAACTCCACAAAATTCCTGTCTTTAAAACATATCTACCAATGAACGAAAAAGACTATTCTTCCAAAACAGTAACATATTTTGGTAAACCGTCGGAAAAACGGTATTAACCGGTATTAGAAATTGTAAAGCAAAAAAAAACAAAAAAGGTAAGCGGTCGTATATCAAACTATATATTGCGGGTCATGTTCGCAAAACATATATAGGACAAACTGGTAGATCTTTCAAGTGGATTAAAGTACATGAGAGAAGTTTTCCCAATCAATATTTCCAATTATGTCTCACATATGTGAGGGATTTCCTAAAAATATATATTATAGAAACTTTTTGTATTCATGTCAACATCGAAAATATTTCTGACGAAGCTACAGTGAAATGCATCAAACATTAAGAATAAAGTGGAGATTTTGAGACAATGCCTTTTGTTAAACAAGTTATTAATTTCGCCACGTACATTTCGCTAACCATGTTAGCATCATCAAATACTATATATATATATATATATATATATATATATATATATATATATATATATATATATATATATATATATATATACATATATATATATATATATATATATATATATATATATATATATATATATATATATATATATATATATATATATATATAATTTTTTGATCCTTCAACACTCAAGGATTATTTGGGTTTTTTCGCCACTACCTAAAACTCAAAAAATATCAAAACTACCTGTTATTTAAAGAAAGAATCACTGGGTAAAAACAAAAAACCAAACTAAATTCTTTCTTTACATAAGAACAGGTATTTTTTGATATTTTTTGAGATTTAGATAGTGGCGAAAAACCCAAATAAAGGAAAAAAATATATATATGAACACGACTCAAGGATTATGTATGTATGTTGTAAATGTTTTAATATCGAGTACTTAAGTTCGCTATTTGCGAACTTACATAATCAGGTAATTAGAAAATGAAATGAGTAAATATTTTTCTGTCTGCATAAGGTTTTTGAAATGATACATAAGGTTTATTAGATGTACCCATAAGTAATGTGGTTTTTTGATATTGTACAAAATTTCAATACAATCTCCATCATTATTGGCAATCCTTATAATACTAAAACAATATTTATAATTATTAATACATTATTATTTATTTATAAAAAGTAACGAATTGACTTCGGTATGATTAATATACTATTTATATATATATATATATATATAGATATATATATATATATATATATACTATATATATATATATATATATATATATATATATATATATATATATATATATATATATATATATATATATATATATATATATATATATATATATATAATGATAATTTGATTATTTCCTTTCGCTGTAAAACCCAAATGAACAATTATCATATGTCACCAAGTTGATGACGTGACCCCCCCGCCTCCCCGCGATGATAAAGCTGATTCAACTTGCTCCGTGATCTTTGGCTTTGAATGTTAAACAGTTCATTTTGCACAGCTTCGTAAACAGTTGTTTTTTTTTTTTAATTCAATGAATTTAAATATCCAGATCTTTTCATAACTGTTTGACCCTCGAAGCTGTACCTGATCCGCCAATTGCCATTACCATTCACAGAACCAAAAACGCTTCTCAATACTATTTCAAGCAATAACGGGTTACTGGTCGGATGAATGTTTTATAGATTTTAACTTTCGGGTTCCTTTGTATAAGTTGACATCTTGGGACGTACTGTAGGGAGCAAGCAGCTTTGTTACTCTCCATAATAAGATTTCTGATGTCCTATACATATCCAGTCTGCAATTTTTCTATTTGACCCTTATGTGTGAAACACTAAACTCAGAGAAATTTACCACTAAACATCGAATCAGTTTTTTTAAAGTTCTCGACGCACGTTTCGCAAACCGTGTTAGTATCATCAGGGGATGATTTTATCTTAATCAAAAGTGATTCGGTGTTTAGTGATAAATCTCTTTGAGTTTAGTTATTGGTCCTTAACTTTAACTTTTCTGAAGATATTCTAGTTAAAAATCAAGCGCGTAATTTAAATATTAGTTTTACTGATGTGCTGAGTGCAGATACATTTTTTTCGAGGAGATATAATCAAAATATACTTGTCAGGTATATATAAATGTTGTTTATCAAGAATTAAAAAAAAAGTTTTCACGTTCTAAACGCCTATACTACTTTAAAAGTTAGATGATTTTCAAGTAACGTGTTTTTGAATTGATTTTTTGTCGTGCTTTTAGAGCAATAGAAACATTGTGGTCGAATATTATAAACAAAAAACTATAAAAGATACATTATTTAACCGGTACAGTCAGAAGATTTAAACTATATAAGAATTTATCAAAACGGTAAACAATCTAGAACTTATTTAGTTGCATTTTGTTCGCTTACTAAGAAATAAACGTCCTAACTCTATCACACAACACAATGAACTACCAAACTTTACTAGTTGTTTCGTAGGCATCGAAAAATAAATATTTTTTGTGTACATTTCAATTCAAGGCAGTTTATGTTTGATGTTTTTTTTGCCAAATTATTGATTGATTTGTCCGTTACTTTGTAATAGTTCATTTTTTAAAAAGGAATAAAACAATTTTTTACCTTATCTATCACTTTTTTTTTTTTAAATTTGTGTGACTATAGTTTCGTAAAATGATTTTACATTCTCAAAAACTGTTTTTTTTTACGTTTTTTTCTCAACTATATAAATAAAAATGTTTTGTGGGAAAAAAATTAAATTAAAAAGCGGCGTCATAAATTCGATTTGACGTTGATCCCTTTGAAAAGCCGAATATTTTAATAACTGAATGTTTAATAACTAAAGTGATAAAACTATCGTTTTGCCTGAGCCATTTCCTTTGATCAACAAGAGACCGGAAGATGTACATTTTCTGTAAAATGTAAAAAAATCTTTTAGCATACAAATGTAAGAAAATTACATTTAAAAGCTAAAAGACCTTCGCAACAAACGATAAACCTATCGTTTTATTTCAGATGAAACCTATGTCTAAAAAATATATACTAAACAAAAATATTTCTAATACCAAGAATATGGCTTTTTCATCATAAATTACATAAATTTCTACTTTTAGATTCGATGCAAATAATTTCCTGAATTTCATCTTCTCCGACCAGTTCCTGCAAATCAGCAGCAATTTGCCGTCAAGGTACATCTACGGAATAGGAGAACACACTTCCAATTTGCTACTGGATGTCGAATGGACCAGATTCACCATGTGGAATCACGATTTACCACCTATGTATAATGTACGTGATTTTTTTTATCACCAGATGACTTTTTTTGAACTTCTCGACACGTCGTTAGCATCATCAGGAGATGATTCAGTCTGGGATTGAATCATCTCCTGATGATGGTAACATGGTTAGCGAAATGCGCGACGATAAATTATAAAAAAAGTGATCTGGTGTTTAGTGTTAATTATTTTCGACTTTAATGTAATGGAAGTGCCTATATATACACTGGGTCTAAAAAGAAATTCCATTTTTAAGATGGTAGAATTAAAAAAAAAATACTGGAAGAATTTGGGCGCCAATACTATGTTCACAACGAATAAGAAGCATTACAACGATCTTAATCTTGGAATCGAGTCCTTTTCAGTAGTATTTTAAGTTTCAGAGACAAAAAATAGTTACAGGGAGTCAGATCTGGCGAATTAGGTGTACGATCAAAGGCCACAATAACTCTTCCAAGTCCAGTTGATGATATTTTGATCGTTTAAGACGTATTACCAGAAAAAATCATCTGGGACATTTGAACTAACTTTAATTTTTCAACAAAATCTCCTAAAATGTTAATTAATTTAATGTGTCGGTGACGAAAGGGCTTGAATGTCTTTGGAAAAAAAGTTATTTTCGTCTCACTACCGAATATTCGTGGTTTTTTTTTCTTTGGCCTTTGGGGAATAAAAAAAAAATCTGGGGGACTGATCTGAAGAATAGGGAGTTCTTAATCCAAGCAACGTTTCGGTTGCTTTCGCCCCTCGTTTTTCAAAAGGGGTATCGAAACAACTGTTACCTTTCACACCGTACAATGACTGTCTTTGAGGTACTGCTGCCATTTCTGAAATAAAAGTTGCGTTTCTGTTTAGACCAGATCTGGGCATCAGATTTTTATGAATTTTGTATAATCTTACTATATTTTTTTAAAGCAAAATTTGTATGGCTCCCATCCTTTCTATCTTGTAATGGAAAATTCAACTAACAGTCATGGAGTTTTTCTGTTTAACAGTAACGGAATGGGTAGGTTTGTCAAACAGTCATATAGCTCTTTTTTAACTCGGCTGTTTCTTTTATTAGATGTCTTGCTTCAACCAGCCCCAGCAATTACGTTCCGCACCATCGGAGGTGTACTGGATTTCTTTTTCTTCTTAGGACCCACACCAAGCGAAGTAATAGCCCAATATACCGACCTCATAGGAAACCCCTACATGCCTCCTTATTGGGGACTGGGTTTCCATTTGTGTAAATTCGGATACAAGACGTTAAACACTACTCGCGAGGTCATGGAGAAGAATATTGCCGCAGGAATACCTTTGGTAAGTTTCTTTATTTAACATAATGGGTCGTTTTGTGGATGTGAGTCGTTTCAGGATACGCAGTGGAACGATTTGGATTACATGAAATCGAATAACGACTTTAGTTACGATCCAGAGACGTTCAAGGGGCTGCCCGAGTTCGTGGAAGACCTTCATAAAAGAGGGATGCACTATATCCCTCTGATTGATCCAGGTGTTAGTGCTTCTGAAGAACCTGGCACTTATCCTCCGTACGATGTAGGAATAAAAATGGGCATTTTCGTACAAAACAGTAGCGGACAACCATTTATCGGCAAAGTCTGGAATAAGGAGTCGACAGTTTGGCCGGATTTCACCGATCCGAACACAGTAGATTACTGGACCTTGATGCTGAAGACGTTTCACGATCAGGTTCCTTTCGATGGGGCCTGGATCGATATGAACGAACCCTCCAACTTCCTGTCTGGATCTTTCGACGGTTGTCCCAAATCATCCTTGGAGAGTCCCCCGTACGTACCGGCCGTAGATGGAGGATATCTGAACTACAAGACCATGTGCATGACCGCTAAACAGAAAGCTGGACTGCACTACGATGTACACAACTTGTTTGGATTCACCGAGGCTATTATAACAAGTTTGTAAGTGATGATAGAGTTTTAGTCATTAGGTTTTACAGTTTACATGGCAATTTGATGAATCTACTCTTTGTTCTTTGTCTTATTATTGCGTATTACTTCATTTTCTACCCCTAAATGGCCTCCGATGTCATTGCGACTTCAATTTTAAAATTCTCTCTCTTTTTGATGCTATTGTGTCATTGTTCTGTGACCTGTGTCGAAAAGTGATCCTCTACGATGATCCTCCAAATGGGCAAAAATCAGGTGACCTTATACTAGCAAGGCAAAAAGATAAATCATTTGACTTCAGCGCAACGCACGGCCACCGAGTTGGGCTGGGAGATTTTATCACCGGCGTATTCTCCAGACTTGAGCCCTTCGAATGTTCATACTTTCCGATCCCTGCATCACCACCTGGTTGATAGTTGCTTCATATCTTTGGAGGAAGTTGAAAAAAGCCTCGGCCATATAAAAATCACCAAGATTGTATTCGATAGTCGCCTGAACGAACGCCTGAGGGAAATTACTTGGAGGATTAAGTTTATGTTTATTTTTTCACAAATACGTACCAAATATTGTCAAAAAAAGGGCGAAAATTAAATTGATGACCTAATATATACTAACACTAATTTTCTTTAAGTTCAATGGCTGAGATTCGTGGCAAAAGACCGATGGTCATATCAAGGTCGTCATTCAATGGTCATGGGCATTATGCGGGGCATTGGAGTGGTGATGTCTTTTCATCGTGGGATGCACTACAAGAGAGCATTCCTCGTATGTACTCATGTAATCCAGTACATCCAGTCGTTATTACAGCCTTTATTTGTAGATTTACTTAGCTTCAGTTTATACGGAATACCACTAATGGGTGCTGATATTTGCGGTTTCAACTGGAATACGACTCAAGCCTTGTGCAACAGATGGCAACAGCTAGGCGCTTTCTATCCGTTCTCCAGAAACCACAACACCGACGATGGCATTGTAAGACTAGTTAATTAGGAGGGTCACTAAAATTTTTGAGATACGGCAGAACTAGTGTTAACATGGAATTCGAATTTAAATCATATGGTTCTTCTCCATAACATATATTAAACTCACCAAAGAGCGTAGCAATACTAACGTACTGGAACTATCGCTGTTTAAAATGTATCAAACTTAATGGCAATTATAAAAAAATTTGAATATTGTAGACTATATGATGGGGTTCAGCAACACAGAATGATAGAAAGCCGAATACCAATGCAAATCATGGAGGGATGAATAGGGGATAAAAGAAAGAAAGTAGATCAAAGAGACGTTGGGAGGACGATGTAATAACGAGGTAGTGAAGAACTACTGCGCATCAAAAACTGACAAGGCTCACTCAAGGGTTGTAGCACCACCGGAAAAAAGAGAAACTAGAAATGGTAGAATGGAAAAGTAAAGCCTCGTAAAAAAACAGAGGGCGCTGAAAGAATATAATCAAATAAGCAATGGGTCATATGAACTACCATAACTAACAAGTTCTCAAAGCGTGGACGTGGAAGAAACGACAGAAAAAAAAAGAAGAAGAAACTTCATGGCATTCTCAATAAGCAACTATCACAAATATTTACTTGATAGAGCGTATCTCAAAAATTTCTGGGTAACCCTCCTAAATCATACATTATTATAATCACTCTTTGATTGTAGCCTCAAGATCCGGTATCAATGGGAGAGCTAGTGGTTAAGTCAACCATAAAAGCTCTCACGGTCCGTTACGAATTACTTCCTTACCTATACACTTTGTTCTATAGGGCGCATGTTTTTGGAGATACTGTCTCCAGACCCTTGTTCTTCGAGTAAGAATTAAGACAATAAGTTTGGGTTCTCGTACTGATGATGCTCATTTTAGGTTTCCAAAAGACAACGAAACTTGGCCAATAGACAACGAATTTCTCTGGGGAGCTGCCCTTTTAATAGCCCCAGTGCTTGAGGTAAGTGTTAGATTGTTTGTAGGTTATTAATGTCACCTTGGATGATCAATCCACATTGAACATAATTAAAACATAAAATTTTGAACATAAAAAAATTTCAATTAGGAAGTTGTGATAGATACGACCACCTTGTCTTTTCCTCTGAATTAAATTCTAACTTGGCTACAGATAATCTGCAAGGATTGTTTTACTTCTTTTACCAACTTATTTATTTACGTCAGCAGCACTCCCCTATCTGTCAATTTATCGCTGGTTTAGTATTTTTCCTGTGTTCCAATTAAGATTTTACCAATGCTCTTGGAATTAACTTTCGAATTATGTATAATTTTATGGTCTTTGACAAGTTTTGATTGTTAAAAACGTTTAATTCCTCTTTCTTCCCATAGTGTTACAACCCGGCAGTGTGTCGTGATCTGCAACATTCCCCTCTATCCTGATCAAATTCCAACAGGTCATTATCATTTTTTTGGGTATCAGGTATTTGGTCTATTCTTTCTGTTATCCACTATTTGACCATCTGTAATTCTTTTTGGTATTCAACTCGCTATAATTGCAACTATCCAATAATTAAACTTGAATAGATTTACTACTAAACACCAAATCACTTTTTTTGAACTGCTCGACGCACGTTTCGCTAATCATGTTAGCATCATCAGGAGATGATTTAATCTTGATCTCCTAATGATGATCTCCTGATGATAATGATCATTAGGAGATCAAGATTAAATCATCTCCTGATGATGCTAACATGGTTAGGGAAACGTGCGTCGAGCAGTTCAAAAAAAGTGATTTGATGTTTAGTGGTAAATCTCTTCAAGTTTAGTGTTTCACACCAAAGGTTCCAATAAAAAAATTGATGTCCAATAATTGCTTGAGGTTGAAAGTTATACCTGATCCTTCCAATATACATATTATCATTCAGATCACCAAAAATTCTTCTGAGCACTCTTCTTTCAGATACTGTAAGCATTTCTTCTATTTTCGTTCTGAGGGTACACGTCTCTCAGTCATAAGTGGCTACTGGCTGTACGAGCCCTTCATATAAGTTTAGATTTTAGGACAGCACAGGAAGTAAGTTACTTTGTTACCATTTTATAATACCCCTGCTGATTTCTCCTGTGATATTGTTTTCGTCTACTTTGCTCCAGATAATATTTTTCCTCGTTTTTAAATTATTCAGGAAAACTCTACATCTGTGCTGGCGTATCTACCAGAAGGAATATGGTACGACTACTACACCAAGTATTACATCGAGAGCAAAGGCGAATACGTGAATCTAAGCGCCCCCTTGGACACCATTCCTGTATTAATTCGAGGAGGATATATCCTACCTCAACAAGAAGCCAAACAAACCACTACAGAATCCAGGAAAACGAAACTCAGGCTGTTGGTGGCGCCTGACGTGAATGGAAATGCCTCGGGCGAATTCTTCTGGGACGATGGAGATTCTTTAAGTGAGTCATAGTTTAAAACAAAACAAAAACGTTTGTAAAATTCTCTTTGGAGTAAAATCGACCTGTTCCAGATACTGTTGAGGAGAAGCTTTATAATTTGGTGAAGTTCGACTTGCAAAATAGCACTCTGAGAAGCGAGACTGTTAATTGGGCCGGGGAAGTACCGCCGAATTTGGGAACGATAACCGTGCTGGGCATCCAGAAACCGGTGTCGTCTGTGGTGGTAGACAATTTGTCCCTGGCTTTCAAGTTTGACACCGTCCACAAGGTAAGTAAAATTAAATACACTGTGTCAAAATGTTAGACAAACTTGAATATTTTTTTTGTCTTTTCAAAATAACATATCAACTCGAAAGCTCGAGTAAAATGACTTTTTATTTATCTTAAATTGGGTAGATACACCCTCAGTTTTATAGCAAACTGGAAAGTTAACAAGACTAAATCATAAACAAAACTTTTAATATTATGTGGTCTTTCCATCACCTTTTCTTAAATCAAAAATACTTTTTGGTAATAAATCTTACAACTGTTTGATTGTTTGTTGTGGAATTTCTTCCCATGAAGCTTGAATAACAGTTTCCAAATCTTCCTTATTTGTCAATTGCTTTGATTCACTATAAGCTCGTCTTGAAAACAGCTCCCAGACATTTTCAATGACATTCAAATCCGGAGAAGCAGCAGATCAGTTGAATTTTGAAATATTTATTACACTGGCAAAGTTTCACTCATATCTTTAAAAAATAACTCTTGTTCCTCTAAAAATGTTTTATAATCTTCAGAGTTAGCTCGATGAGAAAGAAATACCTTTTAAAAACCAAGATACCTTTTTTTGCTGCTAATACTCGCCTTAACACAGGCACCACAGGCCTGTTGTATCAATATTTGTTATTGATACCATTTGTTGTATCGATAAAAAGTTTTCATCCTTCCTGAGATGGGGAAAAAAAGGAAAACTCATCAAGCAAGCCTATCCAAATATTTTTTTTTTTAAATAAACAAACACTAAAAATAAAACTTAATTATTTAAATTTGTTGAAATTTCTTTGGCATGTCCAACATTTTGACACAGAGTGTAGTTGCATTTTGCAAGGGATAGTTTTAAAATTTCTTGATATGGCAGAAAAGTTGGTTTACTAGCAGGAAATTTTTTCAAGCTACCCTACAGGAAAGATTATTTCCCTGTTTTATGGCGATATTTTTTTTGTGTAGTATTTAGTGGTGGACGACCTGGACATCTCTCTGGAGAAGCCTCTGGTAGTTTCTTGGAACTAAATCCTCATAACTACAACAACGCTTATACCCTACAAAAAAAAACATAAAGTTTTAAGCTATAAATATTACCTTTTTATTGTATGTTTAACCATTTTTAACACGTCCTTTTTACCAAAGATAGAGTAAAGAAAATTCGATAATCAAAAAAAAAGAAAAACGATATCTAATTTAAGTTTTTCTGTGATAGTTTTGAGTTGTTTTCTATCGATGTGCCAAAAAAATGATGCCACATTAATTGTAACAATTTTTCTGCTGAAGAAAAGATATTTGGGGCTTTTAGCTAGCGATACAAGTGATAAGTTCCATAGTGATTTTAAGGATTTATGTTTAAGGGCAATTAGATGATTAAGGGTGAGGTAAATAACGTCGATATCTTTCTATATATATATATATATATAAAAGTGTTTTTGCACGATTTTGCTGAACTAAATTGCACATCTATTCGTCCATTTTATAGCTGTTGATAACTTTTACATGTGATAAAACTTTTATGAATCGAGTTACCGAGTACTTAAGCCAAAATTTTAACTGTGACAAAACGCTTGCTGTACCGATGGTTTTAGGATAATAAAGTATTATCATTGAGTTTCCTTTTTTTGTGACAAGTTTAAACCTTCATCGTTTTACAGTCCTTTTTTCCATAATCCACTATCCTATAATTGCAAAAAAATAAACAACAGTGGGCTATGGAGAAATGATAAAAATAGCAAGACTGCGATGGACAAGACATGTCATAAGGTTAGAGTCTAATGAGCTCTCTAGAAAAAGTTTCCTAGGAAGGCATAGGAGAGGAAGGCTTAAAACCCGGAGTATTCTCCAGACTTTACATTCTCGGCACGCAAATTTATTACAAAAAAGAATCACTGAGTAATTTGTCTCCGTTTGGTTTTTTTGTTTTTACCCAGTGATTCTTTGTTTACATAAAAACAGGTATTTTTGATATTTTTTGAGTTTTAGATAGTGGCGAAAAACCCAAATAAAGGAAAAAAAATATATGAACACGCCACAATCATTCAGACATTACTTAAACAATTATATTTAGACTCTCCCGTTAAATTTTAATTATATTCCTAATATTTTTCTTCTTACTAAAAAATATACCTTGTATATTGACTAAACAGTTTTAGAGAACTACATCTTCAGGTTCCTTCACGATTTGTAATAAAAATTGCTTTATTTTTACTGTGTAATTTTTTACAAAATATCTCAACGTACATTTATGAATAATGTAATTGTTCATACTTTTTGTTAACTTTGTCAATTAATAGTCTTTTTTTACTCTATTAAATAATAGTCCAACATGTTGATTTTATATATTTTTATTTTTAGATAATTTAAACTATACAATACAAAAAAACATGGCATAAATCATAAAAAAAAAACAAAAAATATAATGGCACAAATATAGGAAAATAAGTCAAATAAAGCAGATACTCTGATTTTGTACCAAGTGAATATAAAAAAAACACTTTTTTTCAATATTATTTAGGAAAATTAAGAACATTTTTTCTGGTTTTTGGCTACGCGAAATCTTTGGTCGTGAAAGTAAAGGGTTTCTCTCTCTCTCTCCCTCTCTGCGCCCTAGTTCGAAACAGAAGGAACGTATTCTTATATAAACTTTGGTTTCTAGCTACAAAGAAAGCGATTGGGTTTTTGTAAAATAAGTTACATATACAGGGTGCTTTGAGGTAAGGAAAAACATAGCTGCGTAATTGGGACCGGATTTTTTGCACGTAAAAAAGTATTCGGGAGTATTTCAGGCTCAAAACACTCTGTATATTGTCCTTAAACTAATTTCTACTTACAAATTCTACCAACACCTAATACGGAGATCGCAACCACTTATTTCAGTCAATTTGATTAGTCTTTTTCTTATATTTTTGGCTAAGATTATTACCTATGTATATACGGTAAAAGCATCTTCTAATCCTAAATTGTTTTTGGTTTAACATTTGGTGCGATGCAGTTGTAAATGGCAAGAACGAACTAGATATCAGCCCTTTCAGTTTTCTTTTGTACTCTGTTTCAATCTACTAAACAAAAATGGTTTTACGAAGTGAGCTCTTCGAGAAGCTCCTCCATAGATCTCTGTTCTGTCTTGAATTTCTTCATATACTGATCCGGAACGGTCCACTCTAATAAGATTTGAATGTTTTTCTTTAGACGCATGGCTGGGCTCATGTCCTTGTCCAGGCACGGGCCCCGTCCGGAATTTTCGATAGAATCAACCAATACGTCATCGATGAGCCGCTTGTTGAAACCCAGCTTTTGCAAACGGTCACTGGTGGATATTTTTCTCAGTAGGATGGCCAGGAGAAGACGCATCTTGCTCAGTGCCATAGGCGTGTCCACTCCTTGATCCTTCTGATCCTCTTCCGGTTTTTCCTTGCATTTTGACGTGTGCTCGTCCAGATCCCTTTTCGTATTGAAAAATATCTTGCACCACAAGCAGCAGTAAGGTTTCTTGCTTTTGTGTATGCAGAGCATGTGTTTCTTCAGATGAGGTAGCTGAGTGAAACCAGTATTGCACAAAACGCAGAGAAACGGTTTTTCGCCGGTGTGACGTCTAGTGTGAAGTTTGAGGGCAGTGGAGTGAGCGAAGGCCTTCCAGCAAACCTTGCAACGATAAGGCTTCTCTCCGGAGTGGATTCTTTGATGCACGATGAGTTGCGAACGCTGCGCGAAACTGGTACCGCAATCCGCGCATCCGTGAGGTTTGGTCTTACTGTGGGTGCGCAAGTGTTGAGGCAGGTGTCCTTTAAAATCTTTCTTACAGATAGGGCATCGGAAAGCCCTTATGTTCGAATGGAAACAGCGCAGGTGTTTCTTCAGGGCGTCCTGGCGGAAAAATGATTTTCCGCAGATGTCGCACGTCCACTGTTTCAGATCGAAGTGTCTGTTTTTGTGCAGTTTCAAATTGGCACTGCAAGTGAAAGTTGCCTTGCATACCTCGCACGAGTACGGCTTCTGACCGTCGTGTACCCTCTTGTGCTGATTAAGTTGACTCCCCCGAGCAAAACCCTTGTTGCATGTCCCACAAACGTACGGTCTTTCACCTGTGTGTGTTCGAAGATGGAGCCTGAGTCGTTCTTTCAATGCAAAGGTTTTGTTGCATTGTTCGCACACGAACAACTCCTTAAGACCTCCGTGCTTGGAGGCGATATGATTCCTCAGAGAGCCCGCCTGTCTGAAGGCCCGCTTGCACTCGTCACAAACGTAGGGCCGCTCGTCGGTATGTATCCTGACGTGTTTTTTCAAGTCGTTGGAACCAAGAAACTTTTTCAGACAGATGGTACATTCGAACTTCCTCACTTTCTCTTTGGTCAATGTCATGTCGTGATTTATTTATATTAGTTTA
This sequence comes from Cosmopolites sordidus, assembly GCA_031761425.1. NCBI lineage: Eukaryota > Metazoa > Arthropoda > Insecta > Coleoptera > Curculionidae > Cosmopolites > Cosmopolites sordidus. The sequence continues at coordinate 593,533 of JARFXV010001587.1, forward strand.
GGGTGTTAGAAGACATGCAGGTGGATTGTGTTACACTATGCCCCCAAAAGGCGAATGATCCAGCACCATATACAGGAAATAAATTAAATTTTAAAAATAGGGAGTTATGCTAGTGAGATCCTAAAATGTTTGTGCGAGTAACCACGGACCAGCATGATTGTAGGATAACCAGTCTCCACGGACCAGCATGATTGTAGGATAACCAGTCTCCATCACCAGAATACCTAGAAAAATGTTTGCCTCAACCAAAAGAATCTACTGATAAGTGTGCATAATCGTTTGTTTTCGCATGATAGATCTTTAACAATCAGAAAAAGTGTCGGTACGACAGTTGCTTTTTATGTATCCGGAATAAATAAATAAAAACAAATATTTATCATTGCAAATTGTTTTATTGTTTTTTAAAATACTCTCCGCGATGATCGATGCCGTTTATCATACGTTTGAACGAATTTTCATAGCATTTTTTCAATTTCGATTGAGGTCTCTCCAAATAATGCATTTTGAACGGGCCTGAACATAAAGAAATCATTGCATGCCAAATCAGGACTGTACGGCGGATGGCCCATCATTTTGATGTTTTGACCGGTCAAATATTAAGTAGTTCGATCCCGTTGTATAATTAAAGAATAATACTCCATCGCTGATTGTTTTTTCTTATTTCTTTAAAGACTTCTGGCCGACAATATGTCGTGTACCATTCACAATTCACTTTGCTTCGATTATCTAGTGGCGCTGTAGCCACATGTCCATTTAATCCAAAAAACAGGCGACTATTTGCTTCGAAGTGCTTCTTGCGCGGACTTTTGTTGGGTTTGGTTTCTCATTTCATTTTGAAAGACCCATACAGTCTGTTGGTTCAGTGCCAAAAGTCGAAGTGAGTTGATCCGTGCACTGTTGGTATAATCCACGTCGAAAGTCGGTACGACAGTTGCTTTTTATGTATCCGGAATAAATAAATAAAAACAAATATTTATCATTGCAAATTGTTTTATTGTTTTTTAAAATACTCTCCGCGATGATCGATACCGTTTATCATACGTTTGAACGAATTTTCATAGCATTTTTTCAATTTCGATTGAGGTCTCTCCAAATAATGCATTTTGAACGGGCCTAAACATAAATAAATCATTGCATGCCAAATCAGGACTGTACGGCGGATGGCCCATCATTTTGATGTTTTGACCGGTCAAATATTAAGTAGTTCGATCCCGTTGTATAATTAAAGAATAATACTCCATCGTTGATTGTTTTTTCTTATTTCTTTAAAGACTTCTGGCCGACAATATGTCGTGTACCATTCACAATTCACTTTGCTTCGATTATCTGGTGGCGCTGTAGCCACATGTCCATTTAATCCAAAAAACAGGCGACTATTTGCTTCGAAGTGCTTCTTGCGCGGACTTTTGTTGGGTTTGGTTTCTCATTTCATTTTGAAAGACCCATACAGTCTGTTGGTTCAGTGCCAAAAGTCGAAGTGAGTTGATCCGTGCACTGTTGGTATAATCCACGTCGAAAGTCGTAGTAAATCATAGCACGGGTTAATTTCATTTTTTAGACTGAGATGATATTTTCAAATCATTAAACAGCATCAACCGGGTCCGTACGACAAAACGTTCTGAGTACATATACAGTCAACAATATCAAACTTTACGATGTATATGTAGAAGGCGCCTAAAAACACGATTGTTGTCAATCCCGAATGCATAAATAGCAACCCTAGTAATAGACATTTAAGCGTTATGCAAAGCGTTGTCCAATAAAAGTGTCAGAACTTTAAAATGGGACATAATGATAACTGCAAGTGCCATAATAATGCCATACCTAGTTTCGAGGAAAACATAGAATGGGTTTGTAACGTAACTGCAAGATTTGGTCCGATGAAAATCCTGAACTGTTTCCGGAATTACCTCTATATTGTGGGAAGAATATTTCTGGCCTGAACAGATCAATATGGATATAAACAATGTTTTCTTTCAACAAGATGGTGCGACTTGCCACACGTCTGGCCAAACAGACTTGGATTATTTTTGTAGGGTTGTGTTAAATATCTGGTTTACAGATAAGTTTAAGAACAATTCTTGGTCTTAAACGAAAAATTCAAACCATTAAAAATATACCACGCCATATGTAGGATAGAGTAATTAAGAAGTGGGTTTCCTGGATGCATTCCACCAGACGATTTGCTTTTCAAGCTAAAAAGTAAAAATTACCGGATTATCACTTCTAATCGTTTAAAGTTCTGACGCCCTTTTTGGCAACCCTTTGTAAGAGCAGAGTTAAACTAAACTTTTCAAATCAAAAAGCATCAACATTTTAGTTGATTTAAATTGGAGGAATTATTAGGATTATTGCCATCTGTTACTGCTAATGTAATAACAAGTCTTTCAAATTGACCGGTTTTTTTTTAATTGTTGAATGATACAGAGATGGCGTTGTGAATTTGCCTATCTCTCGTCTCATTTCAGAAGTTTAATGTAAAATTTAATTTAATGTTTGTTTAATAAAATTAAAAATTAAAAATTAATGTTTAAAATGTTTTTAGACAATTACGTGATATTTACGGTTTGCACAATCGTCTAACTGAAAACGCTATCAATCGAATTGTTTAAAAATTTCAAGAAACTAGTTCGGTGGAAGATAAAAAGAGAACAATATATAGTCGTAGTGGTCGTTCACAAGATCACATTGATTTGGCACGGGAAAATGTTGCTGAAGACCCAGAAATTTCCATTTTGTCGACGTTCACAACAATTTGGACTCGGTAAATCCACAACATGGCGTACTTTACGAAAGGATTTAGCTCTGAGAGCATATAAGGTTCAAATAACACAGGAACTAGTCACTGGATTGGAGAACAAACAGATGATTTTTTCCCAAAAAAACATCTTTTGGACCGTATTTCCTCCAGAATGCTGCTGGTCAAGCTGTAACTGTGAATGGAGTTCGACATTGTGACATGGTAACTGAATTTTTGTCGACTGAATTGAAGAACATTGATTTGGATGATATGTGGTTCCAACAGGATGACGTACATCACACTTTGCCAACGAAACAATTGATTTCTCTTGAGAGAAAAATATCTTGAACGAGTTATTGCAAGAAAAAATGTTAATTGACTAACTCAGTCTGAAGAGGTAAATTATTTATATGAGGATGAAAAAAAAGGGGGTGATTTTTTTAGGATAAATCCTGATCCTTCTTGATTTGTGTAGTAGTACTATAATATATCGGATCCAATTATGATATGTTATCAAAGATCTATCGTCTATTAATGTCTTTTATTTCCTTACGTCGCGTAAGGCCACTTAATGCAACTAGATTAGTACCTCCAGAATCATACTTAGCATATATATCTATTTTTTAAATAGAGAATAGAAAAAATTACAACTATATCTCCACATAAGAAATGGCCCCACGCTGGTGTTAAGAAGACACTAGATAGATTCAGACATACCGAGGTGCATTATATACATGGTGAAAAAATATAGTTATTTCATCGTGAATATATACAGGTTTTTGGGTATATTGCTTAAAGTGTTAAAAGTGCTAAAAGCAACTTAGTCCTATTAAAATCACATGTTCCCTATGGTGTAGTTCAAAATAAAGTAAGAGCTTGTCCCCTTCATATCTTTCGATTTCTTGGGAACACTGTGAGAGTTCTTTCTAGTTCTATTACTTGTTCTTCCTAGATATTTGAAGAGACGAAACCAAGGTCACTTGAACAACTAAATGAAACTTAAATCAGGCAATTCTGATGGCCATTTTCTTTGGGTTTCGTTATATTTACTGTATCAATATCTTATATATTTAAATTAGTTGTCTATACTTTACTGTGTCTTTTATCCAAGATGAGAAAAGCTCTCTCATTGTTGCAAATACTTCTAAGTTACTTTAATCCAAGTTTCCAAGCTTTTACTGAAATATTCTTATTTCGAATACTCCCCTTTATCCTTTTTTTTGTGTTTTAGGACTCCATAAGCCTGATACACTTCAAAGTTGCAATCTCAAACTTTTGAGTAACCGATAACAATCAATATTAGTCTTACAAGTATGATCTTCCTCTTCATGTGGTCCTGCAACCTTCCCCTGTTTGTCTATTCTAAAACTATGCTGAAACCATATCTTTGGTCAATATCTCTCTCTTTCGTCCCTCTATGATTCTGTACCACTGAACTCTCGCAAAGTCTACAATATCCAGACCTTGGTATAATTGTTTGAGTTCGAAATTTTTCAATTATCATTCATGACACCAAAAATTAATCTACAGTACAGTACCCTTTTTTCAAATACTGAAAGTATCTCTCCTTTTTTCTGTGTGAGGGTCCACGTTTTGCAGCCATAAGTGCCAATAAGTGTTTTATAGATCTTGATTTTTGGATCTTTTTGTAATAATTTAAATCTTGGGGCGAACGACACAAAGTAGTACCCTTGCAACCTTTCATAATAAAATGTCTGTTTTCATCTACACATTGTATGACATAAAGAAATTATAAGACAATAATAAAGACTGAGCAATAAGTTGATTGATTTGAATAGCCCGCCATTCTTAATGCCCTTATTTCCGGAAGTTGCGGTTTGTTGTTTTACTAAGGTTTGTTTACACTGAAGTTTGAGAATCGCATTACATCGAAGAATTTGCAAAAATGAGGACCTCAAACCCTTTTGAATATTTAAATAGATCTTCCTTACTGTTTTAAATTTTTATAGATACTTTCAGATATTCAGTTTACTTTTAAGAGCAAAATTTTTATATTATCCATATTTAGAAAATTATTTTCATATTTTTTTCACCACGTTAAATATAGGATCTATGTTAATCTAAGTTATGTGCTGTGGAAGTGCTAGTGGCAATTGCAAGTGACTAACCCTAAAAACCCTCATTTATATAACTAAATTCTTATTCGATGATATAACGCTATGTTCAATAAGTCTACCGAATCAATATCGGTCTAAATTCTTAAAAATAAATATTTATCAAAATTAAAGAACTTGCAAACTACAAGTGTTTACTTCTACAATAATAATCTATCTAATGTCACCTTTACCACCATACGCTTTTAATGTATCAAAATTTGTATCTACTACAAAACAACTTCTATTTTTTATCCTACCTTTTTCCCCATATTTCCCATGAGAACGGGACCCAACAACAACTTTTAGTGGGAGCGAGCTACATTGACAAACGTCAATTTCGTTGGCATTATTGATATAATTAATGTTATCTATCAATGTTGCCAAATTCAAAATTTTAACAACTAATGTCAACGTGACGTTTATTCTAGAAGTAAACTTATTAAAAAAATCTGCTCGCATTTCATGAAATAATTTAAGAAAATTCAAACGGTTTATGTTTCGGAGCAGGTAGCAGAGTCCTATATTAAAGAAAATAATATTTTACGTATTCAATGAACCAAACCTAACCCATTATTAACAAATATCTAGTCTGAGTCCACTAATGAAAAATAATATCGCAATGGTTTCGAGCGAAATTTTGAAACCTAGAGAAGAAGTCGGTTGTCGAATTGAGTCGGGAAATTGTTTTGGAACTGTTAGATATATCGGAAAGCTACCTGACTATGCAGGAATGTGGTATGGTATTGAGTGGGATGATCCCAGTAGAGGCAAACACAATGGAACTGTGAATGGGGTGCAGTATTTTGAGACAAAGTGAGTTGATTTAATGTAAATTGGGTTTCACAAGGAATAATATGTTGCAAATAATTCTAGACATCCTACATCAGGCTCTTTTGTTAGAAGAGAAAAGATAAACTTTGGACGGTCCCTGATTGAAGCTGTTATTGTACGATATGGAGGAGAGGAAACCGAGATCATGAAAAAAATTACTGAAAGACAGATAATAAATTTGCAAAAGAGCATTAAAGCTCCTTTCATTGAGTTTGTTGGGTTTGATAAAGTTAGTACAAAACAAAGGTAGGGAGGCTTTATTTTTGGGTAATCAATTTGCTTTATATGTGTTATTTTTAATCTAGCAATTTTGAAACATTAAGTATAGTGAGCGCGAGACTTCAAAATGTCAGTTTAATAGGGGAACCTAATGAACTTATGCGTATATGTCCTAATATAAGAGAGATTGATATATCAAAAAACTTGTTTACTTCTTGGGGAGATATTTTCAATATTTGTGAACAGCTACCTCAATTATATTGGCTGAATGTTAGTGAAAATTTGCTAAAGTTTCAAGAAGAGTTTGCTGGAGTATTTCCCAACATAAGTGTTTTTATTTGCGGTCACATGAATCTTACTTGGCAAGATATTAAAAATCTATCAAACATCTTTCCAAACATCAATGAATTAAGAGCCAACAATAACAATATCTTTGACTTAACTACCGAGGAGAAAAATAATTTTAATAACCTAGAAATTCTGGACTTGGAAGAAAATTGTATAAAGTACTGGGATGAGGTTATGAAGTTGAAAACAATTAAAAGTTTACAAAATTTGTCATTGGATGGAATTGGACTGGAATCAATTAATTTCAAGACTGAATCACATACATTAGAGGATTTTCAAACTTTGTCCAAGTTGTGTATTAGCAATAATCATATTGATAATGTAAGGACAATTTCATTTTGTTATAGTTTGTGTGAGTTATGTTCTGATTTTTGTAGTGGTTTTCTTTAAGTGAGTTAAATAAACTTCCTAATTTGGAGGAGCTTAAATTTGTAAATAACCCAATATTGAAGTCGGAAAATGCAGAGACTTCTAGTGCCATAGTAATTGCAAAAATTGGTTCTTTAAAGGTAAGACAAAGCCTTGTGTTTTTTCTTTATATATATATATATATATATATATATATATATATATATATATATATATATATATATATATATATATATATATTAAAAGTAGTTTTTATACAGATATATAATGGTAGAATGATAAATTATGAGGATAGGAGAGGTTCTGAAGTAGATTATCTAAAAAAATATGGAATGGACTGGCTGAGAATTAAAAACACTCCCAATCGGACCAGTTTTTTGACAGAACATAACCGTTATCTCAAACTGATTGCAGGTAACTAGATTTCTTGCTCTTAAATTTCTCGTCTTAAAACTGGTTCTCTTAGAATATGGAGAATTAGAAGCTGAAGAGTTACGAGTTCCGGAAAGCACATTAAAAAGCACCCTTTTGAATTTGAAGCTCGTCTACAAAAACCAAACGGTAAACAAAAAATTATCGCCCACGATGCTGGTGCAAAAACTAAAAATTCTCGCACAAAGACTGTTTAAACTGCACGATTTGCCTGGTTTGGTATGTCTCACTGATGGGAACAAATACGAAATACCTTTAGACGATGACACGAAAGAAATACATTATTATTCGCTTAAAAACGAAGACAGCATACTAGTACAGGAAACGAGTTAATTTTTTCTTTAGGAAAAGTCCACAGCAACCAAATTGTGATAATTATGTTGTATTTTTATCGAATAAGTTTTATCTAAAGTAATTTTTAATAAAACCCTTTTTTCCACTGAAATTTATTTTTGAGTCATGTTAAGTTGGCAATATTGATTGATAGAGATGGGTGTGATATCGATATCTGGATGAATATCGATATATTAATATTTTCATATACAATACATTTTATTTTTGCTTGTCATTTATACATTTTTTATATTCTCTTTTTGCTTTTTTTAGTAATGTTAGGTTGGCAATATTAGTAGATAGATATAGGGGGAGCTGTATCGATACTTGGACGAATATTGATGTGTTAATATTTTCATTTATTTACATCAACTTATCTATTTTCTTTGCGTATGTTTTCTACATTTTCATATTTAAATAGAGTTTAATCTAGTGTTTATTTATCGATTTTTTAGTAAACGATAATGATTCTCAAGCTTACTTTTCCGAAGCTTTTTTTCTGTCTTTGTTGTTGGCAGCCCGAATGTTGTATTCCTGTTTGTCGTCTTGAACTCAAGTAGATTGTTTTCCTTCCGGGTACGCGGTTTTCCTATCGGCGAGCGTTTTAACATGAAGCGCAAGAGCAGCTCGAGGAGGAGCAACAAAACCGAGGAAAACGGAACCGAGGAAGTGCAAGAAAACGGCGGGGATAATGCGACACAGGACAGGAAAACCAAGAGGTCCAGACGATCGAAGGCGAAAAATGATTCGGAGGTCAGTGCAGATGAGAGCGAAGTCGAATCAAAGGTAAACTATTCCGTTCTTTTCACGAAGCAAACAATCCCTCCACTTTAATCGCCATTACATATTTGTTTACTTTTTCCTCTTGACAAAAAAGTTTTTGTTTACCAACATTCATTATCAATGTCTCCTGGTTTTAATATCTACCTAAACAAGATCGGCTTCATAATCAGGAGTTCTTGTATTAATTGGATCCGATCATAAGTACCGTCTATTTATGTTATATTTACAAGATGGGAAAGGGTTGAATTTGGTCCTATGTTTCTCGCGTCCATGTTCTCGCTGTTTATTGGTTGTAGTATAATGGCGGGAAATTCAAATGTGGAAAATCGGTAATATTTTTTTTTGTGTTTAGGTAAATGAAGAAACTGATCCATTGGCAGATGACGATGACGATGAATATGAGGTAAGAAATCACATTAAGATGAATTATATACTAAATAATGCATATATATTTATATAATTATATAAAAGAGTTATAATTACAAATGAATAATCTGTGAAATCTCCTCCTCTCTCTCTAAAACTGCAATTATTTGAATGGGAAGAGTTTTGTAAAGGCGCTTGATGTTATTTTGAGGAAATCTGGCCCATTCTTCAATTCCTTTTTTTTTAGTTCCTCTTAAGTTTGAAATTGTCTCAAATCTTTGTACACTTCTCCAGCTAACTTCCAAACATTTTCTATGATGTTTAGATCTAGGGCCCTTGCTGATAGGTCTTTTGAAAACCTAGCCATACTATTTAAAAAATCATTCTAACAGTTCCAATTTACGCAAAAAAAGGAAAAGAAAGCTTTTCGTTATGCAAAGTTTTGTGGCATAATAATCTTTAGTTTCTGTAAAAAAGCTTTATCTTTTTCCTAAACAGTGCAATTTTCCGCGTTTTATCGCGTTCCGAGACATTGGTGTTCAGTTCTATTTGAGATGCTCTTATTAAGCGGTTTAAATATCGCACCAAAACTTCCGCGTCATCAAGAACGAGTGGGAAGTGGGTTCATTTTTGAACCAGTGTAAGGAAGAGACACTTACTCAAGAAGTCAGTGTTGGGTAAATGGCCTGATGGGAAACACTTGAGATGCCTTCAGCCTGATCACATCAAGGATCCCGGTAGCCCACGCAGTATCGTCCTTGGTTACAAGATGCTGCGCCTCGACGTAGACTTTCTGAAGGACGAGTCGTGATTCCTGCAGCTTGAAGTCCCAGCTTCTGACCCCGAGCTTAGGATAGACCGTTACTGGTAGCAAATATTTTACATGACCGGACCTAACAATGAACCGAAGTTTCCTAACATTTCCAAAGTATTAAAGGCTACTTTGCCCATCGCCGATGTTGAGAGATGTACATCAACAGTCAAAGTCAAAGCAGCAACTGCGGCCGAATCAAGCCCTCATGAAGGAGCACCTCTTCAGTGCAAAACTCTGGGTTCGAGATGGGCTTAAAATGTACGACGGTCGGCCAAATTTCGTTTTCACGACAAGGGAGTATGGCCGAGGATGAAGATGAACGCCGTCAAAGGGATGCGAATGAGCAGCAACAACGAGCAGACAGGGAAACAATCGCGAACCTCGAAAAGAAACTCAAAGAGAAGCAGGAAGGAGGCAGAGGAAAGTCGCATACCAACTATTGGAAGACGCAACCAAAAAGCTTGAAAATGCATAGAAGAACGATATAACAGCGGCCAAGGGGGCTTAAGGAATACTAACAGGGGCGACGGCAATGAGGGAGACTGCTGGAAAGGAGGAAATGAACTACTTTACTTCAAATGTTATTTAAAAACTACACTGGCAAGAGAAGAAAGGGCCCGAGACTATGAAAACCCTGACAACATTAACCCGACTCCTCTGATGACTAGGAAAGCTAGGTAAAAAATTTAATGTGATTTTATTTTTTAAGTACAATTTACAGAGTACAGAGTAATATAATAATAATGATAATATACAAATAATAATTAATAATAGTACAAATCACTTAAATCTTAATAAATATTCTTATCATTTTATTGTAGCATTTGTCTTGTCGTTCATTTACTTCCCATATCCTTCAAATTTTTCATGGAAATACTGCAAATGAGCTCTGAAATGGTGAAAAAAATAGGACTAACTTTCGCAAAAGTTCCTAAAATTGGATGGGAAAATGTCACTAGATGAAAAAATCACTATTTCTGTGAAAGATAAGTCACTATTCTATTTTTGAACCTCTGAAGCGCTGGTAACCCTGTATAATGGGAAAAAACTGTTTAAATATTTTAAAGTACAATCTGAGAGTAGGTGCGGAGAACGTGAACAAACTCATTCTTATTTTACCGACACGATGAACCTAAACAGAGTGCGGGTATAGTTCGCGAATGGCTATTGTACAACTGCCCAAAAGTGATTAAAACGCCGCCTCATTCACCTGACCTTAATCCCATTGAAGACGTTTGTTATTATTTGGAAACTAATATAAGGAAACATGAAATTACTAATAAACTTTAAAGAATACGTTATTAGAAGAATGAAGGAATAAAATCGACGTAAATTATTTAAAAAAACTGGTTGTATCCATACCAAAACTTTTTGGAAATGTGATTTAGATCAAATGCTTATTTTTTGTTAAAGGTTTATTTAATTTTTTATACAGTTAATTTTTTTATTGATACTAATTAATGTCTGAGCATTTTTGTGACTCTAAATTTATAAATTGATCTTTTTTATTGGCGTATTTACTATTAATATGGATTTATAATTATTTAATTGTACTAGAATTGTTTATTAATTTCTCTAATAAACTCTTTATTACATTTTGTTTATATTTATAAGCACACTTTTAGCAAATATACCCTTTGTTGTCCCAACATTTTTGGATTCCACTGTATAAATCAATAAAAACATTATTATGGCCAAGGTTGAGACCATATTGGATGATAAAATGGTCAAAGGTGTCCGCCAATTCCTGATCCGATGGAAGGGCTACACCGAAGAAAGCGATACCTGGGAACCAGAGCACACCCTCGACTGTTCGGAACTGATCGCGGAGTACAAAAACAAGAAGAAAAAACAAAGTAAAAAGAAGAGCGACAAATCGAAGAAGTCTGACGGATCCTCTGACACCTGGGATGAGAATGAGGACTTTGAAGTCGAACGTATATTAGACGTATATTTCCACAAAGATGGTAAAAGGGACTTTCTGGTTTCCTGGAAAGGATATCCGGCGGCGCAGAACTCCTGGGAACCCGAGGACAATATGGACTGTAAGGATCTAATTACCAAGTTTATGGCTAAAGTGGAAGAAGCAAAACAATACGAGGTAACTGTTTTATAAGTCATATTTGATTGGTAGGTCTTGAACATGGATATGTTGCAGAGTAAAGAAACAAAGCTACGCCCCAACCGCAAACCAGTGGAGAGACTTGAATTCTCAATGCACGAGACTAGTAGAAGGCTCAGTAAACGGTACAAAGGAAGGGAAAGGTTTGTCGATGACTGATCATGCTAACTCTGAACTAAACCGATTTTTTTTATAGAGTCCATTATTACAATGCAGAGTAATCATCTTGAGATATACATAAATATTTGTATTTGATTTTTTGGAATTTCTGAAGCACAACGTATGTTTGCTTTAAAATTTCTTTTCTATGTTTTGTTATCTCTGTAAGAATTAATTTTTATTTGCCAATTCTCACGCCTATATTTTTGAATTTTATATTATTTATGTATATGTATATACCGAATCTAGAGAGTCGGTAGAGATTTAAGAATTAGAAAAGGAAAACAACTAAAAATGGGATTTTGTTATATTGAAGTGCTAGCGTAGTCAAATTGGCTGGGTCGAATAATTTTCATGTTTTTTAACGTCGAGATTGGCGAGGGAGGAGATGCAATATGGAAAGAAGAAATTCTATTCGGCTTGGTTTGTTTGGACATTGAGGCACCTTCATTAAAATTATTTACACCATTTATTTTTATTTGTAATATTTAGTATATATGAAAAATAAAAGTGTTGTAAAATTACGAGATGCGCTTGTTTGTGGAACCTATCAGTACCAACCAGTTCCGATCAAGTAATATCCCAAGTTTGATATAATCCTGTCCAGGCAAGTAAGTTTTTTTTTAGCTATGTCCCTTTTAATGTACTTTCCATTGATTATTCCAATTCCTTTACTATTACAGATTCTCATTGTTCATTTGAACTACTATTGTTTTTTTTTGTGTATTGAGTACCCATTAGGACTTTTTGAAGTATATATTTAAAGGTGAACCCTTTATTTATTGGTTCCAGTTTGATACTGGACCCAAGTTCTAATTGCGTGCCTTTAGTACTGTATTCTCACTTTTCAAGATATATATTATGGGGTAAGTAGATATTTTTTCAACAGTGGCCTAGCACAAGATGCCTTTCTCCATCGTTTGAACTAATAAGTTTCTGCTTATAAAAACTTAGGTATTTGTAAGTTGTTTGTAATTTGTATTTTTAAGAATTTGTGTCATTAGCTCCGACTGTCTTGACCCATTGAGAATAAAGTTTCTCCTGAAGCGACCTTGTAATGATAGTCACGATCAGCTCTTGAATTTTGTCATTTAACCTAGGTGTTGTATATCCTAAGTTTGATATAATCCTGTCCAGCCAAGTAGGTTTCTTTCTAAACAGTAAACTATGTTCTTTTCAATATATCCTTCATCCCTATCAGTACAGTTCCATTTTTTTTTCAGTTTCTCGTTGTAGTTTTGATACGTTCAATTGAACTACCCAGTGTTTTTTTTTGTGTATTAAGCATCAATTAGAACGTTTTCAAGGATTTGAAGGTGGGTCGCTTTTTTTTCGGTCCAGTTCGATATTGAGACTGTTATTTTTAGTCTTAACTGGATGCTGGTGTGACTTTGGTAAAGTTTTCGGATTTTTCAAAATAAACGTTATGGGCTCAGTAAGCAATGTTTTCTCCATAATGGCCTTGTCTTATTGAGTTTAAAGTATTTAAAGTCTTTTTTTTTTAGTAGGTTGCTGTAGAAGTTCTGCATTTTTAGTCTCTTTCCGGTTTTTGATATATAGTAGTTCTAGTCGCGCCACTATGTCCTTGATCTACCTCTCTCTCGCTCTCTTACCCACTATCCACACTACACCCTCGCATAGTTTACAATATCCAGATTTTTTAGTATATAAAAACAAATAAATAGTTTAAACATACAAGATATTTACCACTAAACACCAAATCACTTTTTTTTTTAAGTTCTCGACGCACGTTTTGCTAATCATGTTAGCATCATCAGAAGATTATTTAATCTAATTTCTGAAACTAAACTATGTTCCTTTTTATATAGTAACCATAATTACTAACCTACTACCTAGGAAGCCTACTACCTGCCTAATGAAGGGTGACATTTACTTTAATAATTGAAAAAGTTGGCAGAATAGATCCTTTGTCTTGGTTCATGATTTCTTTACATTTTTCTATTTGAATGCTTTCATATACATCCAAAGCTCTGTTGTTATTTACTTTTTTAACCAGTCTAAAATTGCTCTTGGTCTTAAATTAACCCGAGGGCTAGACAAAATTTTGAGAAAAGTGATTTGGTATTTAGTGGTATATCTCTTTGAGTTTAGTGTTTCACGCCGAAGGTTCCAATAGAAAAAATGATAAACAAGATATCTGACTTTATTTACATTTAATTTATTGTAGTCCAATTTTTATATTATAAAAAAATATCTTTGTCTTTTTAAAATAATCTACAGATAGGAGCCAGTACCAAGTGGAAATAATTCTACAGATTCAGTCAGATCTTCTTCCGAATCGTCGTCGGACTTAGGCTGGAGAACATCTTCGATTTGCTTCTTAGCTCTACCTCTTCTCCTCCTCTCGCCTTCCTCAACTTGGAAACCGTCCTGAGATTGTTCATCGGAGGCCGGATTCGACTCCTCCTTCTCCGTTGGAAACTGTCCCGTCTCGTTCTGATCAGTCTTTTGAGACGGTCCTTCGTTGTCGGTGACTGGTTCGTTTGAACTACTCGGTTCCTGCTTACCGAAAATAGCTCCGGATTTCAGCTTTTCGAGATATTTAAAGGTGGTTTCTTGCGTGGTGGATTTCTCAGTTTGCTCTGGTCGGCTATCGTCCAGCATGAAATTGTTAAATCGTTCTTGTATAATGGTTGAGCCCAGCTCTTCATAGTCTTGCCTCGTGACCAGGTTGCTTTTGAAGTCGTGAGTTTTCAACAGGGCTCCTCCTCCTTTCCAGGGGTATGTTACAGGATCAGCAGGTTGATAGAGCTTGACCTCCCAAAGATCTGGCAGAAGGGACCTGAGTTCGGCATATAATCTTTCCTTAAAACCAGGGAATTTGCAGTTACCGCCGACAACAACAATGTTTTTCGCTAATGAGCGGCGATCCCCTTCAGGACTACAAAAAATGGTTTTAACAGCCGTCTCTGCTATTCCCATGCTTTTCATATTGATATCAGATGGATGAAACAAGATTTCTGGTACCACAAACCTTTCATTGTTCAACCGGAGTATCTGACAATTTTCCTCCACTTCCTTTTGATCTTTCTTGTCTGGTTCTTGAATATAACCTCTTCGGATGTTGTTAAAGTCAGGCAAAACATAGTTTCTCACTATCGTGTTTCTGCTGGAAGGTTTTGAAGCTTCTCTTAGCTCAGTTTTTATATCAGGACACACATAACATGTGTCTTCTTTTACTTGATTTATTACGTAAGTTTCTTCCATTACATTATACTGTCTGTATGAAATTATGTCTTTTAAATGATTTGTAAGTAATTTACCTCCAACATTTAGCCTTCTTATTGCATTTAAGTATTTATTACCTTTAATATAAGGAACAATATGAGTAAAACTAAAACCACTGTCAATCACTAAACAGGCATCACTTTTAGTTAACTTATGTTCTTGCGCGTGTTTTAAATACGCCATATCAGTGGGGTTACATCGGAACAAGCTTGGAACTTCATATTCTTCAAAGAATATCTCATCCATACAATCCTGGATTGACTTGAAATTGAACAAAGGCTGTGTAATAATAGTTGGGTGGTCCTCTACAGGGCAGACGTCTCTGCTAAATAGATGGTCCCATACTGGTTTTTGGACTTCCCATCGGGTTATATATCCTCTTTCACAAGGTAATAAGAAGTAAAGCCCTGAACAGTCTCTGCATTCATCGATTTGTTTACCAATAAAGAGTCTTTTCCTTTCTGACTTGGCTTTCATAATGCAGTTAGGAATTACGTGAGGCTCTTCGTTTTTGCTGTAGCCGGCTTTTATAGTGTAAGCCCCATTATCAATTATCAATGCCTTTAAATTCGTCGGTTTAGGTATTTTTTGGGGTTGTTCTTTACTACTGCTGCTACGACGTCTCTTGTACATTTTAGAAGGTTTCTGTTCCCAAGACATTCTTCGAAAATCTTGAGAATAACATAAATATGACAACAGCACTAACCTCAATGTTGTGCGTTTTTTATGATTTAAACATTGGTCACATTGATTTAACTAATAAAAATAATCTTAGGTTTAAAATTAAATAAAACAAATTTTTTACTTTGGTATCTATTATTAATTTCATTTTTAATTTTGAGTATAGTTTCGTAAACAATAATGTTACAATTATCAAACACAACTTTAAAACTTATCAAAATCTTAGGTTTGCCACACCAACTGACAGTCAGTTCTACCACATATGTCACGGATTGATTTTTGTTTTGAGGTGATGTTTTTAACATCACCGAAGAGAATCAACAATGATCATTGATATTTAAAAATAATGTTTGATGTTCAGCGAGACGTTTTAGCCGTAATTAAGTTCAGGAAGAAAGAAGACACCGAAGAGACGACCTGTATCTTCTCCAGAGCATTTGTAAGGTAGGTTTCCCCTTATGATATGTCAGATGTCAAATTGTCATTCAAATTGATTTGTTTTTAATTTGGTTTGAACGGTTTTTTTCAGTTTCTTGCGTTAAATAATGAATTAAATGATAATTTTGTAAGTTTTGTTGTTACAAAAACCCGTTCATAATGAGTGTGTTTAATGAAGAAACTAAAAGAAAAGATAACGGTGTCAATACGTCGTGTAAACCACCAGATATTCATGATTTTTGTATTATCAAACCGATTAGTCGCGGCGCTTTCGGTAAAGTGTTTCTCGGAGCGAAAAAGTCGAATATGGACGTGATGTATGCCATTAAAGTGATGAAAAAGACTGAAATGATTAATAAGAATATGGTGTCTCAGGTAGTTAATGAAAGAAACGCCTTGGCCCTTACTAAAAGCCCTTTTTGTGTCCAGTTGTATTATTCTCTGCAAACAACTTCTTCCATTTATTTAGTCTTGGAGTATATGGTTGGAGGTGATTTAAAGTCACTATTAAGCGTCTATGGTTTCTTTGATGAACCTATGGCAATATTTTATATAGCCGAAGTATCACTTGCCCTAGAATATCTGCATCAACGCAGCATTATTCACAGAGATATTAAACCCGATAATATGCTGTTATCAAAAGATGGACATGTGAAACTGACTGATTTTGGTTTGTCAAAGGTGCATATTCATAGGGACTTGGAAATATCAGATTTCGAGAATTGTACCCCAAATTTGTGCACCAGAACACCAGGACAGTTACTTAGTTTAACCTCCCATTTGAGTTTTGGATCAGGGAATTCGAAAATCGTCTCCAGTAATCATAATAATAGTTCGTTTTTTTGTCATTCGGATGAGATATCAGTTCTGAAAGAGAGCAACACTTCAACTCTGGGTAAAGACAGTGTAGAATCGAATATGTCAGCGGAAAAGAAGAGCAAGAACCACACGGGATTGTCGGGGGTGCATTTTTTATCGGCAGAAAACTACACTCCCTTGAAACTGGGGGAAAAAAGTGAAAGTTCGTCATATCACACGTGCGAATCAAGCGTGCAGAGTTCCGTACAATATGACGAGAGCAACTGCCACAACACTCCTGCAGATTTTATGAACAACAGTGTGTCGTCGCCGATAAGCAGAAAAATACCGAGCAGATTGGGCTTGTATTATAAGGGGAGAGAGACTGAAAGAAAACGGAAGTACAGAAGTCCTAGTCCTAGCCGTAATAAGAAGACTTATTTAAGAACAGGCCTTACGGGTGAAATGGAGATTTTAAGAGTTGACTCAGCGAGTTCCCCGAAAGGTAAGTTAAATGTACTAAGATCTGTAAAGTATTGGATTGTCTGGGAAATTATTTTTGCTTTGCTAGATATTTTGATACAATTTGTTCAAATTATGTGGCTATTTGTGGTTGTGCACATAAGGATCACTTGTAGTGTCAGGAACGGTTTTGTTTCTGTGACCATTTTTCTTAATCGGTTCATTTGAACTACTCCGCCCCATTCAAAATCTTGCTCTGGACTTGAGTTTTTCCAAGTGTTGAAGGTGATTTCTCTTGTAATTGGAGAGATGAACTGGTTGGTCTGTCTGTTTTTTTGGAGGTCTACCGCGTTATCTAAAACCGCCGAACAATTAGGATAGTTTGACTTGAATTCTCGTTGAGTTGCAATTTTTTCATCATCATGAACAATTGCATATTTAAGTTGAGAAATTAGTGTGAATTTTTTTTTCCGACAGTCTAATATTTTCTATGTTCTGTTGATTTTAATGTCATGTTCAATTCTATTTTTCTAATTTTGACAGGTGTTACATTCTCCACTCCGGTATCCACACAGAAGACATCAAAATCGAAGACGGCTCGTTTCGCCGTGCCTTGCATCACTCCGGACCAACAAAAAAGACCAGAAGATCCGGTGAGTCCCATCGTGAGCGAAGCCCCCGAACATGTCACCCCCAAAAGCCCCAGGACCCCGTACAGAACGCCCAAGTCTGTGAAACGCGGTCACTGGAGCTCAGATCAAAGAATTCTGGGAACCCCTGATTATTTAGCCCCCGAACTGTTGCTGAAAAGGGGTCACAATTACGCGGTCGATTGGTGGGCCTTGGGGGTGTGTTTTTACGAATTCGTGACGGGTATACCACCGTTCAACGATGAAACACCCCAACAGGTGTTCAAGAATATCCTGGAAAGGAACATCGAGTGGCCTACGGATGACGAGGCTCTTTCTGGTTGCGTGGTTGAGTCTATCGAGGCCTTGTTGACTCACGATCCCGATCTGAGGCCCACTGCACAACAGTTAAGGGAAATGGAGACGTTTAAAGGCCTGGATTGGTCGAATTTGTTGAATATGATACCGCCTTTTGTACCTGATCCCTGCGACCTCACGGATACAGCTTATTTTCAAGCCAGAAATGAACTTCTAAATTTCAACCTGTCTAATTTCGATCTTTAGACAACCAATTCGCTGTATCTGTAGTTACCTCTTGTAAGTTATCTGCTATGTTCATGTACATTTCTCAGAAGAGTGATATATGGCTTGTGATCTTATTAATCTGATATAAATGAGTTTATTTATTTTATTTATTTTGATTATTACCTTTTTTTATCCGATATATCCTTTTACCACCCCTGCCTCTGTCGGGAGGTTTGGATTGCCTATATTAAGAAACATCCCCATATGAGCCACGAACCTCTGTTATCTAGCTAAAACTGAAGTGCGACGAGTATTAAGTGTGTATATTGGCAACACTGATACCACCCAACCTCACATATCAATGTCAGCTTTACCGCCAGTTTTAACATAACCGCATTTCAGTGAAAATTACTTTCCCCATTATTTTAAAAAGAAATCATGGATGTGATTAATATCTCCATTGATGATTACGTGTTAGACGAAGAAAAATATTACAAAATTCTCGAGGAGGACGAAGTATGGGAAAAAATTCCATTAATCAACTCGAACGCGACTCATAACTTTAAAGGTGGTAGCCTGGTTCGTTTTCGCGGAATGATTCAAGATATGCACGGTCCCGAATTTTACGTTCCCCAGTTCGACGTTACAAACGAGACAACTAACACAAAAATTGTAAAAAGTGGCAAATACCGTGATGCCACAGAGTGTTCTAATGGTGAGAGGATCGACTTTTTCAGCAACGGTCGTGTACCAGACGAACGGCACTGTTATGTAGTTGTGTCGATTCCTGGCATCAATACTTGGGTTCGAGAATACGAAGCCCTCAAATACAAATTAAAACACGACAAAGACATACCTGGAACTTCATCAGGGCAACTTAAACGCACATATGATGAAGCCATGGAAGCAGAAACTTATGGAGAGTCAAGTACAGTAAAAAGAACCACTGCAGAAGCTCCTTCCAATTCAAATTCAGATGAAACACTTTCAGTCTCACCAGAGTACCTTCTGAATCATCCCTTATCTGATTCCGAAACAATGGGTTGTCATATAAGGGTGTATAAAGACAGTGATGACTTGAAGTTAAATGATGTTTGTGAGTTTGTGGGTTTTTTAAGCTTGAATACCATTCAGTTTGATGGTGGTGATTTGGAGATGCAAACTCACAATCCTCCAACCAGTCTTGTGCCCAGGATTCATGTAGTTCGTTTTAAAAAAATGCTTCACTGTAATCCCCTGATTGATTCTTCTCTAAGTGATGTTAACTATTCCTTTACTGCGAAGAAAGATTTACTGTTGGTGCTTACACAGCTCCTAGTTGGAGATGCTTTAGCTGCAGAATATTTGATTTACAATTTAATTTCAGAAATTTACCTGAGGCGAGATTATATGGCTTTGGGTCCATTCACTCTTAACATTTCTAATGTACCACAACTAGAAAACATTGATTATGTTAAGGAGGTGTATAATTTCCTTGAACTTTTTGTGCCTAAGAGCCATTATTTGCCTTTCACTTTGGAAAACATGAACATTTTAAACTTCAATCCTAGAAAAGATTATGAATGCAACCGCTTAAACAGTGGTATTTTACAGCTGAGCAAGAATACTCTGTTGGTGCTGGATGAAACCAAACTTCAAGAAGGCAAATTGTATCTTACAGGGGTAAGAGGAGTGAAGGCTCTTACGCAGGCCATCAAAAATCAAACTGTCACCTATGACTTTAACTATTATTCTTTAGAGTATCACTGTGACATTCAGTTTCTTGTTTTCTCTGAAGGAAAAAGTATGCTCCCTTCAGATGTCCTTGTACCACTAGAACCAGATGATGACTGTTTAAAGACTTTTGGTGAAATCGTGAAGGCAGCTAAGCATTTTCTAAAACCAGAAATTTTGAACCAAATTAGAGTTTACCTTACAAGAGCTCTACTGGTGGAGTATGAAATATCTGATCAAGTCCAGGAACTGGTTCAGCAGGAGTTTGTGGAGATGAGGCAAAATGGAAATGTTACTGCCCAAGATTTACACAGTTTGCTGGTTTTGTGCAGACTGATATGCATTTCTGAGGGGAAAACTAGTCTGGATTCAGTCTGCTGGAAGAAGGCTTGTGAGATGGAGAGAAAAAGGAAGGCGAGAATACCAAAATAATTGTTTCTTGTTTATATTATTTATTTTTTTTCTGTATTAATAAATGTTTTTTGATATTTGTTATATTTTTTTAAATAAATAAAATTTAAAAACCTTTTGGTAACTGAAATATATCTTATTTATTGAATTTTGGTAGTTTTGTCTATATCCTTAAAAAAACTCTTAAAGATGTAAAACTTAAAACTCTATAGAGATGTGGAGTATAAAGTTATCATGAGGACACACAATGTCAAATCTGGCTTTTTTCTATCGATTCCTTTGTTCAGTTTTCATTCACTCATGAGCACTACTAACAGAATAAGTACTTTAGTTTGATCTTTGTCACTTGCATTGTGGTATTCTCGCCCATCTGATGGCCTCCTATACTCTTTATATGCTGTCGTACGCCTGGCTGAAGTCAATGAACATCTAGAATAAAGGATTATCAAATATTGCTGTTTTCTTCATTATACAAACTATAACAACTGATCTATTGTTAAGCGTCTTCCTCCCAACCCTGTAAGACGTTCGCCCATTTATTTGACATTTGGTACTTCTCTACTATAGTTATCGCATTTCGGGCATATATATATATATATATATATATATATATATATATATATATATATATATATATATATATATATATATATATATATATATATATATATATATTACCGCTCTAGTGTGCTGTCCATGTTAGAATATATCGCCATTTGCGCCTTTGGTCAAGGTGAGTCTAGGGTGAAAACTTTTTACTGCCTTTACGCCCTGGTAAAATTTTCTTATCTTTTTGTCATACACTTCTTGTATTTCGTCTATTTGCGATTTTAGAAACTAGTCTCTCTTAGTCACCTCTTATTTTGGTATGGGCTTCAGTTTCTATTCTCCACCGTAATTTTACATTCATCAACATCTGAGTTGACTCATCCCATACTCCATTAAATGCGGGAGGCAGAAACTACGTTTAATACATAATACAATTTATATCATTTCTGATTATGCTCATAAGGATATAAACCCTTGTACCTGATGTGTATCTGGTTTATAAATTTTTTTCCAGGAATAAGAACATTCAAGAAACTTTATCCGTTGAATGCAACGAAACCACTACAGAACTAGATAAATCTTCTAGTGATTGCGAGATAGAGGTAATGCTTTATCTCACATACGACAGACCTTAGTAATTGATTCTGTTTTTAGTTGGAGAATGAAGACTGTAGAAAAAATTCTGTAATTTGCGGCACGAGATCTGAGAAGGATCGACAAGAAACTGACGTCAACGGTGGTTCTCATAAAGCTGAGGTAAATATATAGGGATCTCTATGAAATTCTTGAGATACAGGGGAAAAATGTATGATGCATGGTTCTTTTGAGCATTGGTGCATGAAAAGCTCGAGCGTAAATTCTTCGTACGAACCTTTATCTGAAAAATTTCAGAATGAATTCGTATGATGTATTTCGAACGTGGATATTTTCAGGCTGACCATGAGAACGTAAGCTGTTATTACAGTGCCTCGCATACAGACAACCTTTCCACTGACGAACACGATAGTTTACGAGATACCAAAGACCCCACTGCCCTACCTAAGGGATTGCACGTATCTGATAGTGGAACTGATCTGTCAGAAAATATCCGCGTAGATGACTTGGACGCTCAATGGCAGAAGTTTTGGTCAGAAAATGGTACTTTGATTTAGAGTGGTGTTTTTTGAAATTTTCATTCTGTGTGTAATATATTTATAGGTGAAAAGCTTATATGGGAATCCTGGATAGCGAAATACAGCGCGTATATTAATCCTAGCTATCTAAATTCTGCTAAAGTCTCAGAAACTGCTCTGGAAGATCCAGGTAGCAGTAATTCGGATCCTGTTAAGTAAGTTATTGCACTATGGCGCTAAATAACTCATAATAAAAGTTACTCCATTTGCTCTGAATATATTGTCCTGGTCTGGAGACATCAAAATAATCTATGGGTACTCAATAAGGAACTCTAAAACAATGTTAGCAAAATATATTAAAGGCAATTGATTTTGGTGTATTTCTTTGTTAGCTTAGCGGTTGTTTATGGAATAATTTAATCATTTACTGATATAAAATACCTGTAAACATAAAGAAATGCAAAAAAAATAAGGGGCTGATGCCCCTATATCGCTCAGTGTCAGTTTATTGGGTTGCCTATATTACGATCGCCCTTGGGGCTCTTACGTTTGTTAATAATATTGATACATTTGTTAGTAACAATATAACACAAAGTACAGGCCGTATAAGGAGCACTGATTCAGTTATTCATTCAGTTTTCATCTAATTCGTTTTATTTAACTAAACGCTACACTGGACCTGCAATATGACAGCATTGCAATTAGCAAATCGCCCACACAAGTTCTAATTTGTAACCACGCCATCAGGAATAGACCCCATGAAGCCAGACTTCATGCTTGAAGACCTGTGAGCGTCATTGTGTTATTCAGAGGAAATCCCGTCAATAGACTTCAGCGGGCTGAAAAACACTGGCGTAGTCCCGACTGAGCCCCCGGTTTGTATTCTGATGAGTCTCGATTTGAACTGGTTCTAAATACGCGAACAAGAGCTCGGAGACGGTCCAGAAACCCAGAACGCGGCCACAGTTCAAGAAGTGCATAGACAGCCTGGTGGGAGTGTTATGGTTTAGGATGGTATCATAATTGGTGAAATAACCGACCTCGTTTACTTGGAACGGTTTTTAAAGGCAACTTACTGTCACTATTTCATTCTTGAGTTCGTTATGCTACCATTTGAACAACGAGTTCGTCCCCAGTTACAGCTGGTGGTCATCCTCATACAGCTAAAGAGGTACGTTGATGTCTAGAAGATCATGAAGTTGAGATTTTGCCATGGCCTTCGCAATCATCAGATCTCGACCCTATCGGATATTTATTGGACATGTTAGATAAACTTTTGACATAATGCAGTGTTTAATACGCGAGAATATTTTTTTGAGTGTCTTTTAACTCGATGGAATGATACTGAGCAGAATGACATTGAGTATTCCCCGAAGGTATAAGGCAGCCATAAAGGACCGATGAGGTCCAACATTATTCTGAAAAACACCAATTATTGATTTTTAACATTCAAAAAATGTCAGTTGTTTTCGCGCTTTTTACAAATTCTGTAGAATTTGTACAGGGGTTTTGGTATAACGTATTCTACGTAAAAAAAAAACAGTATTTTTGATCAATTCTTCTATTGGAACCTTTGGTGTGAAACACTAAACTTGAAGAGATATACCACTAAACACCAAATCAGTTTTTTTTAGAGAGAAGAGATTCAATAATCTCCTGATGATGCTAACATGGTTAACGAAACGTGCGTCGAGCAGTTCAAAAAAAAGTGATTTGGTGTTTAGTGGTAAATCTCTTCAAGTTTAGTATTTTTGATAAAAATTGAATCAAGCAATTATTGATTTGCAATTGATGTTTCATTTCTTGTCCCTTAGATTATTTTGATGTATATATCATGCACATCCTGGAACCCAATTCTTTTGATATAAAATCATTTAGCTTTGTAAATGGAAGACTTATTGAAAACTATCAAAAGTTCCAAAGCAAACAGAGTCTTATTAAATAATTGTGTAGTGTTTTGTTACAAAAAGTAGGTTTATTAGCATTTATTGCAATTATTTAGCGCCCAGACTTTCCTTCTAATGACATGTGATTTTTTTGTAGACCATCTCGTTTTTCTTTTGAAGAGAAAGACGTCAAAAGCTTTACTGTCGAGGAAGTAGCTGAGAAATGCGTCAAGATTCCCCTTTTAACTCGCTTCCTGTCAACTAGCGATGAAAAAATCTCCACCGACGTATCGGAGGGCTGGAACCCTTTGTCTCCCTTGAGTTTGGATTGTGAGACTGAGGTGGAGCGGCTTTTAAGCTCACGGTGTGGTTCGCACACGAGCAGTCGCTCTCACAGAACCGTAGACTCCATGACCAACGTCACTCGGATGACTGCCAGTTCCTTGGATTTCGTTAATAGTTCTAGTTCGGATAGTATATCGACCGTCAGCTCTGTGCCTAGTTCGGAAAACTCAGAACCCTCCGACGAGGACTACCAGAGTCAGTGGAACGACCTGTGGAGGGAGCACTACGAGAAAGAATATCTGTTTCAGTACAATCAGTTTATTGTCCGTGAGACAGCCGAGCTTCGAGAGAAAGGCAGCGATTCCGAAACCGTGGTGACGCTGGGAGACTTAATCGAAGGTTTGAAAATGGCGGAGGACGAGAACCAGACCGAGGCTTCGACGATGGAATCCATGGGTTTGCCTACCGCCTTTGGAAATGGACAAAAAAATTTGATGTCGAAAAGTATGGAGGGAGCTTCTCTAACGTGAGTTTCTCTCTGAAGGTAGATTTATTAATAACACAATAAATTAGTACATGTTCATATAGTACGAATAAAAGAATTTATTTTTACAGAAGTGTAATTAAGCCATTAAGCCAAAACCATTTTTTTTTAATGCTAAAAGAAATATAGGCATTATATTTTTAAAAACTTTTGTCTAAATAACGAAAATACCAGGGGCGATTAATGATACGAGACTCAACTTTGTCGGTATTTGTTTACCTATTTTTATCGGTGGCTGATAGCCGTGGTTCGGAACCCATGTTAAGCTATAGGTCCAGTCGCTAAATAGCCTTAGTTGCACATGCGCCTCTAACCGTAAATCCTTCCCTTTTCCCTTCTCTTTTGTCTTAACTTTGTTTTTTTAATGTTTATTAAAAACCAAAATACATTTTTAATAATATAATAATAAAACACATTTCCTTCTTGGAACTATCTCCATTGTTCTTTTTTAATTACTATAACATGTCATCTGTTTTTTTTTAGGAATCAGAAATTACCATCGTTCGAATCAGGCAGACAAAAGATCAGAGCCGCCATGGACCTGATAATGATGGAATTTTCGGAAGATTCCAATCATCACATGACCGGGGAAGTGGAATACCACATGAAACATATCAGGCATCAAAACAAACACCTCAAGTTCTCGAGGGAACCGAAGCACGTGTATTTTAACGAAGAAGGCGCACCGATAATGCCCAAAGACGACGAAACCAACGAAGTCATATTGTCAGCTCTCAGCGACAATTCCGAAGATGACAAGTCGGAGACTGAATCAGCACAGAAAGTGGAGGAAGTAACGGTTTCCGCACCTCTGAAACGGAAGAGGAAGAAGAAGAAAAAGAAGATTGTGTATCCGCCGGAAATGAAAGCCGATCACAGGATAAGAAAGTACTGGTGCAGGAGGTTCTCGCTGTTTGGACGTTTCGACGAAGGGATCAAACTAGATGAAGGTATTGATGGGTTGAAACTAAGTTTAAATGTTCTAATTTTTTTTTTCTCTTTAGAAAGCTGGTATTCGGTGACGCCAGAAAAAGTGGCGAAGCACACGGCAGAAAGGTGTTCTTGCGATGTGATCGTGGACGCATTCTGTGGTGCTGGCGGTAATGCGATACAGTTTGCGTTCACTTGCCAACGAGGTATGTTTTTCTTTTTATTTTTTTGTATTCTTTCACTGCAATATATTTCCTCCCACTGTAATATTTCTTCTAGCCAAGTTTAAAGATAATCTTCAGAATTCATAGCGAATGTAACTGTAGGCCTAAATGGTATCCTATCTCGTTTAGTTGTATCTGTTTTTATTATTGTATTCTCATGTATTTTTCTTGATGTAAATTACTGAATACTGAATCATGTACATTTTGTTCATTGTGGAAAGTCTTTCAGGTTAATTGGTGTTCTTCAGACATTTCTTGCCTTTTTTGACAATCCATATCTTTTGCTGCGCTTCCCTATAAGAGTTTAACTGTTTATCATTATATAGACGAAAACAAGTTTCGATCTCCTGCAATTGTCACCTCCATCCGGGTCGATCTCCGGTTGCCCCTGATGTATAGTAGTTCTTTTGTCCTGCCACCGTGTCTTTGGTTAATATTTCGTCATCTGCGTTTTTGATCAATTTCTCTTTGGGCTTAAAACTTTATAACATTTTTTTAACATTACATTATATTAAACATTAAATATAAAGGCACCTGGAAGTCTATAAGAAAAAAAAGTTCTAATTGATCCACGGGGAAGAAATCAATATAAAAATAACATGGATCAATATAAAAATAAACCAAACACGATATTTTGTTATAGTTATTGCCATTGATATTGACCCTAAAAAGATTGAACTAGCGAAGAACAACGCTACTGTGTATGGAGTAGCAGACAAAATTGACTTTATCATAGGAGATTTCCTAGAATTATCCAAAGGATTGAAAGCGGACGCGGTGTTCTTGAGCCCTCCGTGGGGAGGTCCAGCCTACCTGAAAGAACAGCAATACGACCTGGAAACCATGCTGCAACCTGTCCCGTTTTCTGAGCTGTTTTCTTCGGCTAGCAGCATTTCCAAGAACGTGGCAGCTTTTCTGCCGAAAAACTCAAACACTTTTACGGTAAGTTTACTGAAGTATCTTCCAGGGTTCGCTTTTAACCGTTCAGTTGGATTTGCAGTTGGTACAGTGCGCCGGACCCGGAGGCAAAGTAGAGATAGAACAGGACTTCGTTAACAGCAAGCAAATCTCTATTTCCGCCTATTATAATGGCTTAATTAGGGAATAAAATTTATATATATAAAAAAAAGAGAATGAATACTTGTGTTCACCTTAAAACTATCGCTGTGATCACGCATAAAATGATTGGTAGGAATCATTAGACTTTTGGTTTAATTCTATCCTTAAAAACAACCTTGTGGAAAGATCTTTTTGAGAATCGCCTGGATGAGTGGAAAATGCATGTTTGAATAGAACTGACTTCACAAGTTCTATATTTGACTAAAATATAATGAAAAAAAACATCAACAATAGAAAAAAAGTCAAAATCCTTGTGAATCTGGTGAGTTATCATAAACAAATATGGACAGGGTTAAAGGACCTGCCATAACAACTATGGCATCCTATGGTCTTGAATTCCTCAAGTCCTCGTGAATCTCCAAAAAGACTTATTAACAGTTCTGCTTCAATTTTACAACCCTTTATTTCCCTATTTTTACTTTTCCCTGAATTCTTTTACAAGTTATTATTTTCTGTTGTTATATAGAATGGACAATAAATATAAATAACTGACCTTGTAACTCAGTCACTTTTCAGCAACACGTGATTTTTACCTCAAATTTCTTAAGCTGAGTCCACATCAATACAAATTTGCGTTGTGCGATCTGTATGTGTTGTATGGGGTGTACCTGTGCGGCAATGTAGGCACTCAGACTCACATATATTGTCCACGCACACAAACCACCCAGATAATTCACCACCAGATAATTCAAATAAATTGTTCCAGTAAATTCAATACAGGCAAAATTGTATTGGTTTGGACCAGGCTTTGTAAAAATCTACAAAATATAAATCTATCAGTTACTTATAGTCCACTTGGTACACATATTTCCTATTCCTCATCTATTTTAATAAAATTGACAATGTACTGATAAAATTACTGGATTTAACGGCTTTAAAATAAAACGTTTTATTTTAACAGTTTCAGATAATGTATATTTATAGACGATTTTATAGATAACCAAATATTGAGATGACATGAAAGTAAGTATTATTATTATTCACGTATGGGCCCTGGTGGACCACGCGAAGTACATTTAAAGGCGTTTGTTGTTAGCCTTCCTTTGCGCCCATACTAATTTCATTATTTCGCTATGAGCTTTTTTTCCTTTCATCAGACCAAGTTGTTCTAGCCTTCCTACATTTTTCTCTCTGGCCAACCTTCCAAACGTCAACCTTGTGTCTGAACTCTGAAAGTAAGTATAGTATAACAATGTAACATAAATTCCAAAATTTTCTAAATTGTCAATTTTTTTTCATGATACAAAAAATCTTATTTTTCCTGAAAGAAAATGAAAGATTTTAAGAGCACAAATACCCTTTCTGCTAATTTATTCTGTTTATATATTTCTTTGACAATCGCTTTTATTTGATTAGTATAAAATAATAACTTTGATAATTCATCTTTAAAAGAAATTAATTTCACAATATTGACATACCAGCCTAGTAAATTAAGATATATTTTCAGATTGTATATTGGTGGCATTGCAGTTTTTACAGAGGATAAAATTAAGTTGGCGATATTGACTGTCATCTCAGTTTGATGTAATAAATTTAACCAATGGTTATGTTGATTATTTTTCCTAGAAATGTTTGCTGCTTGTTTTCAATTTGTAAGTTCAAGAGCTGATTTTAGTTACCTAGTAAAATCCAAACTAAATATTAGCTTAATAGAATGGTGCCATTGAAATATCAAATTTAAAATTAATTAAGTTGGCAATATTGACATAATTGATGTCGATTTTCGTGTGACGGTCCTTTGTTGACTTTGCCGGTGTTTGGTTGGGTTTTTTTGTTTGGAGACGGTACAATTTTAATCACGATTGCGAAATTATCGACGAAAAACAGCGATAAGACAAAAGATCGCTTAACTTTACAGCTTGAGCAGTCATGGCTATGAATTCGTCTCAAGTTAAAGCGGCCCATCTTCAACAGCAACAACAAAACAACATGGCGGGTTCCGGAGGCACCGGATGGCCCAGAAGGAACAGTCAAAATTCAAACCAGGGAGAGAGTAAATTTAATAATGCCGTTGTGGCCCCTAGTACTGCGGCTATAAATAGAATTATCAATTTGTAAGTTTGTATTTTTTGTATACCATCATCATTAGTTCCTGTAACATTGTTATAAGGTATCCCTTAACAAACTACATTTTTGGCAACAAAGAGCCACTATTCGAGAAAGACCCTTCTGTTCCTGCCAGGTTTCAAAGAATGCGTGATGAATTTGAAAGAATAGGGATGAGAAGGAGTGTTGAGGGAGTGCTTTTAGTGCATGAACATGGTCTTCCGCATGTCTTGCTACTTCAGTTAGGCACAACATTCTTTAAACTTCCTGGTGGTGAACTGAATCCAGGAGAAGACGAAGTTGAAGGTCTTAAAAGACTCTTGACAGAGGTAAGTGGTACCTGATTTATTGAGCATTTTAGTGTTTTTGTAAGTATAAGTTAAGTACTGTTATTCTACAAAGAATTGAGAAGAATGTTACGATAGTTTTTAACAAGGTTTATATGATTACATGTGAGTAAATAAAATATTTTCTGTTACGTAACAAAGTTATAAAGTCATAGGAAAAGAAAAACAGATAATTTTAAGATAAGTTAGTTCATCTGCATTGTATGATTTTTTCTTTGACTTGAGTCTTGTACTGCAGCGTTGATAAAATGTTATTTCTACTATATAAGGAAGAATTGTGAGCCTAATTACAAAATGTTATTGCTTATTGTTAATCAAAAGATATTTGTAATTTAATCATAATTTTTTTCCTTAAAAAACAAAAAAAACACCTGAACCACGGTAGTCTTAAGTTATTTAAAAATGATGTTTCAAAATTAAAGTGATAAGAAAAAGGTGGGGAGTTTGAGTAATATGGTGGGTAAGTGTTTTCAAAATATTGGGTTAGTTTTATTGTAATGATTTTTAGAAATGATTGTTTTGTTTAGGATTTTGCTGTTTTTTTTTTTTAAATAAATTTTGGTGCATATTGGTTTTCTGTTTCTTTACAGGGTATTTAGTATTTTTGAAAGTGAAAGTGTATCCAAAATGTACCAGCATCTGCATTATGAATTTGGGTTTTTTTTATGAATTCACATTTATTAATTTTGGTTGATAAACCCTTAATTTTCACAGTTTTTGCTGCTGAGGGAAGCAGGAGTTTCTCTATGTATGTATATATACATATGGTGGATCATCTTGGATGATGTCCTTATCCCTAGGTTCTAAAACAAACTGAATTATTTGACAAAGTACAGGGTGATTCACCTATAAAGTAAAGATTTTTCCTCTGTACATGATGCTTAAATATTAATAAAGAATAGTCATAGACGTTGGTGAGATAGAGAGAGATAATATATATTGAAGTCAGTTATATTTTTATTTTGTTTACCTTGTTAATGTTAATGGGTCTAAAATATGGAAATTATGATGTTTATTTTATTAGATAATCAAAAATTCATGCAGCTTTGGGTAAGGAAAAGTAAACTAAATCCGTCTTAAAAAAAAAATTTGTTTTCCACAATATCATTTTTATTACGATTTTTTAAAACTATATAACCTAATACTTAGGTATATTGTGGTTTGAGTTTTTTTAGGTCGGTCTTCTGCAGGAAGTTTTGAGTTTTCTTTGGAAATATCGGGTTGATGCCAAAGTTCGTCCTGTTTTTGACGATTGCATCGCAAAACCGAACTATTATTTACTTCAGATATTTAAAATTTATAACTAGTCTTTTGTCCAGTGATTTCATCTTCCATAAAAATATTTTTGAGGGGTATGAATGTTCCCGATGGTCAGACTGTAATATAAAGTTCATGAATTTTTTTGGTTACCTGATAGGATAGATCGATCATACAAATAAGAAGAATGGAAATGATACTGGAGATTTGTTTGAAAATATTTACTCACTCTCAGATTCTCAATTCGTGCAAGTTAAAACACCATTGAAATTTTTAATAGCTTGTATAATAAATAAATAAATTTTGTAAAGATTCTTTAGATATATTTTCCTGATGTTTATGGATGACGATGCCGTTGTATTATTTGAAGTAAATCTTGTATCACTTTTAGCAGATGTAAAATTGTATGATGTAAAGACGAAAGTAAAATAAATAGTACGGAAAATTGCGTTTAATCGGGAAATGTAACTAGAAAAAATACAGAAAATTGTGAAAGGCACAAAATTTCATGGTTCCGCCCCTTTTTCTATGGCATGTTCCAGACCCTTGGCCGATTGGACGGCGTCAAACAAGAATGGCACGTCGAGGACATTATAGGAAACTGGTGGAGACCCAATTTCGAGCCGCCGCAGTACCCTTACATTCCGCCACACATAACCAAGCCCAAGGAGCACAAACGTCTATTTTTAGTACAACTTCAAGAAAAGGGTATTGTATTCTTGTAATTTTGTAGTAATCTCTGTATCGGTTGTTTGGATCTCTAAGAAGATTGTATTTTTTTTTCGATTTTTTTTTTACTTTGGTTTTACTTTTCTCTTTTGGCGTCACAAAATGACATCAGACCCAATGCAAAGTCTATTTTGGATAATAATAAGTTTCAATTTGTGGAGTTTAAGGAGAGAGTAAGTTATATCAATATAATTTATGTGAATCAGCTTCTGTTTATTGTGCCTTTTCTTAACTTGTAGAACGGGCGTACAGATAAGTAATGTCGTTTTTTTTATCCCACACAAAATTTTATCTTATTTAGGAATTAATATAGTTTTAATCTACACTCTCATGTCCGTCAACAAACTTTTTCTTAAAATTGATTTAATTTTGTTAAGGTAGTACTGTCAGTTATAGAATTACTGTTGGAATGAAATTAAACTTGGCATATTGT
Organism: Cosmopolites sordidus; assembly: GCA_031761425.1. Classification (NCBI taxonomy): domain Eukaryota; kingdom Metazoa; phylum Arthropoda; class Insecta; order Coleoptera; family Curculionidae; genus Cosmopolites; species Cosmopolites sordidus. Next base: position 625,533 of record JARFXV010001587.1, read on the forward strand.
AATGAACCAGTTACATTTTTAAAGAACTGCAGAGAACCATCAAAGAAACAAAAAATTGCCTTTACCTTATGAGAAATTGCAGATTTTATTTTATTTCACAAAAGGTACTGTTCAGATTACAATGCAAGTGGTATAAATGGAAAGAAAAAAAACGGACTTTTTGATTACTCACAAATCGAGCTTCACAGCGTGTGATAAGAGTTACTAATTAAGAAGAATGTTAATTACAGGTGGCAACGCTGTCAAAGTAGTTATGACGCGCGCGAGATTTAAACATACATCGAATGCGATATATGGAGATATCAGTGTCATACACATTTTTTAGTACAAAACCTACCAAGTACTGTTTATTAATACAGTTACATTTATTACATAAAGTAACATATAATAAAGTATATAGTATTATATAAATAAACATTAATATTGAAAATTTTTTAATTATTTTTTTCTTTATTTTCGAAGTAATTGAAACTAAATTTTTTTTGGATTTGGTAACTGTTAAGCACTATTTTCATCTTTATCTAAAACTTGCACTATACCAGCATACTTATTTGTTTTATGTACGTTTTCAAGCATTTCATAGGTCACATTTGCAGCAGCCATTTTTTTTTCTTCATACCTGTAGATGCACAATCTTTCAATATGTGTAGTTCTTTATGTAGCATTAGGCCAATATTTCGAAAAAAAAAAATAAAAAAGTTATTGAAAGCATCATCCCAATTCAGAAAAGAACCAAGTATGATCTCATATTTCGAGTGAAGCAGAGTTACTGTAAACATATTTCTATCTCTTTTGCTTTTACGCGGCGTTGCCAAATATAAATACTACGGAAATCAAATAACACAGAGCACCCATTTGGTACTTGTGGTACCGACTGCACTACCTTAAATGTTCCATTGATATGAAAAGATCTGATGGTGCAACATCAGAAGAATATGGCGATATGGGGTCTTGTCAATGAAGCCAATGAGTCACTTGGTCACTATTTTAAAATGGTGTCACTTTTCCCACTATTTTCGAAATTTGGTCTATTGTCACTATGTCAGAGCTCAGAAGTGGTTAGACTAGGGGACAAATATGTACCGCGACTCGCTTACTACGGTAAACTCGCGTAGGTAGGGAACAAATTTGTCCAGCGCGAAATCATTTTCAGTATATGGTGTGCAAGATTTAGTTTGGCCTTAGATTGTTTTAAGTCTATGGTAAATGTGTACAATACAATTTTCTTTCATCTAGTATCGCTAAAATGACGAACTTGAAGGAAAAGGAAAAAAAAAATACTTTTAAGTTCAGTTTTTCGTTATGCATAGTTTTGTGGCATAAGCTTTTATTAGATATTTATTTATTAAGATATTTTTGACCCTCTAAAGCGTTGGTCATCCTGAGTCTTGTATTACCATACTGCTGATTAATATCTTTTCAAGTAATTTGTCTTTTGTAATCTAGACGTTTTTTGAATCAAAGCTATGTTTAATCTATCAAACTGAGCTCAATAATATTCAACACTCACGGTTTCATCCTAATGAAGTGGTGAATAGTGATAGGAACACTTTTTGGACTAGGCAAAGATGGTTTTCTTGGTGTTAATCATCGTTTTTTATGTAGATTTCTGTGTAGAATCCACTTTTAATCTCCAATAATAATTTATCGAAGAAAAGAATATCTGCCTGGACAGCAAAAGTGCATTGCCGATGGTTTCATGTTGAATTTTGTTTTCAATTGAAAGCAAATATGACACCCACATTCATTCTTCTATTCTTTTGACTTGTTTTAAACACGTTCGTATTGTGGACCATAAAGTTTTAAGGTTTGTGGCTAATACTTGAATGGTAAATTTGCCATCATCTTCAATTTCAGCCGACAACAGATCTTGATCAAACTCAACACGTCTTCCAGATTTTATAGCGTTGAAAAGATCACCCTTTTTAAATTGTGTAAACCAATGCTGACATGTTCTAATCACCAAACCACTAGGATAAACAACATTAATGACATTGTTCTGTGTTTGGAATTCATAAAGCATCAAATGTCAAATAAATGGAACTTATCCACACTGTGTTCTTCCATCCTTACAGGGTTCACTTAATTATTTTTAAACTTCAACAATTCGCACATTAAATATCCATGTATTAAGTTAAATTATTGTCAGTAGATTGAAATATTTTTAAAATTTGAAAGAAACGACATTACTTACAAGTGCACCTATTAGTAAGTTAAACTAAAAAAAAAATGTACTTTTAAAGAAAAGACCGTTTATTTCTATCATTTTAACTGTATATTAGCAACCTGTTTAACACCTCAAGGTATCCCATTTTAACCTCATTGAAATTATCAAAAGTACAAGATCTAGGCTGTATGCTAGATCTGGTCCGCGGTTTGACTGTTTTAGAATCAGCTCAAAGTCGAATACAACTTAATAACAGTGTTTTATTAATGGTTCGGATCTTATAAACCACTTTGATTCGTTTTAGTTTAATAGATATAACATTTGTATGTAAATGCATTAAAAAAAAAAATAAAACGTTGTTGAGCCTGGTTTCATTTTGTGACTACCACAACATAGGAATTTAAAAAGTTTGTGTATTTATAATAATGCCATTTAACTCTAAGCAAGTCTGTTTTTATATTAAAAGTCTTTTTAAAAAACCTTGTATATAGTTGGTCGAGTTTGTATATAAGATGAAAGGACTTTGAACAGGTCCTTTTTTAACATTTTTGTAGATACTTTTCTAGGGTTTTAAAACATGTATATTCTCTGTTTACTATGTTAATTTTATTTCTTACGCAAAAGATATGTTGAAAAAAGTTGTTATATTTTCTGGACTTGCTCACGATAATTTTATATTTTATATACACAATGTATCTTTTAGAGTTTTACGTGAATTTATATGGTAATTATGTTTTTGTCCAAGATTGTACTATTACTTTGTTTTGATGGGCCTTTATGGTTTCTGATTGATTTTTTCACGATTTACAGCACTGTTCGCAGTTCCGAAAAACTACAAGTTAGTGGCAGCGCCGCTATTTGAACTTTACGACAATTCGCAAGGGTACGGACCGATAATATCCTCCCTGCCTCAGGCTTTATGCAGGTAAGATTAAAAACCAGATGGAAAATTTGTGATTTGTTTTGTTTGTCATACATTGGTAGCTGCAATTATGTAATCCTGATAGTTTAGGTGCTAAATAGAACTGACCTATAAAAAAAAACCCAAAGTGATTTTTTTTCCTTTATTTGGGTTTTTCGCCACTATCTAAAACTCAAAAAATATCAAAAATACCTGTTCTTGTGTAAAGAAAAATGAAAACCCCAAATAAAGGAAAAAAATATATGAACACACCACAATCATTCAGACATTACGAAGTGATTTTTATTTACATACTTCTTTAATGAAGCAATAGCATGATTATCTCATGTTCTATATATTTTATGATTTTGAATGTGGTGGTATAAGTCACCAATAAAGCACAAATTCATTCAGTAGTCATTTATGGTGTGAGATGTGGATCAGAAGAAATTATTGCAGTATATGAAACAAGACTACTGAGAAAAATTGTTCGTGCTACAAATAATAATGCAAATTGCAGGATGAGGACTAAACTGATACAGCTGTTGCAAGAAATAATCTGTATTTCTTCATGATATTTGTGGAACACTTAGCAACAACCTGTATTATTCCATGATGAAACTAATACCGAATGCTTTATATATTTAACTTGTACGTTTTATAAATTACATCTTTAACAATAGTTTTTTATTTGCAGATTTGAATTCGTTTATATATGTTCCCAATGAGGTACAAAATAAGAAAAATCCTCAGGAACCACGAATGGTACGTTAAAATCCGGTTTTATTATTATTTTTTTTTTACTCTATTACCTTTTCGTTTTCAGATTAATATGTACAGTTCTCCTCCAAAGCAGCATCAAATGACACAAGAAACACATGCCACCACGTAAATGTCCTTTAGTATTTAGGCTGTAGATTAAGATTTAATTAATTGTGGAGTGGTACAAAAGTATTCTTGGAAATTTTTTGATTTTTCCAATTTTGTAAATTTTATTAATTCATCTTAGTTGAGTTTTCCACCAAAAAAAAACTGTTAATACATGCCTATTTAAGGCGCTGACTTGGGTTTTTCAGTGATATATTAATTTATCAATTGTAATCCTTCATTTTTATGTAATGAGGGGGTTTTTTTTAGTAATTTTAATTAGATATAGATCAGTAGAGAAATATCAATTGGAAGAACATTGAATTGTAATAAAAATAATAGATTTAAGTTGTAAATTAATTTCTATTCTAATAATATAATAAATAGTCTATGTTTGAATTGTTTTTTTTTTCTTGTATTAATTTTGTAATTTAATGTTGCCTAATAGGGTTTTACTCTGACGCCATCTGTTTATCAATAGCTGAAATATTAATAGTTCTTATCTTACCGCCATCTACTGGCTGGTAGCTAAACAATCCTAACTCCCAACGGAAAAACTGAAATGCAATGTAATAGAGAGAGAACCGAGAACTTGCCTCTTCCAAAAAATAATTTTTTTAATTGCGTTAAGGGAAAACAGATTTTTTTGTGGTGCAGCGGATTTTTTATGGCATGCCGCGGTTTTTTTGTGATGCCGCGGATTTTTTGTGGGTGCCGCGGATTTTTTGTGAAGCCGCGGATTTTTTATGTATGCCACGGATTTTTTATGATGCCGCGGGTTTTTTGTGATGCCGCGGATTTTTTTATAGCGTGCCGCGGATTTTTTGTCGATGCCGCGGATTTTTTATGTATGCCACGGATTTTTTATGATGCCGCGGATTTTTTGTGATGCCGCGGATTTTTTTATAGCGTGCCGCGGATTTTTTGTCGATGCCGCGGATTTTTTATGTATGCCACGGATTTTTTATGATGCCGCGGATTTTTTGTGATGCCGCGGATTTTTTTATAGCGTGCCGCGGATTTTTTATGTATGCCACGGATTTTTTTATGAATGTCGCGGATTTATTGTCGATGCCGCGGATTTTTTATGTATGCCACGGATTTTTTTATAAGCGGATTTATTGTGGTGTTGAGATGGTAATTTTTTTAAATAGCGTTAACGGAAAAAGAGTTTACGGTTAAACTAATTTTTGAAGGGGTGATGCCGCGGATTTTTTATAGCGTGCCGCGGATTTTTTTGTGGATGCCGCGGATTTTTTATGTATGCCACGGATTTTTTTATGATGCCGCGGTTTTTTGTGATGCCGCGGATTTTTTTATAGCGTGCCGCGGATTTTTTATGTATGCCACGGATTTTTTATGATGCCGCGGGTTTTTTGTGATGCCGCGGATTTTTTTATAGCGTGCCGCGGATTTTTTATGTATGCCACGGATTTTTTTATGAATGTTGCGGATTTATTGTCGATGCCGCGGATTTTTTATGTTTGCCACGGATTTTTTTATAAGTGCCGCGGATTTATTGTGGTGTTGAGATGGTAATTTTTTTAAATAGCGTTAACGGAAAAAGAGTTTACGGTTAACTTAATTTTTGAAGGGGTGGTAGTAGTTCTCTATATTAGACACTTTCAGCAAATGATAATTTACAAACAGAATGTATGTATGGGTGCCGCGGATTTAGTGTGATGGTAATTTTTTTAAATAGCGTTAACGGAAAAAGAGTTTACGGTTGATTTCATTTTTGAAGGGGTGGTAGTAGTTCTCTATATTAGACACTTTCAGCAAATGCAAACTTTTAATAGATCTGAGCTCCCTGTATAACGTTAACGGAAAAGGGGTTACGGTTGGGTCGATTTTTCTAGAAGTGGTAGTAGTTGCCCATATTAGACAATTTTAGCAGTAGGGATATATATTAATTTTTTCATAATTGTTGCAATAAAACACTAATTTAATTTTAATTTGCTTTTATTACTAATTGTTTCAGAGAAAATTATTTACAATCTAAATTGCACTTAATTCTTTTATATAAATATTAATAAATATTATGTTAAAAAGTGGTAGAACAAATTAAACATTTCATATGCAAAAAATCAATTCAAAGTACAATAAATTAAATTTTTTAGTTAATTAAAGTTTTATTTAAAGACTGGTTCAAAATCAGAATAACAAACAGTTTTAATATCGTAACAAAACACAAAATAATCTTTAATGGAAGATTTTTTTTTAATTATGTACAATTCCATTACTTTTTTTTATTAATACATATTTTACAGAATATTAAAATTATAAAGCCCAGCCGCTGCCATCACCAGTTAAACTAACTAACAAATTAACTGGAATATATCAGAATCATATCCCATGTTTTTATCTGACTCTGCTAGGGTTTATAACAGTAATAATAAAAACCAATAAATACTCCTCTGCATAGAAATAACAATATTAATTTAATAAATTTTCTTTTCTACCAGCGAAAAAGAAGACTGCAATTTGGCTGAAAGAATTTTCAGTTCTGTTTTCCACTTTTGTACATCAACACACTGTTAGTTTTATTTCCCGAAAACATCAAAAACTATTTGTAGGTATTTCGTTAAAAAATCTACTGCAACTGCGCTACTTGGAAAAGATTGAAAAAGGGGGGTCATCACAGAAAGTTGCACCAAATGAGCAGCATTTAATGTACAAAAGTGAAGTTTTACCTAAAATATCTTTGTTAAACCGATAGGGAGACGAAGCTGTTGTATTGGGAAATGTTCCTTTTCAGTATGTCGGCGCATGGTCCTAAAACTCGTTCAAAACTATGGAAAAGAAAAAAAAATCAGTAAATTCTGATCAGAACGTACAAAAATTACAACGCAAACATATTAAAGAAGTCCTTGTATAAGAAGTCCTTGTATAAAGAAGTCCTTGATAATTTAATTGTATATAAAAGTCCTGTGTCTTGAACATAAGTTTATGAAAAAATAAACAAAGAGGGTTTAAATTACGTAAGCCAGCCATTTGTCTACCGCCGCACGCACCCCTACCAAAGGTACCGAAGTTGGTACTTTTACCAAATCGACGTTTAGGGCTTCGATATTATGGTAACGTCTAGACCAGGCCTTCTCCTCTAAAACCTCCCATAGCCAATAGTCCGGCAGATTGAGGTCCGGACTTCCTGAGAGTCCATCTTTTGCAGCGATTAACTCATGCAAACTGGCCTCCAACCAATGCTGTGTGGATTTAGCCTTTTGGGCGGGTATTGAATCTTGCTGGAAGATCCAATGTTTTTCTACAGAAAAGGTGATTTCCTAATCAAAGCATCTCCGAAGCAGGATAATGACCTGTTTCTAATTTTTTTTCTGCGGCTTCCCGAGAACTATTAGAGTAAACGCTGTCATTTTGCCCAATGAATTTCTCATCAACAGTGAAAATCACCTGTTATAAATATTTTCCAGCGCACTCCATTTGCATGACGGTCAAGTTACGCCTTCGCTTTCTTGGTTCTTATGTAACGAAGAACTACTTAAAGATATGAAGGTATGTCATATCATTGTTAAATTAAGATATCTCATTGAAGAATATGACTGTAAACTATTTTGTGTTAAGGGATCAGCCATTAGAGAGAAAATTATTGCCAAAGGAAAGTAAATGTATTGTTTTATAATTTCTAAAAAAAACTAATAAATAAAGAAATGAACAGAAGTTAAGGATGTTATTAATAAACAATTCTTGTTACAACTTATAGGCCAAATCCATTCGCCTGTTACCATAACTGCTATAAAGGCAAACATTATAGAATAAAGGTTTTAGCAAAGTTTTAAAGGCAAAAAAAATAATTCCCTAATATTTAAACGTGATCCATTTCTTAATATTCAGCATCAATCTGAAAATGAGCTATTTGTCTTGCTATAATCCAAAATAAATAAAAACGATTAACGAGTTTCAAAATTACGATTAAGTAAAACGTATACTTTCACAAGCGCCATCTCTTAGAGAATAGTAGAACATAAGACAAACTTTACATACGTATTATAAGACGACACTAGAGTAACTCGTATTGCGCGCCATCTTTTAAGCAATAGCATAACACAGCATAAAGTTTTGGTATGATCTACGAGATGACATTACTGAGATAGTCGTTAAAATACTTAATATTAAAAAAACATGAGGTCGAATAGTCTACTTACCGGGCCCTGTCTAGTTTGACACACTTCAGAGGTCCGTTGGCCACAACGGTGGCTGCTCGAGGTCTGTCCAGCAGTAGGGCGATTTCTCCGAAGTAGTCGCTGGGACCCAAACGACCTACCTCGACCGGCTCGCCGCCCTCGGCCTGCTTCTGTTTGACGGTGGCCGTGCCATCGACGATGATGTAAAAGTCGTCGCCTGGCTCTCCTTGTCGCACGATCATTTCACCGTCCTCGAAACTGACCGGTTCCAGAGCGTCGGCGACCGTGAGCCGTTCCCACTTGTCCAGGTTCTCCAGGATGGAGACACGGGAGAGGAACTCCTCGTACATCTTTCGTTTCCGGATGGTGGAACCCATGAGGATGCGTCGGTAGGAGTCCCGATCGATACCCCACAGTTTCACGTCGGTTTTCGCTTTGACGGTGGCGGCACGAGGCGTTCCATAGATCAAGGCCAGTTCACCGAAACTACCACCTTCGCCTATCGTTACTACCAACTCATTGTTAACGTAGACCTTAAAAAATGATCAATTTTTATAATGCAACCTTCGATGCGACACACTAAACTCGAAGAAATTAATCAACAAACACCAAATCACTGATACAGATTAAATTATCTTCTGATTATGCTAACATGGTTAGCGAAACGCGCGTCGAGAAGTTTAAAAATGTAATGTGGTGTTTGGTGGTAATTCTCTTCCAGTTTACTTAAAAAAAAAATTGAAAATGCACAGACTCTTAAAATCTAAAAAAAATATAGATAATATGGTGATTAAAAGGGGCCGAATGAGCGTTATTTGTTAAGTGATTAGCAACAGTTGATTATGGGAGATGGCTGGACTGTTTTTGGTAGAGAAAGAAAGAAGGCATCGAAGACGATTTCCGGCTAGGTCTATCAACTTCTACGTAAATTCTCAACTTACCTCAACTTCCCCTTGATCGATGACGTAGAAATTGTCACCCTCGTCCCCCTGTTGGATTATTACTTCCCCCGGGAGGAAGGTAACCGGGAACATGGCGTCGAAGATATCAGAACGCTCGTTCTCGTCCAGATGGGAGAAGAGGACGTTTTTCGATATGGCCTTGGAGAGGGCGGCCATTGTCTTGTAGTCTTTGGGCACCACCTGAAAGGAATTAATCAGGGTAATCCGTAAGATCGTGTGATATTTCAAATAATATTTATCAAGTTAATTAAGACATTTAAATAATGAAGGACGGTCAAGAAATTTATATCTATTGGGTTGATCCGTAAGTTACCGCCGTTTTTATATTAAAAATGTTTACTAAAAAAGCAACAATTATAACAACAAATTAATCAGTAATGTATTCTCAGTTATAGTTCACGAACTGCTTCTACCTATTGATCAATCTATTGATGCCGTTTCGTTAGAAAGCGCCAGACCTGGATTCGAAGAAATTGTTAAGTCCGTTTTTGATGTCCTCATCATTGGCGAAGGTTACGCCCCTCATTTGGTTGGATGGCGAGCGGAACATCTGATAATTAATTGGCGTAAGATCTGAAGAGTACGGTGGATGCGAAGGAATCTCTCTTTCGAGATCGTTCAGGGTCTTCTTGACGATGTTTGCTGTGTGAGGCAGTGTATTATCGTGGAACAAGATGACTTGATCGAAGTTTGTCGATCGGGTCTTTCAGTTTGCCACCAAACCCAGATTATGTTGAGATGGGGATTTTGCTTAACTCTCGGTTTTGGCATGACTACTGTAGCCACCTACCTCTTCATTTACTTCATATTGATATAGATATTCTGTACAAGAATAGTTGCTAGTGGTGGTGTGCTGGTCGGTGTCGGGCGAGCTTTTGAGCAGCTTTGTTGCGGAGATTTCTTTTGTTGTCGTCGGTTAGTTTGTGAAGTACCCAGACTCCGAGTTTTTGACGACAATTGCAAGATTTTCAACATTTATTATAATTTTGTTAGTTACTTTGTAATTTGTATTTAATTTAGAGTTGATATTTTAATTGTTATAAAGGGTTAAATTGTAAACATTTTTCGCTAAAGTAAGGTTATGATGTTTAATTGCAATCTGGCAACGGGGCAGTCAAAATATTGATCACGTGCTTAATGACGTGCAACTGTTTTTATTTTGTACGAGCTACAGATCGTTTGATTCGCAAAAACGAGGCTGTCTGTGTGTGGTCCGTGGCAAATATCGGCCAAATCCTTGATGCCCAAAGCAGAGGTCGAACCAATACCAATAAGATTTTATTGATATTTCTTCTGCCTATTTATATAGGAAGGCAATAACCATACAAGTCACGCGCTTACAAACGACATCATTAGTTATACGGGGGATGAGCCTAGTACGACACATCAGGTTGATAACATTTTATCAGGGCGAGGGCTCCCTATAAGTTTTAAACGTTAGATAGATGGCGGTAAAAAGCAGCTTCCTTTCTAGGAATTTCCCCTTAAATTTCAATCTGGTATTAGATTTAGATGTCTTTTGACAGTCTTTGAAAGCAGATAAGTTTAATATTTTCGCTATCATGAAAAAAAAAACGAATTTTATGCGTTGATCGGTGGCGGTTGAAGTGGTGTTGAAAAAGAAAAAAAAGCCGCAGAAGGCAAAAAAGTTTCAATCATAACCACTGTTTTATGAGATTAGCAAAACATTATCTTTCATCGTTTCTTTGGAAACAGGAAAAATTATTACAGGAGAGTATAATGCTGCATTATAGTTCGTAAAAAAGCCCTCATTCGGCGAAGAAAAAAATAAGAGCTGTTTCACAACGATAATGCAACCGTCCAGTCGTCCGCGGTTGCAACCGCGAAATTGGTTAACTTGTATCACGAGTTGATGCCGCATCCACCCTATTCTCCGGACTTAGGCCCCTCCGACTTTTTTCTCTTTCCAAACACGAAGAAAAGAAATCCCTGACTGGAAAAAAATGCATCAAACGAAGAGATCATCGCTGAAACTGAGGACTGTTTTGCAGAGTACGGAAAATCGTACGGTTTGGAAGGTATATAAAAGATATACAACTATGATCCCGCCGTTTTTTCATAGACGGCATGCAATACCTTTGGGCATCTTGTAAACATAACCCCATCGCACCAGTAGTCGATTTATGTTTACGTCATAAAGTCGTGAGTGGTTTCAAAGCTTCAAGAGCGGTGATTTTCACGTTGAAGACCGGCATAGCGGTGGAAGAGCGAAAGTTTTTGATGATGAAGAATTAGAGGCATTGCTTACTGAAGACTCGTGTTAAAGTCAAGAAGAGTTGGCAAGATCATTGGGAGTGACTCAATAAGCAATTTCAAAACGACTCAAAGACCTGGGAATGACCTAGAAAAAAGTTGGAGCCGAGAAATGTTGAACGCCGTTTGTTTGCTTGTGAGCAGTTGCTTGAAAGGCAAAAACGGAAGGCGGTTTCTAAAAGGCAAAAATCGCAAAAAGGCAAATAATCACAGGGGATCGTTATCGAACGCAATTAATCCGTTTGAGCCGAGCAATTGAAAGACAAAAGGCTGCAATACAGCGAAAGAGACGATCAAGTTGTTTTGCAGCATGAAAGCACTTGGAAACGTTAAAATGGGAAGTCCTACCCCACCTGCCGCACTCTCCAGACGTTGCTCCCTCTGACTATTGTATTATATTCTGTGATCATTATATGTTTTTTAAATTTTCAATATTGTAAAGTCGTTCCTAACATAGCTCTTTCCATGGAATGAATGTGTTTTTGTATGACCAAAAATAATTTACCAACCGAATACGTGCTACAGAATTATAACAGTCATTTTTTACCTTTTTGACATAACTGGTGGCGTCTTCTTCTGTGACCGGTTCAGCGGAAATGCCTCCTCGCCTCCGCACTGGACCCTGGGCTTGTGACGGTAAGGGCGACAGGTCCTCCGTATCTTCCGGAGATTGGGCCTGATTCTTGGCATCCAATGCTTGTTCCTAGAAAGAAATAAAAAAATTTAATTAGACGAATTAGCCAACTCTTTCAAATTATTCAACTCCAAAAGTAAAATTAAATTGTCTTTATTTTTTTTAATGCAAAAACAATAATACAACAGTCTTCATGATTACCCAGGGTGTACAAGTTTAAATGATCCTGACCCGAAGAGAGAAATCTAAACAAAATTTCTATAAGTACATCAGGAGAACAAGGTGGATGAAGAGGTAATGCCTTTTCATCTTCATTCTTTGATGTTATCGCGTAGTGTAGTCTTGTATTCACCACTGATGGATAAAAGATGGGTGGATGGATAAAGGAACTAGTCCAAGAGAACAGAACTGTCTAAGAAGGGAACATAACTGTCCAAGAAAGGAACTCGAACAGTTGTACAAGGATCTGAATATTGTGGATTATGTGAGGGTTCAGAAAAAGAGGTAGAGCAGGTAAAAAAGGAAGCTGAAGAACAACTGCACCTCTATCGACTGCTGAAGACCCATCCAGTTACAGGTGAAGATTGAAGTATCACTACAGGAAAAATTTCAGTCAAGTTTGTCATACTTTTCCCTGATTTAGAAATTTTATTCGAATCGTTATTTTAGCATGTGAAAAAAATGTTATTTTAATATTTACACAAATAACGTTTTTATTTTCATTTAATTCAAATGATATAAAGACGAGTAAAACCTGCAAATTTTTAATTGAAACAAAATGTATAACATTTTTCAGAAAAATCCGCGACGAGATATCTACATGTCGAGAGAATTTTGACGGTTTTAATAAATGAAAATTTGACTTGTTTATTAAAAGGATTTTTACTTTTTGATTTGCAGAAAATTTACCTTGTTCGTTAGTAGAATTTTCACTATTTCATTATTAAACAAATCGCATTTTTATTTGGAAAATTTCACTTTTTAAAATGTGACGTTTCACTAATTCATAAATTGGACATTTTTATATAGTCAATATTCAGTACGAATTAGTAGATTTTTACCAATTCTGTTTTACAGAGTATCGATCGAATGGGTCATCAGGAGGGTGTAAAAACCGTTTTGTGCCTCACAAATGTTTCATTTCGTGGCGGAATAGAGACGGTTGGATCTGCTTATTTTTCGTTTTGTTTTTTTACTGCGAAACGGAAAATCGAGCGAATGCGATCGATTTCGCTTATACGGTTTCGCGCCAAAGAAAAACTACTTAACTTGATGATAATTAAAAACCGTGCCGTTTGTGGGACGGTGTATTTTTAGGTTTGCCGCATTCCGGCCGCCTGTTTCCCGTCGTCGAAAATAGACGGACTTTCGTATAATTTGTCGCAGGAATACCGATTCATATCTGTTGCATGCCAAACCGGCCAGTTTGTTGTTATATTTTCCCTACGTGTATATGGAAAATAGAAGAATTATAACAAGCCCGTTTTACGCACTTCAAAGGGTTCACTCACTAATGTGATTTCCAGCGAAAAGTTTCCCAAAACGTTTTGGCTTCTACTAAATAAAGTTGTTTATTTCTTGAGGTACCTCAAAGCTTCCAGAGCCCATGGCGACCTTAAAAGTTCTAAATTCTCTAGACTTCTATCTATCATGTACGAAATATGTTCTTCGGTAGCGATTTCCAAATTGGTAGGCGCCTAATATAAAAAGAAGCACGAAAAGCTTAACAGAAATGTAATGTATATATATTAGACTATTAGTCCGAGAGTACACCCGATCCTTTGTGTCCCGTTTGTTGGGAACGTGCAGACGTTTCGCCAAGGCCACACTTGACATTCTCAATGCTTGTCTGAAGAGTCTTCAGTGAAAATGAGGTCATAAAAATAGAGCCATAAAATGTATAAAGCAGTGAATATTGTTTCTTCAGGCTTTGCTGTTAATTTATTGACACGTTTTATTTATTCCAAGCGTTGGAATTTAAAAAATAAATAAAAACCAATCCTTTCACAAAGGCCGTGGACCTAGAAGAAAAACGAAACCTCATAAACACAGGCAGATTGTCCGAATTTCAAAAAACGACCCATTTAATTCGTCTACCGAAAATAAAAATGAACTGAGGTTAGAAATAAGTTCAAGAACAATTCGAAGAATACTTCAAGCAAGTCACTTACACGATACGGTCTGAAAAGTCCCTTTGCTATCCGCTAAGCATGTAAAACAACGTTTAGGCCTCTTTCCCACTATCTACCCCACGCCACACTAAGTACACAGGAGTAGATGGAGGTTTAGGCCCCTTTCACACTATCCACTCCACGCCACGCCACACCAAGTACACAGAAATAGATGGGGGTTTGCACACCTATCCACGCCACGCCACACAATTATACTCAGCCACAAGGGTTCCACTTGAGATCAACAGCAGGTCGGCGCCACATGCACGCAACTCCCATCCACGCCACACCACCCAAAATTCTCTTTTTTTTTTCCTTCGCCTTCTTAACCTTCGAAGGACAATTAAATTCATGCCAGCCAAATCTTCAGTCGAATAGCCCATGACGATAGCAAAAACAGACTGAACAGAAAAGTTTCACTTTTCAAGTGGATAAGGTGATGATGGAAAGTTGATAAGTGTAAAATGACGAGTGGTGTGGTGTGGCGTGGCGTGGACAAGTGTGAAAGGGACCAATATGTTGACACGTGGTGTGGAGTGGCGTGGCGTGGATAGTGTGAAAAGGGCCTTACACACCTATCCACGCCACACAATTAAACTCAGCCACAAGGGCTCCACTCGAGATCAACAGCAGGCGGGCGCCACATGCACGCAACTCCCATCCACGCCACACCACCACTTGTCAACAGTAGGCCTGAAAGAACCAATGGGCTCTTTCATACTCTGCCACGACCCATCCACCCCACAATCTAAAATTGAGTGTACTCAAAATTCTCTTTTTTTTCCCTGCGCCTTCTTAACCTTCGAAGTACAATTAAACTCATGTCAGCCAACTCTTCAGTCGAATAATCCATGACGATGGCAAAAACAGACTGAACAGAAAAGTCTCACTTTTCAAGTAGATGAGATATTGATGGAAAGTTGATAAGTATGAAACTACGAGTGGTGTGGCGTGGCGTGGACAAGTATGAAAGGGATCAATATGTTGACATGTGGTGTGGAGTGGATAGTGTGAAAAGGGCCTTAAAGTTCATAAGAACAGTTAAATTGGTATGGTGAAGAAGGAATCAAGAAATAGCCCAATATTTTATGGAGCGATTCTGATGGTAGGCGATTTGTTAGAAGACCAGCCAATCAAGAATTATTACTAAAACATAGTATGGTGTGGTAGGAATTTACTGGATTAAAAAAATATATGAACCAAAATAAGTTTGGTTTTACATCCCCATTCTTCAGGAGTCATACTGCCTTTCGCAGAGGAAAATATACCGTTGGTATGGAAATATCAATAGGGTAATGATCCGAAACATACTGCTAGGAAAACGAAACAATTTCTTAGTGACAATAAAGTGGATTTACAGCCGTGGCCTTGTGAGCTTACTCAAGAATGGCGTGAGTAAACATAAAACGAGAAACAATCTTGAACTTTGGGAAATGATTAAAAAATAATGGTAAGCTAAACCATTAGAAATGTGTCAGAGATTTGTAAACTTTATACCCAAAAGATGCGCCGAAATAATAAAACACAAATGTCATAAAACGAAGTACTAAATGTTTGTGTTATTTAGTACTTTTGTTAACTGTTAAATAGTTAAGTATTGTGCGTGTTTCTGGGTTTGCTCTATTTTTATGACCACATTTTCAAGTTTTTACGTGTTTTTTCTATATTTTTGTTAAATATAACTTTTACAGTATTTTTTTAAATTTAAGTTTGATATTATGTTTTCCCTTTTTTGTGTTATGTATATTATACAGTTATTGTACTAATTACGTATGCTTTTTTTACACTGGTTGTGTAGTTTTGCGACACTGGTTGGCTACGAACACACCTTTTAGGAAATTATTGTGAAAAATAACAATAAAAACAGTTAATACAAAAAAAATTGATCAATTAGAATTATGACACTTCTTACTTCGCCGTTCACTTAACCTATAGCTGACATTTCCCGATAGAAAAAAAACTATAATTTTACCTGAGTAATTGATAAAATGGCACAAGACAAATATGGTAGCCATATCGACACATACCCACACCCACGAACGGGCGCGCCGCTCCTAGCTTGCCTCTCGAGACGCAATGCCGAGATAATTAATTGACTTGAAAAGGACCCCCGTTGCCCCCTCGATCGCCACCTTCACGACACCTGTTCGAAAAACGTTGCCAGAAACCGATTGCGAAAACGTCAACCAAGATTACCGCGGTGGTATCGCGACAACAACAGGAAAAAACCGACTCTTCGTCGGATTAAAAGCTTTTTCTTGTGCTCGGAGGAAGGCGAGAAAAGAACAACAGAAAACAATTGCTTTTGTAGAGGTTTATTTTGTCGTACGGTGATGTAAACAGGACGGACAGTTGTTTGTCCTAAATCTGTTAAGAATCGTTGCCAAATTTTTACAGGACGCGGTATTTTTAACGAAAAATTATGAGTTGGCTAAAATTGTACGATATATATATATATATATATATATATATATATATATATATATATATATATATATATATATATATATATATATATATATATATATATTGATGATTACTTGACTGGGGACGGGCTCCACCCATCCCTTCAATTGTAGGGCACATGTTTAGACTCTTCAGGGCTGCGACATGTGCTCTCTCGTCAAGAATAGGAAGATCCCATCCACAGTCAACAACCCATACTTTTGGCCGACTTCCAATTGGCTTCTGCTTTTTGGCGACTTCCAATTGGCAAATGCACGGCGTTGCCCATAGTCGGCTGGCTTTAGCTCCTGTGTTAGCCGAATTTTGTAAGGACAGGACAGGCTGATCTCCCGGAATGGGGACGTAAATTGGCCACCAAGGTCATGCGACTTGACGCCGTTAGACTATTTTTTGTGGGGCTATGTGAAGAGCAAAGCTTACGAAAATAATCCGCAAACCGTTCAACAGTTGAAAGAAGAAATTAGGCGAATAATTCGTGACATAACTCCGCAAATGTGTTCAGCAGTAATCGAGAATTTCAACAAAAGAATTGTGAGCTGCCAGAGAAGTCGTGGCTGTCATTTGACAGATGTTGTATTCCACGTTTAATTGTACACTATCCAGCTTCGCACTGCCATAAAAAAACTTTCAGGTATGTTATGAAAAGTTTCTTTTATTCGTTACCAACATTCGAAACCTCTTAATGGAATACCCTTTATTTTCTGCACAACTTGCTGTTTCAGCTGGGTCAGTTGTTGTTTTATTATCCAACAGACAAAACCAACACTTACAATTCCTAAAACATGGGATGTTTCTGGAGTTGGAATAAATAGAACATCAACTTACTTAGTCGTCTTTTTTGAAGTATTCCCCAAAAGTTTGTTTATGTGGATGGTCCAATGTACTAATATTTGTTTAGCTATTGACAGGGAAACAACAAAAAACAAGCTAATAAAGATTATACCTGAGACCGATACTGGCGAAATAATGTTGGTAATTGGTTCGATATTTATTAGGACATATAAGTGCCAAGGTTTTCGGACTATTTCAATCATCCCCAAAGAGACGGAAACATTTTCAAAATATATTATATTGATGAACTTGTAAGTTGCCTAAAATACAGATTTCAGAAAGTCTGTCAGGATTCCAAAGGCCGCTCATCGCTCAAGCAGTACTTCCCAAAGAAGCCAATAAAGCAATACATCAAAATATGGCGACGATGTGATGCAGAGACAGGATATGTCTAGGATATGAATATTTACTCAGGCAAAAAAGAAAAGAGTTCTTTGGAGGAACCTTGGGGGAAATGGTGGTGCGAAAACTGTTTTCTGGTGTTGGAACCGTCATTGGGAACAGAAAAAACCTACCGAAATATCAAAATAAACTGAGAAAGGGGGAGTCTGAGTTTATGATGAATAATAAAACGAGATTAGTTTATAAATAGATGGGCAGTAAAGAAGTCGTGGCACAGCCATAAACCTGAATTTGAACTATTTAGTAACTCGAGAGCACAGCCTGCCCCAAAGCAATATCATTTTATAATCAACACATAGGTGGCGTTGGCTTATCCGACCAGAATGTCGGTGTTTGACTTCGATAGAGTCAAGTCACAAAACTGGTGGAAGAAGGTTTTTATAAGTTGCTAATGACGACCGTTGTAAATACCTGGATTCTCTATAAAAACGTCACGTCGCCATCAGGATCTATCGCTAATAGATTTTTTGTTCCTCTTGCTGAAAGTTTGATATTGACGAAGGAAAGTAAAAAAGGAGCAGTACAACGAAAAAAAATGATCTGCGGGGCGAATTTCAAAAAAACGAAAGCTGACTAATGTGGGTGATCATCTTCCAGTGGAGGGACTAACAAGAGAAAAGGTATTCAAGATGCATGCGCTAAAAATAGTAAAGAGACGATAACAAAAACACTTTGCCAGTCCTGTAATACTGCATTCTGCAAATTTTGTTTTACGCCTTATCGTTCTTATATATATATTTTAATGTCATTCATTTTATATTACATTGTAGGTATTGTGTTTTATTAAGTTTTTTTCTACTGTACTGTTACTTTCTACTGTATCTTATTTCAATTTTTTTTTAATAAAACGCTAAAAGTTTTGATC
Organism: Cosmopolites sordidus; assembly: GCA_031761425.1. Classification (NCBI taxonomy): domain Eukaryota; kingdom Metazoa; phylum Arthropoda; class Insecta; order Coleoptera; family Curculionidae; genus Cosmopolites; species Cosmopolites sordidus. The sequence continues at coordinate 644,215 of JARFXV010001587.1, forward strand.
ATATTTGAAACTACTTTTTTATAAATTTGATATAATAAATATCTTTTTCATTATTTTGTAATATGCATGCATTGTCATTTATTTAATGGTCAGTACCAATGGGTACACATGCCAGTATAAAATACCGATGGGACAAACGCCCCCCCCATAAAGAAGTCGTGGCACAGTGGCATATTTTTTATGTTAAGTTTTAGTTGATTTGGTTTTCCTGGCAATAGTTTACCATAGTCGGCATGGTAGTGAGAATGAACTGAAAACGATTAGCTGACAATAGAAGGGAATGGTGTATAATTGTGGAGGAGGCCCAATGGGGAAAATCTAGTTCAGTATTCTCCAGATATGTTACCTTGGGATTTTTTCCTGGTCACTTTCAATCACGGTACTTTTTGATACATATTGTTGTAAATATTATGACCACTTCGAAATATTTTTTCAAATTTATCTTGACAAATTTAGGGCGATAAATTGTTTTTTGTTGTTCCTCTTCTCCCTTTTCCTTAAAGTACAAGAAAAGGCTTTTAAAGGGTAACTCTCAGTCCGAGGGTGCAAATAAAATCGATTCGAAAGAAATCTCCATTCGGTTTTGTACCTTTCGAGTTAACGTATAATAACGGGTGTTTCAAATTGACTGGTTGTTGTAATTCCTGAATAAAACGCAGATGCTTTGTGAATTTATCTGTCTAAACTTATTTCAAAAGTGTAATGTCTGATATTTATAAAAATGGAACCGTACATAATATAACAACGCGTTAAATTTTTGAATTATTTTATTATTTTTTGAAAATTTACGGTTTACACAATCGTCCATCTGAAAGTACCATCAATCGAATTGTTAAAAAATATCAAGAAACTGGTTCGGTGGAAGATAAACGAAGAGCAATATACAGTGGTGTTGCTAAAGACCCAGAAATATCCATTAGTCGAAGTTCGCAACAATTTGAACTCAGTGAATCCACAAGGCGTATTTTATGAAAATATTTAGCACTAAACGCATGCAAGGTTCAAATAACACAAGAGCTACATCCGCTGGATCATTCAAAACGTCGGGCAGTTATCAATTGGGTCAAAGAACGAACAGAAGATTGTTCTTAAAAAATCATCTTTTCAGATAAAGAACATTTTGAAATTGATGGCTCTGTTAATAAAAATTTAGTGTGCAATATGGCCAGGAGGTGTAATTGAGACGTATTTCTTTCAAAAGGCTGCTGGTGAAGCTGTAACTGTGAGTGGTGTTCGATATCATGAGATAATAACTGGATTTTTATGGGCTGAATTGAATAATATTGATCGGGAGGATATGATGTTCCAACAGGATGGCACTACAGCTTACGCTGCTTATTCGAGTTAATGTCAGTCAACTAAAAAACTTTTTGATGAATCTATGTATGTACACAGCACAGCCCCGCAAAAATAAAGGAAAAATAAAGAGGAACAATTAATAATAATGAGAGGCACTTAATAGTGGAGATATAATAAAGTATATGAGCTTAAAATACTGATCACGACGAACTGACAAAATATGCTAAATCAGAAAGAAAAAACCAAAATACAGAAATCAGTGGAAAAACATAAAGCAATTACCTCTAAATCCGTAAAAAAAATACTATAGCAATCACGTTATCTGTTATCTCACGACATGACGATAGACGACACTACCGCCAGATAAGAGTAGCTATTTTACATCATACATTTGCGATACTCGAGATTAAAAATATACGCACGCTACACGGCAATTTTTCCGTCGATTGCGCTTTGATGTTTTCTGAAAATATCTTTAATTTTATATAAAGAACTCTAGAAGATATGCAAATTATTGTAAATAGAGTGGATATATATATATATATATATATATATATATATATATATATATATATATATATATATATATATATATATATAACACCAGAAGAAAAATGTCTCAAACAGATAAAAATCACTAGTGAGACTATTGATTTAATGAAGAAACGGCGGGCAATGAGACATGTAGGTAGTCCTTTTGGCAGGGTCGAGTACACTGAGCTCTGCAAAACTATAAGACAACGTATCAGAGAGGACACGCACCGATTCAACATACAGCTAGTGCAAAAAACCCTGGAAGAAAACATAGGAATTAACAAGGCTAAACAGAAGCTGAGAAACAAAAGAACGCAAATATATGCGTTAAGGCGTGAGGATGACACAGTATGCAGGGCGCGTACGCAAATGTTAGAGGTTGTCAGAAAATTTTATTCCCAGTTATATGAAGATCGGAACCAATCAAATACAATAATACCCACGGAAGAACAAATGCCAGATACTCTAGTGGAGGAAGTAACAAATGCTATAGAATCGATGAAAAACGGCAAGGCCCCAGGAAAGGACAGTGTAACTGTCGAAATGCTAAAAGCTGGTGGTCGGACGTTACATAAAACACTAGCAAAATTATACTCAAAATGCCTCAAAGAACAAAAAGTACCTGACTTATAGAAAAATGCAGAAGTGATGCTTTTACATAAAAAGGGAGCACAGGAAGATTTAAAGAAAAAGATTCAGTACAATGGATCACATCCAGGTTGTACAGCAGGCCATAGAAAGGCACAACGAATACACCATGCCACTGTGCTTGGCTTTTATCGACTACGGAAAAGCATTTGACTCCATCTCAAAACATGCAATAATGGATACACTGCTTAGCCAAGGGGTAGATAAAGCATATGTAAACCTATTAGGATCGATATATGATGAAGCTACAGCCACAATTCACATTGATGATTTTGAAGTGGGAATTAATGTGGAACGAGGTGTACGGCAGGGTGACGCAATATCACCTATTCTTTTCTCGGCTGGCCTTGAAGAAGTATTCCGTAAACTGGATTGGGAACAGAATGGTGTAAAGATCAATGGTGCAAACTTAAACCATCTTAGATTTGCAGATGATATCGTTCTCCTTTCACAAGACCCAGAGGAGCTGCAAAGATGCATACAAGAACTGCAAAGGGCTGGCGAAGCATTTGGCTTGAAAATAAACCTGAAAAGGAATCAGGTTATATTCAATAACTTCGCTCAGGACAGAAAAATTTCAGTTTTAGGAAGGGATTTGGAGATTGTGGACAGCTTTATATATCTTGGGCAGAGGATTTTAATGAAGGGGAATACCGCCCGGAAAGTGGAACGGCATGTTAAATGTGGCTGGCAGGCATTTGGCAGGCTCAACATTGTGTTTAAGAGCAGACTCCCACTTTGCCTGAAAAGAAAAGTCTTTGATCAGTGCGATCTACCCGTTATGTCATACGGAAGTGAAACCTGGACAATCACATCCCAATCAATTTAAAAACTTCGGGTAGCACAGAGGGGAATGGAAAGATGTATGCTTGGTATTACAAGACTAGACAGAAATTCCTGCGCATGGATCAGGGAACAAACGAAAGTCTGTGACATCATTGGAAGAGTAAAGCGATTGAAATGGAGATGGGCAAGCCGTATAGCGAGGCGATGGGATGACAGATGAACCAAGACAATCCTGGAGTGGATACCGCTTGATCGCAAAAAATTCGCCCAACCTCAAGAATTTAGAGGCCATTGAAATGTGGACATGTAGAAGGATATTTAAGAGTCCACGGGTGGATAATGGTAGTCATGAGAAAAATGGATAGAGACCGAGAAATTTAACGACCATCAATCGATAGATGATCGAGTATTTGGATCATTTGAGTCAAATGGGAAGAGAAGTTCCAATACTTCTTCCTAAAGGGAAGGAGAAGTATTGGAAGAAGGCCTAACTCTTGGATGGGAAACGTGAGAGAATTGTTTCAGTGTACGTCTCTCCAATTTTAAGGATAAATGTGTAAATTTTGTTAAACACTAGGAGAGATCTAAGATCGAAGAACCACCTGTCCAGTGCAAAAGGTGATTAGTTAAATATTCGCGTAACTGGCAGCGATATCTATGAGTGAATACTCGCATTGCATAATGAAACATATTAGTTTTCACTACCAGAAATCTCCAGGCGCTGACGCTTCTTGTTCTTTCGTAAATTCATTTTTGTTTTAAGTTGGATAAAAGTGCCATAAAATATTTTAAAAGCCAATGTGGCCATTTAACCTATATAATTTTTTATATTTAACTGGAGAGTGTCCAATACTCAATAAGAATGCAATTTCACATCCAGCGTTCAATTTGGGCTATGCTTTAGATGACAATAGAGGACCATGAGACACAAAAGACGCGAGCGAAGGTCTCAAAAACCGCTGGTTAGACGATGCTAAAGAACTCGTAGGAGAAATTTATGGATTAACATTTTCCGTAACGCAACATTTTCCGAAATGATCTTAAGACTCCCACAAGGAAAAGGTTATGTGCACTTTGAACAATACTTGTAAGTTGTGATTCATCAATGAAGATTTTAATCTAATATAAGATTTTTAATTTTGCTGTTCACGAAAATTTTAAAAGCTATTTACTCGAAAACGGTGCATCTTATCGGGGCGAACTAAAACTACGTCTTTTACGTAAAAATGTCAGGAATTTCATAATCTTGAATGAAAATTATAAAAATTGGGCAATTATTACCATGGACCCCGCCCTTGATTAAAATTTTTAAATTTGAAATATGAAAGTTCATTTTGGAGTCTAAAGTTTACAACACTCAACAAATTTCATAAATTTATTGTAAACGGTTTCCGAAAAACCGTCTTCAGGATGCTCCATATAGTTGGAGGGAAGGGGGTAGCTCCCTTAGGACGCATTATTCGACTAAGAATTATATGACAAAGTACCAACACGCTGGTAAAGTTCGGTTCGTATAATTCGAGACACCCTGTATTTAAAGGTGTCTTATTAACGTTAACTATAGGCCACTTAAAAAAGTAACTAGATTAACTAAAGGGTACATGGAATATCAATGTTTTACACTACTTTTTCTCATATAGATACGGTGTTTGGTGAAAAATAAAGAAGAGGTAGAGAAGAATCCCATGGAGGGGTTCAAGGCGTACTCTATAAACATAGAATACACCGACGATGTTTGCTTATTATCGAGAAATATTCGAAAAAATGGATTAAATTAAACGAATCTATTAGGAAAATAAAAGAAAATTTGGTCTTAACATAAACAGAAATAAAACAAAGTATAGGCATCAATTATAATTTAGAAAATACACTATTAGAAACCGTAGAAGAACTCACGTTTATATAGAACCATATTAAACAACAGACCTCCATATCAAACATATACATGTCTCAGAAATATAAAGTCTAGACCAGGGGTTTTTAACCGTTTTTTATCTGGATGCTGTGCTGGAAAGAAAGACGTCGCAAGCACCTCAGGGGGCGGAATTAGCGCAAGTGAGACTAAGACCGAGGCCAGAAGACATAAATATTACACGGCAAACCGATCTCTCTCAGACCAGAAGATGGATGGAGGCAGGAGTGCCGCAAGGAGCGGTGCTAGCGCCCCATCTCCACAACATATGCACTAGTGATATTCCGAGGAGGAATAACACTAGGGTAGCCTTGTATGCCGATGATACGGCCATTATGGCCAGGCAAGAGACCGGACCAGGCCGTCAGATACGTCCAAGAACACCTGGACGATCTGATGGAATGATTGATAGCCTGGAAGATCAAGGCGAATATCGCCAAGACACAGACTATCTACGTCACGCAGAGAATGAGCAGACCCGGTCACCAGCTGGAAATTGAAGACGAAAGAGTCTCATGGAAAGATACTGTAAAGTATCTAGGTGTCACCTTCGACAAGACGATGTCATGGAGGCAACATGCAAAGAACTCACGGTGTAAAGCCGTGGCTGTTGCGAAGATAGCTTACCCGCTAATTTGCAGAACCAGCAAATTAGACGTGAAGCTGAAGATCCTAATGATTAGATCATTAGTGAGAAGCGTCATGATGTACGGATCGATCGCGTGGGGCTACGCGGCAAAATCCTGCATCAAGAAACTGGAAAGCTAGAAGAACAAGCTAGTGAGAATAGCTCTCGATGTCCCCTGGTACATCTCCAATGTGCAGATGCACAGAGAGATGATGTGGACTCCCTTTAAGCAGTGCATGCAAGAAAAGGCAGAAAAAGCCTTCCTGAAGATACGTGACCACCCAAATCAAGAACTGCGAAGGTTAACGGACTATCGTCCGGAAGCCTTCGCAGCTTTGGGTGGCAGACGGCACAGAAGACCGAAACTCCAACTTTTGGAGGACTAGGTTGACTGTTGCCCAACGAGGAATCAACATCGAGGGAAGGGACGCTATGTCCCGGTTTGGAAAGAAAAAAAAATAGTGAACTGTGAAGTGAAAGTTTTTTTCTCTTACAGGCACAAAGGTAAGAATAGATAATTTACGCCGAAACAAACAGTGTTATCGGCAAATAAAACAATATCTTAAGACTACACCCCCTCTGGTACTTTTCCCCCAGAGGGGAGTGGTACGAAGCCCACCCCGTCCGCGGTCAAGCAGCGGAAACACCAAGGAAAGATATATTCATAATAACAGCTATCTCCTAAAGCTGAGGATGGTTGCGGTATTTTCTTGATGGAAATTCATATTAAATTGTATAAATAAAACAAAGTTTCCAATTTCCACTTATATTTTTCTCTAAAACATAAGTGTTTCGCTACGCTGTATCTTCTTTGCATGGTTGACAAATCTTGTCAACAGTCTCTTTGTCAATCATGCGAAGAAGCTACAGTGTCGCGAAACGCGTTAAGTTTTAGAGAAAAATATAAGTGAAAATTAGACAACGTTGTCTTATTTATACAATTATCACTGTAGCTTTATTTTATGGTTTTGCGATCTCATTTGGATCTCCAGAGCGTTCAGCGTTTCTGGGGTAGAGTCCGCGTAATGTTTATCAGGCCATTGTTTTGCTTCAACGTGAGTTTTCTTCATCGAAAAGTAATGCTGAATCAACACACGAAATTCTTTTTCCCATTGTTTTGAAAATAACAAAAGTAGCGTCACTTAAAGTACAACAATTCAGGAACTAGTACACAGATTGTTATGAAATTTCGACACGTGACGTTTGAAGGTTGGCACAATTGACCACTGGTAAGGATTTTTCATAACTTACGCCATCTATATGTCAGATCGGGGACTTATTGACCAATGTGTTGCCCAATTGGTTAAGTGGGAAATCTTTTAAAACATAATATATGAAAAATAACTTGTTTATATTTTTTTGTCATTAAAGCGGTTAATTTTTGGTAAAAAGACAGTATGAACCTACCACTATGTTGGCAAAAAGTTGTAAATTGTAATGATAATTACACAATAGACTAAATAAAGTTTTACATTAAACTATTTGTATTTCTCTGTATCTTTAAAAAACCCAATATAATACCCTACACCCCACAAGGGAATAATTGATTTTAATAATAATAATACTGCAAATCGACTTGAAACTTTTGATTTCATCAAATGAATTTTAATTAAACATTAAATTTCAATTAGTAAAATTAAACAACAACCAATATCAATTTGCAACACGGGTTTAAAAATAAACGACAAAGAAATAAACCCCGCTTTAATATTGTAAAATATCAAAAATAAAATGTATCATATCAAATATTAAATGTGACTTTGCTCGTACGTAAACAGAATAAACTGTGAGATAAAACGAATTATGCATGCCATTTAACTTTTTAAATAAATGCCTGATAATTTCCAAAAATTCCTATTTTATATCTCGTGCTCGATCTACTCGAGATAAAACAAAAATCCGGTATCCCGTTTGGGCTTCGCTTCGGAAAGCGAAGCAGGGCTCGAAGGACCATTATTTCACCTTCTCTTACCTCGCCGTTTTCGTATTATAACGATCTATAAATCACAAAGGGTACGTTCTTCCTTCAGAAAGTTTACTTCCTTATACCTGAAAGAAATATCCTGCTCGTAATTGTAAGTAGTTGAAGGCGCCGACCAATCCAGTATTGTCCACTCCGTACATTTTCTTGTTTTTTTTTTACTTTTTTCAACACCTAATTTCTGATGCCGGACTGATGTTGATCAGCCGGCGAAGCATTGTTGTCGTGAAGCGCGAGTTTTCTGTTCGAATTAAGCACCAACACGACCGACACGAACCAGTTCCAGTTGTTCACTCGTCGGTTTGCGCGTTTTTTTATCTCTCGCAGAAAGAAGGATCAATTAGTTATCGCGCATTTAATGTTGTGACATCTGATTTTTTGCAAGCTATCTGACGATTGTTGTGATTAGAGCGACGTCATTCGTCAAACAGGACTATTCTCCACTTAAACAACTAGAAGATATGATTGTTATTAAAGAAAATTTCGTTTTTATTCGAAGGTAGTTTTTACAGAAGAACAGCAAGTAGAATATTTTGCTAAATACAAGTTTTGAAATGTGTTATAGACATGAAAAAATGAAAAATTCGACTGTTTAATTTTTTTTTAATGTGCTATCCCAGGACCATAAAGCTGCCCTTCTATATTTAAACATACTTCATCATTCTCTTTCCTTGAACATTTTATGTTAAGCCTTGCCTCTCACTGCACCTGTCAAAGACATCTCGCCATGGTCGGTTCGCTTAGCATCAGCTTCTAGACAAAAATTGTATGATTGACTCCAACATCCATCTCCAAAACTTTCATAATTTAACACAGCAATATCAGTCAAGACTTTTTGCCACTTGAATAAGATTTTGGAGCCAATTTTCAAAAAGCGGCATTACGTTTCTATTTTGCGTGTAGCCTCCCAGGCAACGTCTCAGCTCAGGTCCTCAGGACTCCTTTCGAATCGCTTCGAACCTCAAATCTATTCAACGGTCGTCTCGATGACGAATTGCTTCAACGCCGCGTTGGATAAGATTTTTTATATAGTGCGTTTCAAGATATATCGTTCACCGATTGGCTGCAATAAACTCTTAATAACCCCTGCCGTATTGAAACCCGGCAAAGTTGCAAGAAACATAAATAGGGGCGGGCCTAACAAAATAATAGATACAAAGATAAAACAAATTTTATACCTAGTTTAGTAGTTTCGAAATAATAATATTCGCGTTCTTGGCAAGATAATGATCATTGATAATTTATTGAATAGGTGCCTTAAAGTAAATACGTCAGCAGAAACGTCTTCATTAACAAAAAAGTCCGTAGTGATTCTGGGCGTTGACGAAAGCGACAAAGACTTAATTCGAAGCAAAAATTATGTTATGAAGAGCAAACTGCGCCTACATGACATTCATTGAAACAGCAATTAAGAAAACATAAAACCAACATTCTTTACAGCAGAACTTGCCTCCGGAGAATATACAATGGGTTTTGCATATCGGACCATTAATAAAAGACAAATATTAATGGATTCACAACGATTGCTACGATGGCGGTTTGACTACTTAAACTCGATAAAAAAATAGAGATTAGAAAATCGTTCCATTTTCCACCTTGATGAAACATGGTCAGATACACATGAGACGCCAGCAAAAGGATGAGTAGATACATCATGAAAATGCCAAACCAAAGCCCAAGCGAACAAGAGAAAACGAATTACAATTTTAGTTCAGTCAAGTTCCTGATGCAAATAACATTAAATTGGAAATTCAAAACTATGTAAAACACGTGATCTAGAAATATTAAAGACATTTAATATTAAAAAGGAATATGATACCATTGCTGGTGATTTGCGATATACGGTTTTACGCCTTCCCCCGTATTACTGTATTTTTAATCCAATTGAGCATATGTGGCGTCAGGTAAAATCCAATGTTAGAGCAGCAAACATTTCCCCGACTTTAAGTGCAAGTGCTGTAACATTAATTGGGAAGGTTGTACTAAACTCGAAGAGATTTGCCACTAAACATCAAATCCTTTTTGAAACTTCTCGACGCACGTTTCGTTAACCATGTTAGCATCATCAGGAGATGATTTAAGATTAATTCAAATTAAATCATCTCCGGAAAATGGTAACATGGTTAGCAAACCAGATCAAAGAAAATAGATCAAAGTGACAGTGAGAGCGAAACCGAATTAAATGTATAATTAAATTTAAGTTATAATTTTTATTGTACTAATAAATTCAAAATACACAAACCAATAAACAATGTTTTAGTCATACATAATAATAATTTAATCATAATTTAACAATATTTTATTTTTCCCAAAATTATTCAGAAGTTAAACCCCTCAGACTTTGACGCCTTTTAAAAAACTGGGAATATTTTTATTGAGATTTATTGGGGCAATTAACATTTTGCTGAAGGGCAACGAAATATCTTGAAACGGACTATACCCTTCCGGCCCTGGTACATTTTTGCGTTAATCATTCCAACTAACTACATGACTAACATGAACTAACACTCTGAGATTACAAATAAACTGTTAAACTGTGACTTGAAGCGAGAAAATTGTCCTTTTTGTACATGTATTGGCGTTATACTAACGACAACGAAATATCTTGAAACGGACTATACCCTTCGGGCCCTGGTACATTTTTGCGTTAATCATTCCAACTAACTACATGACTAACATGAACTAACACTCTGAGATTACAAATAAACTGTTAAACTGTGATTTGAAATGAGAATTTTGAACTGTGATGTGAATGAGAAAATTGTCCTTTTTGTACATGTATTGGCGTTATACTAACGACATTTGTTGTGTATTGGAGCAGTTAAAAATCATAAGGTAAAATATTAGGATGTACCTAGACTGTACCTTCCCAGTAGGTATTTATTTGACGCAGGTATCGTTTCAGAGTAGTATGACGCGCTTAGGAATAAACGGAAATTTCAAGGAAAAGCAAATTCTGCTCCATATTCTAGAAAATTATTGATTGTTGTTTGAAGCTTATGGTGAATATGCTCCAACCCAAAAAACTTGTGAACGGTGGTTAAAAAGCTTTAAAAGTGGTGATTTTTATATAAAGGGCTAGGAGCGTTCAGGACAGCCGAAAAAGTTTGTAGACGCAGATTTGCGACCATTATTGGATGAAAACTCATCTCATACGTTGAAAAAATTGGCAAAAGCACTGAATATGAATTTCGGAAGATTCAGAAGAAAGGAAAATTGGCTCACCTTGGACAGGTGCTGAAATGTGGATCTATTTTGACAATCCAAAGCGCAAAAAATTATGGGTAGACCCAGGCCAGCCTTCAGTATCAAAACCAGTGCGCAATATACATGAAAAGAAGGTTTTGTTGTGTATTTGATGGAATAGTAGGGGAGTTGTGTATTGCGAACTGCTGAAAGGATTTCTGGCGATCGATATCGACGACAATTGATAAAATTAAACCGAGCCTTGAAGGAAAAACGACCAGAATACGCCCGAAGATGCGATAAAGTCCTTTTGAACAAGACAATGATCGGACCCATGATACACAATGTGTAAAAACTATTTGGAAAACGTTAAATGGGACGTCCTACCTCACCCGCCTTATTCGCCGGACTTAGCCTCTTTGGACTAACACTTATTTCGATCAAAGCAGCACGGACTTTCAGAACAACACTCACATTCTTCCGAAGTGAAAATTTGACTTGATGAGTAGTTGGCTTCAAAACACCAAAATTTCTTTAGGCGTGGAATTCATTCTTCGACAGAGAGGGGAAAAAGTAATAGCTGATGGCGAATACTTTGATTATTAAGGGAATTTATTTTATTTTGGAAATAAATGCTCAAATTCTGCGAAAAAAAACGAGATTATTAACCGAAACACCTATTATAAAAAAAAATATAATAAAAGTTAATGGAAAAACATTTTTTTTTTCAGTAATGGGCTGTTAAAATCATAAGGTAATAATGAATGAAATATACCATTTCTTTAATTAACCCCCTTCACCAATAATACAAAAAGAACAACAAAAAATACCGATAATTAATCAGCATCGAATCGTTTTCAGAATAAAACAAAAAAAAATGGCTTCCAGGTACGGCGCTTGATTAGTTTTTTCGTTCCTTTTGGCGTCGATACTTCCCGTGCAGGACCTACAACAACTAACGACGCCAGTCTCGCAATTTCCCTGCCAATTTAATAGCCGTTGGCGTGTTTGCGTACGTGTGTGTGTTTAATCGAAGAAAAACGAGCGATAAGGAAATTGTTGCTCGCCGCGCCAATCAAATTAGAGTCGCAATTTTTTAAATAGACTATTGTGCTTTTTATTTCGTTCCCATTATGCATCATTATCCATTTAAAAATGTATTTATTATCGACTTGCTAAACTTAAAGCAATATCTCCCATATATTTAGAATACGATAGTGGTCGAAACGTTATCAGTCGTCGAGCCCGCCACATTGTTGGACAACTACGAAGTTTACTTAATTACGTCATTTTTAAAGATACGATTAGTAACAGTTAAACTATACTTAATGTTCGCCAATTCGATCTGACACTTTTTCTAAAATTGGTTTCGAATTTATCACCAAAAGAATTGCAAAATTTTATGTAGAAATGGATGTGTGTGGAGGAATGGATGGAAGTGTAGGAATTCGTTGAACAGCTACTAAGAGTTATTTCTAATACTGTATAGAGATATACGTGAGTTTTAAAGATGCATTGTCAGATAAAAAATGTTTATTCATTATTGAGCTATTGGATTCTTGTATAGAATAAGAAAATGGCATAAACAATTGCACTAATTCAGGGGAAAATCACGGAACTTAGACCAGACATTTATACAGAGAAATTTGTACTTTTCAAAGACGCGATTGTTACCAGTTAAAAGTAAGTGTTAATTCATTATTGAGCTATTGAATTTTTGTATAGAATAAGAAGGAAAATGGCATCAACAAGTGCACCAACTCAGGGGAAAATTACGGAACTTAGACCAAACATTTATACAGAGAAATTTGTACATTTCAAAGAGACGATTGTTACCAATTAAAAATAAATGTTAATTCATTATTGAGCTATTGAATGTTTGCATAGAGTAGGCAACAAAATGACACAAACAAGTGTATGAATTCAGAGAAAAACCACGGATCTTAGTTCAGACATTATACACAGAAATTTTTACTTTTCAAAGACGCGATTGTTGTCAGTTAAAAATAAATGTTAATTCATTATTGAGCTATTGAATTTTTGTATAGAATAAGAAAGCAAATGGCATAACAAGTGCACCAATTCAGTGAAAAATTACGAAACAGTTCGGATATTATACAGAGAAATTTGTACTTTTCAAAGAAGCGATTGTTAACAGTTCAAAATAAATATTAATTCATTATCCAGTTATTGAATTTTTCTATACAGGACGAAACAAAATAATATAAACAAGTGTATCAATTTAGGGAAAAATGACGGATCTTAGTTCAGACATTATAGAGAGAAATTTGTACTTTTCAAAGAGGCGATTGTCACCGGTTAAAAATAAATGTCAATTCATTATTGAGCTATCGAATTTTTGCATCGAATAATAAAGAAAATGGTATAAACAAGTGCACCAGTTCATAAAAAATTACAGAACTTAGTTCAGGCATTATACAGCGAAATTTGTACTTGTCAAAGACGTGATTGTTACCAGTTAAAAATAAATGTAATTCTTTTAGTGAGCCATTGAATTTTTGTATCGAATAAGAAATAAAATAGTATAAATAAGTGCACTAATTCAGGGAAAAATCACGGAACTTAGTTCAAATATTATCCAGAGAAATTTGCAGTTTTCAAAGAGACGATTGCTACCAGCTAAAAATTAATTTTAATTCATTATTGCACTCTTGGATTTACGCATAGAATAAGAAACAAAAAGCATAAACAAATATGCCAATACAGGGAACAATAGTGGAACTTAGTTCAGATACTGAGAGAAATTTGAATTTTTGAGAGATAACTCATGGGACAGAGTGTTAAAAATAAATGATAATTTATCATTGGTCTGTTATATGTTCGTATCCAATAAGAAACACAAAGCAGTCAATTCAGGGAACTTACTTGAGGCATCGTATACGAAAAATCACCGTCGAAAAAGCGAAATACGGAAACCACCACCGAAATCGTTCGCGATCCCGACCGCGAAAGTCGTCGTTCGTCGAACTGACCCGGCAGCTCCGTAACCTGCGACTGACTGACCGACCTCGTCCACGGCGAAAGAGACCGCTTTGAATGTGAGAGGGCAGCAGAACGTCGCCGGGGAAGTACAGGGGCGTACGTGCGCCCCCGGGGTTGTTGGGGATTACCGACCTCCCGTCGATGATGGTGGTGTGTAGTGACATTTGACACGAACAATGACGGGTCTCTATTTTTAACGGGCGCAATTTTTCGAATAAGGCCGATTAATGATTCAGGACCTTACTAACATAAATAATCGATGGCTTCGGAAAACGTCGGCCCTAATTTTATAAACAAGCGTAATTTTTTTCTCCGCTACTAAAAATAAATAAAACTTTGAAAACACTCCACCACTTTTACTTTTCGTCAGCGTGACACGAACATTATAAATGACCAATATTTACTTACTTCAATAGTTGATAATGCTTGAAGGCTGGTTAGAAAGAATTCAGAATAATATTTATTTCTTTCAGATTTGATAAAACTATGATACAATAGGTTGTCCGGAAACTTCACAGGAATTTTCCAATAGTTGCTGTTTTAACGCTTGTAAATTAAAATCCGTTGTATTAGTAATATTTTTTAACATATTAAATTCCGGTAATATTTACAATGTTTACGTTCAGATTCATTTTTATTTCAAAAAGGGCAAGAATACTGTCAATACAAATAAGAAACAAGGTTTGTACCTTTTACGGAGAGGGTTCTGTTGGGGACACCAACGGTAATCACCAGCATCGCTTTAGTCGTTCTTTAAGCACTGGTGCCGAAGAAATTAAAGGTCTTAATAATAGACAAATTGAACGTTTTAGACATTAAAAAAAAATGAGTATGCCTGTCGATACGATGTGCTGATCCTTCATGAACTTGTGAGCGATATCCGATGGATCGAATCTATTCGTGCGCTTTCTGAACGCTGAAAAAATTATTCTGATTGTGATGGTGATGGAAAGTAGATTATGTATGAAAAAAGTTATAGGGGTTTCCAGGGTCGGTGGTGCTAAGTACGGCGAAAGAAAATTAAACTTTCCATTTGGTGGGGTTGGAAGGGCAAAACTCTTTTTACCAGAATTAACGAACAGGAAAACGTTTCAATTAGGACCTGGCAAAAAGTGCTGAGTTTCAATTGGGAAGTTTTGCCCCATCCACATTACTCACCGGACTCGCACCCTCAAACTACCATCTATTCCACTATCACCATTTTTTTTAATGAGGCATTATTTTTAAGCGGAAAACAATGTGCACAACCACCTATTGATATTTTTTGGAAACTCTTTTGGATGCTCATTTTTGGCATCTAACACTACGTTGTAGCTAAAGTTGTGAATAATAATGATAATTACATAAAAGGACTAACTAAATATTTACTATTTGCGTTTCTTTTCTTTCTCTAAAAAAATCCTTACGAACGTTCCACCAGGCAATCTGATAACAAATCTGATAACTAAGTCTGTTATAATAATATAATTCGAATTTATAGGGCTTTGGATATTATAAACAGCAAAGCAATTGTAGAGCAGCAGTATTTTAACTCTTTCCTAATAATAAAAAAAACAAAAAATAAAAGGAAGAAACAGAAAGAGGAGAGGAAGAGATTAGAGAAGGGAAGAAAGAGAACTTAGAGATACGTTTAAACGCCATAAAACATGACGCGCAATCAATTAAATCAGTAATATCAATTTAAATATTAATGACAGTACAATATAGAAAATTTTAGAAACTTTAGTTGGTTTTTATTTAACTTTGGAGCGAGTTGATATGCTGATAGAGAAATTTTATGTATAGTGATTAGGTAACTGTGCAGTTCTTATCTACGACATCTTAGTTCACTATATCAAGAATATGAGATCACTATGTACTAACAATAAACGTTCCAATCATGACTAGATAAATATCGTTGAGTTTCTATTAGGATGTTTTGTTTCGTTTTATGCAAATAATTAAATGAGTCATTATTTTAAAACGGAAGATGCCTCATCTACCTGATGTGTCGTTACGTCCAGCAAAACCTTCTAGGTTAAATCTTAGAGACACTGTAGATATGGAATATCAGCTGGAACAATTAAATCAATTTTGAAGAACGATTTCGGCTTGTCCTGTGTATCACTTCGTCTTTTTGCGAAAACAGCGAGTCGGTTAATAAATCTTAACTTTTTTATGTAATGGTTCTGTACACAAAAATCGGTTCACAGTCTAATATCTTGTCATTTTGTTGCTATGACAGTACCTTTCGAAACGTCATTGATGTTTAAACGATTTCGAGTTAGCGTTATATTTTTTTTCGTGTGGTAAACACGTTAACTTTCGAGCCAAATAAAGACAATTTGTGACATGAACTGCTTTCCTGGTTCGCTCCATGAGTTTCTGAAACCAGATAAAATAGTTAAAAAAATCAATTTGTACCATGCATTGATCTAAAAGCGACCAGAATAAGCTACAAGACACGAAAAAGTGATTTGGCAGCACGGCAACGCCCGCCCCATCACACACAGGGACACCATTTCTGTACTTGGCTGGGAACTCTTGCTCCACACGCCGTACTCACTCCCTTCCGGCTACTACTTATTCCCATTGATATTCACAATTACGGAAATATCGAAAAATGTCTTGAATACTGAGTCACCTCAGAAGATGTACGATTTTTCTGGCTTTATGCCAGATGTGCGATTTTTCTAAATGGGGATCCGCAAATTTCCAGCCAGATGGGAAAAATATACTTTATAGTCCGAATAAACCATTGTTTACATATCTCCGAATCTAAAAGTGTTTTTTTTTAAGAAAAAATTAAGAGTTAGTAACGACCACACCTGGTATACAGAAAAGATAAAAATAAGTAAAATGAAGCTAAAACAAGTCGACAGGACTAAGTAACTAGGAACATTAAAACAAGATAATATCAACAGGGGACAGGGGTGTTGGACAACTCTCCGAACAAATTAAAATGCCTTTTTTATATTAGCATATATGTAACTAAAAATCTTTCTAGGGTTTAAAAGTTTCGTCAATCACACCATCGTAAAATTTGACATTGTATTTTATAGGAAACATGGCATTAAAATATAAAAAATTCGCTAAAAAATTAAACTATTGCGTAAAGATTGTACTCATTGGTGAAATGATTGCATTCAAATTTATAGTAGTGCTCTTTAGAGTCGAAAAAATTTTGCAGCATAAAGACTCTGTTCATTGGGAACATGTTCATCAGTTAGATAAAAAAAAATTGTACTAGACTGGACAAGCAAAATCTTTGAATATATTCAAAGAGCAAAATATATACTTTTCAATTCTCATATATCTCTTTGATGTATAGACAACCGCAAATACATATAAAATTGTGTCAGTGCCATCTATCATTCAAACGTCAAAATATTAATGCGATGCTACGCCAGTTTGTTGGCGCACGCGCACCTGGTGTCGTTTCTCTTGCTCGTCGGTCCCCCGTCCTGCTGGCCGTCAACGCTGCTTTCAGTAGCGCCACAGTCGTGTACGTTGAACGATATGGCGTCAGCCGAACAACAAACGCTCGTCTCCGTTACCGCCGCCGAACTCAAAGGTATCCCCAAGTCGAAGAGGAAACTGCAGAAGCATCTCCGTAGCGCCGGCCTAGCATACGTGTCCCGAACCGGCAAAGTGATACCAGCGAAGAAAGTTGCAGGTAGGTGTTGTGGCGGGCCTTTTTAGCGCTCTATTTGTGTGTATGTGCCTGTGTGTGCGTGTGCCTCGTAGATATCTCTCCGTCTCGCTCGTATCATCACCGTCTGCGTCACACGATCCGTTCTAGTGCCCTAATAGCGGAAGTGCCACGTCGCGAGGACGACCCTTCGCATCAGCTGTCGCTCGACCATCAAAACAAACAGCGCGCACGGCGAGGATAACCTCACTTTTTTCGGGGTTGGACCAGCGAACGACACGACGGATGGGCCGTCGAGAGGAGTAACAGCGACGCAACAACCACAGCGGACGACCTTACAATGTAGGTCACACGGTCGGGATGGCCTTGTGCGCTAAAATGGCACGTGGAGCGCTTTTCGAAACAGGTTTCGCTACACCGATGACGACGAGAAAATGTCGATGCCGCCGTTTTTTCTTCTTTTTTTCCTTCGCCGCTTCGGATTCATTGTTTTGGAATTCTTGGCGCGTGTTGTACTGTCAGCTTTCATCAGCTGATCGCGAGAGATTTCAATGAACACACACACACATAGAAAACCCACATAAAATCTGTCAAAATCCAATAAATTAATATTTATCAGTATAGAAAATTTTCTGTAAAATGCAGAGGAATACTCAAAAGTCCAGATAAATTGTAAATCACTTTTAAAGACATGACGGCAACCGGAAAACGTCTTTGGAGCGCACTAAACTCAAAGAGATACAGCATTAAACATGAAACAACTTGTTTTTAATTTATTAATGCGCGTTTCGCTAACAATGTTAACATCATCAGGAAGATTAAACTCGAAGAAATTTACCGCCAACACTAAATCATTTTTTTAATTTCTCGACGCACGTTTCGCTAAGATTGTATCTCGTCTCCTGATGATGCTAACATAATAACGAAACCCGTATCGAGAAAAAAAGTTATTTGAGGTTTAGTGGTGAATCTCTTTGAGTTTAGTGTTTCAAACCGAAGGTTCGAATAGAAAAATTGGTTCTTTTTTCTGTTAAATCTGTTGATGATCGTTCTCCGAAGAACATTGTAAAAGTTTTCAGCATTTGGCAATGCTGATTAACCGTTTCATTAATCTCACAAGCGAAAAAAATACGTACATGCAATTTTTCTACATAATTTGCATTGCATGGCGATCATAGAAGTAATTTAAATGACTGGGGAGGCACCCTTCATATTCTCCAAACATTCCTCCAACTGATTTCCAGTTATCTGACAAGTTATAGCATATTTTCGTATAAATACTCGTTGTTACTCTGATTGTCCATTTTAAATATTCTGTTCAGTAGAAAAAGTAACTGGTTCAATCGCGTGAAACTAGCAGCGCCATCCTTAAATAAATACGCGGGTTATGTAATGACACATTTAAGCTTTCGTCATCTAAAATTTCAAGGCGCAAGTATCTCTTCACTCGTAATGACATAAAACGCAACAGTCTTTTTGGCATTCATCGAAAAAATAGCAATGAGATAATGTGCGAAAATCTTTTGATCCTCACAAAATCCTTTGAAAAATTCTAATCGTTTATGGTAGCTATAAGGACACTTTCGCAAAATTTCACGATTGCAGGGAGATGTGCCGAACTGTTACTGACCGACCCAGCCGACAGCTACAAGAGAAGAAAACATCTAAGAAATGGATGATCCTCGAAATGATCGTCGTGTATCTGCCAAGATCATCGAAAGCTCACTGGCGCATTTTAAAGTGAAATTTGGGAAAACAAAAGTGGCCCAAAAGTATCGTTGTATTCGTCCGATTTGGCTCCGTTTGAATTCTGGTTATTCCCAAATCTGAAAACGTTTCGGCACGATTTCAAAGTGGCCCAAAAGTATCCTTGTATTCGTCCGATTTCGGTACGTTTTCAAATATTCAATAGTGAAAACTTCCTCTCGGTTTTGGAGCCGATTTTTGACGCAATTAATTCCTCAGATGTTATTTATCACTAATATTGTTAATGTAGAGACAAATACATTATTATCAGAATCATAATTGGGACAGCCGGTATAGCAAACATAACGGAACCACTGTAAAATACCCGACCAGTCATTTCACGAGCTCATATTTCTTATCTCTCGCCCAAATATTAAATGCCTTTGTCGCAACAGTTCTCCTATCTTTTAAAATAGACACTTATCTAATCGCGGCTTTTTATTTTATTTTTTTCGAAAATCATCAAACCGCGTAGAAATTGCAGAATAAAATTCACGAAAACGCGCAGTTATCGGGTTTCGAACCTGGGATCCTTGGATTGTCGAGAGTTATTTTTAGCACGATTGCGCCTACGTGATTTCTGTTTTTGGAAAATATGAGGTGTAATAAACATGACTGTACTTTTTTTTTGCACAATTTTATATATTGTAGTTTCTAGTTTTTTCAATTCAGAGTTTCAACTTGTCAGTCTTTTTGGCTCTTAGTTATGTATATTAATTTAGTTAGTCTAAATCATTATTTAGACTCAGGATGCTATAGATTTATTTCTATACCCACGCAGTGTTTTATTTTGAAATGTCTGGAACTTTTCAATAGAAGCGTTTGAAAGGAATCTAGACCGAACTAAGGCTCACCCTAGAAGTTTGATAGAAAACTTTCTTGTTCTGTCTATCAGTGGGCATATTAGTTTCAACATATGTTATCTTTGGTACATAGAGTATTGAATTTGCGGACCTAGATAAGTTGCAAAAAAAAAGCAGAAGAAATGTTGTCGTGAAAAGACTTGTTTCAAAGGGAATTATGCAGGCCATATGGCAAAAACAACATATAGTAGATAAAATGTTAATATCCTTTAATGGATGCTGCAGGTGGCGAAACGGAACAGAGGTAGACCAGAGATGAGATGGTTTGATGATCTGAAAAGAGTGGCATGATTGCCTTAGATGACATTCGTATAAGAAGCTTTCGACAGAAGTATATGTTGAGTATATGGCTACATAAAGGCTAAGAAAAGATAAAGATAAGATATAACGAGAGATGGTTTGATGATCTGAAAAGAGTGGCATGATTGCCTTAGATGTTATTCGCATAAGAAGCTTTCGACAGAAGTATATGTTGAGTATATGGCTACATAAAGGCTAAGAAAAGATAAAGATAAGATATAACGAGAGATGGTTTGATGATCTGAAAAGAGTGGCATGATTGCTTTAGATGACATTCGCATAAGAAGCTTTCGACAGAAGTATACGTTGAGTATATGGCTACATAAAGGCTAAGAAAAGATAAAGATAAGATATAACGAGAGATGGTTTGATGATCTGAAAAGAGTGGCATGATTGCCTTAGATGTTATTCGCATAAGAAGCTTTCGACAGAAGTATATGTTGAGTATATGGCTACATAAAGGCTAAGAAAAGATAAAGATAAGATATAACGAGAGATGGTTTGATGATCTGAAAAGAGTGGCATGATTGCTTTAGATGACATTCGCATAAGAAGCTTTCGACAGAAGTATATGTTGAGTATATGGCTACATAAAGGCTAAGAAAAGATAAAGATAAGATATAACGAGAGATGGTTTGTTGATCTGAAAAGAGTGGCATGATTGCCTTAGATGTCATTCGCATAAGAAGCTTTCGACAGAAGTATATGTTGAGTATATGGCTACATAAAGGCTAAGAAAAGATAAAGATAAGATATAACGAGAGATGGTTTGATGATCTGAAAAGAGTGGCATGATTGCCTTAGATGTCATTCGCATAAGAAGCTTTCGACAGAAGTATACGTTGAGTATATGGCTACATAAAGGCTAAGAAAAGATAAAGATAAGATATAACGAGAGATGGTTTGATGATCTGAAAAGAGTGGCATGATTGCCTTAGATGTTATTCGCATAAGAAGCTTTCGACAGAAGTATATGTTGAGTATATGGCTACATAAAGGCTAAGAAAAGATAAAGATAAGATATAACGAGAGATGGTTTGATGATCTGAAAAGAGTGGCATGATTGCCTTAGATGACATTCGCATAAGAAGCTTTCGACAGAAGTATATGTTGAGTATATGGCTACATAAAGGCTAAGAAAAGATAAAGATAAGATATAACCAACGCCATTAAAATTAACTTCACAGGCGAAAATAAGAGAGATCGATCGAGAGAACCACATGTCTAGAATCTTTTGATCTATTAGAGGGCAGTTACCTATATGGCTTGACAAGAGTTAAAACCCAAAGATAAATTACTATTTGCAAGGTTGCACGTATGCGAACATTTTGCACCAGGAATTTACAAATTTTTATATATTTTATTTTAAAATCATTTATTATTTTCTACTGTTTAATGCCTGCAAAAAAGCCTTTGGTTCTAAAGAGATAATAGGGTTCTAAACAAATCGGATAAAAATCCCTCAGTGGGTTCTTTTCTTCATCGTTATATTAATAAAAGTCATAATGTATCACATCAATGTAATAGTTTAATTTAGATAGAAAATGTATAGATTAAAAAAAACTTTGCGAATATCTTTGAAGAAATTGTGTCTTTGAAGAACGTTGACTAAATTAAAGCGATTCTCAAAATTCTTATTAACGCTAACTGTCACAACTGTGTTGGCACAACTGTCCTTTATACTGACGCGGAGTTTGAACGTCATCTATCATTTAGTTTGATTAAAGCACTCGATTTTGTCAGTTCATCTCAATTTTTACAATGGATAAAAACATCGAACAAAGAATTTGTCTTAAATTTTGCATTGTAAATGGAACTTCGTGTGCAGAGTCGTTGACAATGTATGTTGCAAGGGGCTTACGGTGAATCCACTTTATCAAAAACACAAGCGGTCGAGATGCAGTGGAAGATTAGCCTCGCTCTGGCGATTTGGCCATCGACGTCTCCAACTGAAGTGAACATCGCTAAAGTGAAGGAAATGGGAACTGAAAATCGTTATTTATATTTGAGAGAGATAGCCGCTGACCTTTCTGTGTCTCACGAATCAATTCGTACCTTTTTAAGTGATTGGGGAAAGACTCGAATTTTCTTCAGAAAACTCAATCGCTTAAAAGTCGCTGAAGACATGCTAGAACGAGTCAATTCCGACCCCACATTCATAAAACGCATTGTAACTGGTGATGAGACATGGGTATACGAGTTTGACAGGCAAACCAGTCAACAAGCTTCGGAATGGCACCTTCCAACTGAGCCGAAACCGAAAAAAACCACGTCAAAGCCGATCAAAAGTTAAGGTGATGTTGACTGTTTTCTTTGATTACCGCGGTGTTGGGCACTCGGAATTCTTGCCAGCAGGTCAGACGGTAAATAAAGAATATAATACGCGTTATGTATATGAATAATATAATATGCGTTTATAAATAAGCGTTATGCGGCATGTGAGGCTAGATTTGTGGAAAGAAAACTCTTGGATTTTGTATCATAACAACGCATCACCTCACAAGGCTATTATTGTGAGCGAATTTCTGGCCAAAAACTCAACAAACACCATCGAACAACCACCGTATTCACCTGATATGGCTCCAGTCGACTTCTTTCTCTTTCCAAAACTTAAATTAGCATTTCGAGGCACCCGTTTTCAGTCGATAGAAGATATAAAAGAGAATTCGCGGCGAGAACTGAAGTCGATTCCGGAAATAGCGTTTCAAAAATGTTTTGACAATTGGATTATTCGTTGGCATAAGTGTATTATTTGGGAAGGGATCTGCTTTGACGGCGATACAATAAATTTGGATAAACAATAAACATTTTGTATTTTATTGGCCAATTCCCGGTATTTTTTTGAGAGAATGTACTCTATACATATGGACGTTCCACATTAAGGGTAATGTGTAACATTTATTGAAAATAAACGAAAGTCCACATTTTTAGTTAGTTTAATAGCATCTTGAACAAAATTGATTACTTAGAATTGTTAGCGTCTGATCAAAAGTGCATCACATAGGGTAAATTCCGCGGTAATTAACACATATAGAAAGATTTGTAGCGGAGAATAAAACTGGGTTCATCGCTTTGATCTAAAGCCAAAAGTATAAAGTATGGAATGGTGACATCAGGGCTCATCGCATCCAAGTCAATTTGGGATCATATTTTTCACCGGCATTATCACGGCGACTTATACAGAAAGTTCGTGATGCAATAAAGTAAAAATAAGAGAGAACATTTAGCTGAGGGGTGGTTAATAGCCTCCCTGTTCTCCAAATTTGGCCCTTATGTTTAAGATAATGTTCCTGACTATGAACTCAGCTGCCATCGATACATTTTATTTGAAATGTTTCTCCGATATTAGTATTTTATCGACGAGTTATTAGACGGACCTCCGGTTACCAAGCAAGTAACAAACTATTTAAAAAAAATCGAACAATTTTAATCATCATTCGTGATAAAGTGGAATCGTACGGCCACTAAACGATGGTCGTTTGCAATTCCACGACTTGGAATCGAGAAAACACAGCCACAAAGGCGGATTCCTCGAAACCGGCCCCCAGGTGGATCGGTGCGCGCGGCAGGCGGCGTCGTCAAGGCCGAAGGGGCCCGCGGAGAAGTGCTGCCGCCGATGGGAAAACCAAGGGAGCCGCGCAGAGTGCGCGCGCGCCCGTCTCGAAAGGAAAAAACGACCTTAAACACTTTTTAATTGGCCGAAGACCTAATGACCTCATTTCCAGCGAAACCGCCGTTTGGGTACGCGCCGGGGAGTTTTAGCGCTCGACCTTGGAAGCGCTCACCGCGTTCAACAACAACCAAAAGAAAGAAACAATGTATATGCACGTAATCAGTATGGCTACGGCGCACCTGTACACTCTCTACAACCATACCTGATATTCTATTTTACTGGTTTATTAGTCCTTTATTTTCTGATGTGATTCTGTTTCATATCATGCATCAAATCTCAATTCTTCTAGAAATTGTTTAATTATTTACATAACGGGTGAGGCAAGTATTACGTGAGCATTTTATTTATTTACAACCTTTAAAAGCAACAAGACATTTTTTTTCTATGTTTATTTTATTATTTCAATCTTGTGTTAACTAATTTTTGAAAATTATATCAAATGTGAGTCATTAACAGTACTGCAACTTTGTGCCCTTATTAATATATTTTCCATTAATTTTGTCAACATATCTTCAGCACGGATGTTGCCCTTCAGTTTCTGCATAGCTTGGGGTTTATTTATGTAAACCTTTTCCTTCAGAAATTCTGATAAAATATAATCGGAACCTATCAAATCAGAAGATGTGATGTCATACTAATCGCTTATTATCTGTGACATATTGTTATATGTTATTATCTGACAACAAACAGGTCTTGGACAATTTGAATTTTAAGCTTTTTCCACACTAATAACAATTTGCGTGTGTGTTGAATTTACTGTACGGCGAAAATATGTATGACGCAAAATTCACTCCGTCTCTGTGTGTAGCGGGATGTTTGTAGGTTATGCTTGGTTAGGTTAGTTCAACAAGCGTCAAAAATAAAGTTCTTTATATTTCTCGGAGTTTATAATTATTTTATGTAGTTTATACTTTTCTGTTTTCGTAAAAAACGCTCATCCAATAACGACTTTTCTTGCATTTTTTTCCCTTTTCTTGATTAAATTGCTCATTATTATATTATGAATGCAGTACACTTTTTGGACATAATAACATGCTGTCAGATACTTTGATTACGATCAGTTACTAAATAATACATTTCAATATAGCCACGTCACGTTTTTGAAACTAAAAACATTAAAATATTCAAAAAACAAGGAAAACATTTTTCCTGTGCTCAACGTAAAATTCTCAATCCTTCAGGCGTCATCATATGCCAACAAGCATCTCGCGAAACTGATTTCTGGCCTTAAGCCGTCATCAGTCGGGCTTCGAGTTGTATGTTCGAAAGCAACTGAAGGATTGACCAGGGTCCTGATGATATCAATCGGCCAAATCGGATGGAAGCAGCATTGAAATGCAGCTCCGCCATCCGGTGGTTCGTAACAGTACTACTGTATGAAACCGTTCGGACCCAAACCCAGGCCCTATATTGTTTGTTTTTTGAATATTTTAAATATTCTCCACTTACAAATCCTGTACGCCGCAAATATTTGTGTGTAACCTTGTGTGTCAAAACGTCTACATTATCGTGCACGCACACCACATACAGTCCGCAAAACGCAAATTTTTATTGGTCACTTCTCAAAATGCGGCGTAAACTACGGAGAGAAATTCCAAACCTAGAATCGATCTTTCAGAAGATTCCTCCACATTCTTTATATTCAGAGTTTCTCCCGGTTCGTGGCCCTTTGGTGTGGAACCTCTGGTATCCCAACTATTCCGAATTCTAAGATAAATTGTAGACGATCAATTGTCCTTTTGTGTAGCGCCAGACGCTTAGAACGTTTTTGCTTAACTTTACATTCCGTCAAAAAACTACCGGGAATTGATCATTTGAAAAGCCCGCTTAAAGGGAATGTCGAAATTCTTTTTATTGCTAAGATGGCCCAACTGTCTTCTATACTGACGTCGAGTTTGAACGTCATCTGTCATTTATTTTTTTGTTAACAGTGCTCGATTTTGTTAGTTCACCTCAAATGTGTTTTGCGATTTTTTACAATGGATAAAAACATCGAACAAAGAATTTGTCTTAAATTTTGCATTGTAAAAATCGGCGAATCGACTTTATAAAAAAACACGTGCGTATGAGTGGTACAGTATATTCAAAAGCGGTCGAGATGTGGTGGAAGATTTGCCTCGCTCTGATCAACCGTCAAAGTCTTCAACTGATATTAACATCGCTAAAGTGAAGGAAATGGTGACTTAAAATCGTCATTTAAGTTTGAGAGAGATAGCCGCTGATGTTTGGGTCTTAAGAATAAATTCGTACCATTGTGAGCGATTGTTTTGGCATGAAACGTGTTGCTGCTCGAGTAGTGCCGAAATACCTGAATTTTCTTCAGAAATTTTATTGGCCAATTCTCGGTACTTCTTTGTCTGAATATATGTTGAGCTGCAATAATTCAATTATTATTGTTAATATAAATTACAACAACTTTGAATGCGTTGTTTTTGCACGTATTTATTCATAATAAGAATTGCACGTCTGCACTACACAATAGCCAAACCCAAATAGCGATAAATATCACGAAAAAAAATGGCGCCAACAATAAAATGGTAACGCGACACTGGCCTCGCGCTTTATAAAAACTTCGGGGGGAAAAGAATGACAAATGGCATTTCCGAGGGACTCTTTATTGTTTAATTCTTGGCAAATGTTAAACTGGCACGATTCTCTTGTTGATACAAATTAAAATTGTACAAATTTGGTATAGAATCTTTAAACACCATCAAGAACACTCATGTCAGTGTGTGTTTTATGAAAATTTCTAATTAAATTAAATTTAGGTTATATGAAGGCACATGCTGATTCAACATCGATTTTATTTAACTCGTACGGTTGTTTTTAAAATACAAATACGCTTTTTCAGGCATTTAACAGGTTGTTTCTTATTTGTGCATAATCACTTGTGTTTTAATATTGTAATATTAAATTAATTAAAATTATTAATAGTTTAATATAGATGATATTTTTTTCTTTATCATGGAAACTCCTAGATCAATTCTTCTAGTGGAACTTTTGGTGTGAAACACTAAATTTGAAGAGATTTACCACTAAACATCAAACCACTTTATTTGAATTGCATCAGGAGATGATTTAATCTAAGATGATGATGATGCTAACATGGTTAGCGAAACGTGCATCGAGCAGTTTAAAAAAATTGATTTCGTATTTAGTTGTAAATATCTTCAAATTTAATGGAAACTCCTGACGACTTAAATTGGTGTGTCTAATTACGAAAATATTTATGGAGGGCATATATATATATATATATATATATATATATATATATATATATATATATATATATATATATATATATATATATATGTATATATATAATAAAATAATAACAATGTAATAACGTAACAATGTATAACGTATCGGTCAATAAGTCCTCGGTATGACATATAGATGGCGTCACATTTGCATTTTTGATGAAGAAAAATATCGTTGAAGCAAAACAATAGCTTGATAAACATTACTCGGACTATGCCCCACGAAAATCAACCATAATTGATTAGTATGCTGAATTCAAACGCGGCCGTGCAAGCTCCAATGATGCTGAACGCTCGGGAAGTCCAGATTATTTCACAAAACCGTAAAGCTGCAGAAGATAGCTGATATAATGAGGATGTCGGAAGGAAGTGTTTACACCACTCTGCATGAACATGTTTTGGAAGACGAAATAACAAGCCATCAACAACAAGAATTGCACTTTGAATTCCTTTCTCATCCACCCTATTCTCCAGATCTGGACACCATCGACTATTTCCTGTTCTCAGAGTTCAAAGAAAGCTCGCTGGAAATAAATTTCACGCGATTGCTGATATTTTGAAGTCAAAGAGAAATCGTTCTATAAAAAGGTGTAGAAATGTTAGAAAAGCGTTGGAATGGTTATATTGCTCTTCAATGCGAATCATCTAAAACCCATCTTGGTATACTTATTTATAAAAATATCTAAAGAGGTCAAGTCCGGATTTTTCGGAGGTCAATACTGACCCAATTCGTCTCAGTGAAAAAAAAAAGAAAAACAGATTCCTTCATCTTCAATTTCGACAGTGGATCGTGAAGAAATATTTTTTTTTTTAACTGACTGTTGGTCTTGTTGCACAATAAAATTGACATTTCAGTTGGATTATTACGACATGACGTACAATAAAACCCACATGAATTTATAAAATGTAGGTTTTTTCAAATACTAATTGTAGGACGATTAAAGGGAGATACGAAACAAGGAGTGATTCAGGCGATGGATGTTAGACGTAAATATTTTTTTCCTAATTAAATCCAGTTGCGATTTCTCGCCTATTTTGTAGCCGATGGCAAAGAAAAAAAGGCCTTCCGACATTTAGATCAATGCCAAATGGTACGACGCCGTAGCCTGGCCAAGGTGAAAGTTAACCTACCAAAACTAAGAGATTTTTTTCGCTTCGTACCTCTCTCTCACTCTCGGGCGAATAATTTGTCTCCCCGGCGATTTTAACGCTTGGCGAGTTTGTAGTTTGGAGTATTCTCGCGGTGTTTTTTCCTAGTTACTTCTATTTAACTAGTTATATGTCGTTTGCCAAACACGACTCAGTAAATGACGATGGAAAATCAGTGATTGTAGCAAACAAAATGGCAAGAAATATTATTTTATGAATTTATTTTATTCGTGAACTGCCTCTGCATCAATAGAACATTTAAAAAGACATACAATACTAAGGTCACGGCGTCCTCAGTCATTAATGGCTTTGTAATGAGCCCCTTTCCTTGGAATGTTTAGTTTTAGAGCTGGAAAATTATGACAGGGTTAATATAATAGATACACAGTCCATCTTAACCTAATAGGTGTATCCAGAAATAATGTCGTTCAAAATTTTATTTTATTTCAGATTTAATAATAATCTACAATATGATTTGCATTGTTATTGACAATCTTCGCCCATCTCTCTGACAAACTTTCTATTCCCTTTTTGTAAAATAGCTGGCACAGTAGCATTTGTTCCACAAAGGAAATATTCCATAAATCTGTAAAGCTGGTAATCTGACGGTGCAGCATCAGGAAAAAACGGTAGGTCAGAAAGTACTTCCCAGTCTAACTGTGATACTATGAGTTTTTATATTGTCCTGCTGCAGAATAACATATTTTCGATTAACCAGTCTTAGGCGTGTCTGAATCAAAGCCATGTTAATATATCCAGCGCTGAGCACAATAACATTCAGCACTTTAGGTTTTATTAGGATTCAAAACTTAATAGTGAATAATTTCTGTAAAATCCCATTATACTGAGAGTAACACTTTGTTAACAATTTGTTGGATAAAATAATATCTGCAAGCCCAATTACTTTACCTATTACTTGCAGGTACAATTATTACACGTCATCGACACAACCATTATGGTCATTCTACTTCAAATAAATGAAAAAGCTTTTACAAAACAAAAATCAAGTATTATTTTTCAAAAGGTACCACTTTCAGTCGTACCAATTCTCGTAACAATAGGTCACTCGGAAGTGGCGATAGCATAAATTCATTTACCGGGATTTCAATGGTTTGATCACGCGTTAAAAATTGACGACCGCGCAATTTATTTTTTATTTCGGGAACAAAGAGAAATCACGAGGTGATAAGTCAGGACTATACGGCGGATAAGCTATCAATTCGATGTTTTCATTTAGAAAGGTGATTGTTTTAGGGGCCGGGCCGTCTAACAGCTGGTATTATCTCGATGAAGGCGAATTTGAAGATTTGCATTATTTTTACGAAATTTACTGATGATATTTATAATAATTTTCTCGCCGAATTGTTCCTTCAATAAACCGATTGCTGCGTTGGATCGACACATTTGGATCTTCATCAAAGCTACCCGCAACAGCGGCAATATTTTCTTTCGAATGCACAGTTTTTTTGTCTTGTTTTTGTTTTAATATCGAGCAGTGTGAAATGCGTTTATGTGTGCACCATAAAATTAAAATTTAAAGTGCTCTATAAGTTTGATAATAAATTTCGAACATTTGCAAGCGTAGTTCTGATTTGCCAGATGATTGTGCAAACTCAGAGTTCGTTTAACAGCGACCTCTCTCGTAAGTTCTGACATAGGCCGTCCCTCTCCACAACCCATATTTTTGCCGAATTCCCATGGAGTTTTTTGACTTCTTTGGACTGAGTCCAATGAGACAACAGTAGTCAGGAATTATACACCCCCGACCGTTGGGTTCAACAATCGCATGTGGAACGCACAACAACCAATGTAAGGAATGGGTGGGGCTTCCTCCCAGTCACGCAACTAACCAGTGCTTAATATGGCGGAGACGCAGGTTGTTGTGCGCTCCACATGAGATTGTGGAACCCAACGGTCGGGGGTGTATAACTCCTGACTACTGTTGTCTCATTGGACGCAGTTCAAAGATATAAAAAAATTCGATGAATAAGCCATCCGACGAGAAGTCGGCGAAAATATGGGTTGTTTGATTGTGGAGAGGGACTCCCTATTCTTGACGAGAGAGCATATGTCGGTACCCTGATAGGTCTAACCACCAACAGACGAAACATGTGCCCTCCAATGTAATGGATGGGTGGGGCTTCCTTCCAGTCAAGCAACCAACCAGTTATTGAACATTAAAGACAGTAAAATGACTACAAAGATAATTAGAGACAGTATAATGATCTGAAAGATATTTTGCTTTCTGCCACAATATTCTTCAAATTAGACAAATACTATTAAGAACAGCCAGGAAAAAGCAGATGTCATAATTTGTCCGTTTTAGTCATTGTTAGAATAAAGTAAAATGTCGAATAGTATTAAATATTCTAGAACAAAGAATTTCAAACTACGATATTTCGCAATACAATTTATATTAGTTTCCATTTAACTGAAAACTTGTGAGTACTTATAGTCGGTAAATTCTTATAACAATGGAAAAACCACATAGTTAATGTTAGTAATATATATTGACAGGTTTCTGTTGAATTTAGGTTTCTGTTGTTCCATTTAGAAACTTCCAAATATTTTGGGCTTTCGATACGGCCCGATAAATTCTTTATCTAAACAGTAGCATTTAATAACGTTATTTGAATTTTTATCGGGAATTCCACGAACTCTCTCGGTGTGCAATTTCGAACAAACACATCGTCGCAAAGGACTTTAAAATAGGAATGATTTTGGTTATCTGACGGTGGGGACGTGTGAACAGTGAAAAAAAAATGGGGCATAAGAGGCAATACTAGTCGTCTACGTCGGGCGATTTCACAATGTTTCCACGCAATCGGGCCGATAACAAAACAAAAATTCCGCACAACCGGCCCTCAAACCACCGTCAACGTCACCGAGCAGCGCACCATCGCGTATTATCGCCTTTTTCGACAAACAGGCAGTTTTGGCGTGAACTACGATATCGGCTTGTCGGTACGACAAACGGTCAGGCGGGCGAGCAACAGGTTGACGCCGAAAACAACACTTCCTGGATACCTTCGCAGAAATCGTTTCGAGATCAAAAATTTAATAGTTCCCCGCATGATCCATATGATGTTTCAAGTTGAAGCCCTTATATTATCGTCAAGTAGGGCGACTTTCTTTTACAAGTTCAATCTTCCAACTATTAATATTTGACTGCAATATTTACTTAATTTTTTTGAAATTGCAAACAGCTTTAACTGTGTTAGAGAGTGTTAAGAGAATTTACCTTGCAGTACATAAGAAAATTTATACCAGTATGATCAAAAAGTAAGGTGACTTTAAATAAATCACAAAGTATTTTATTCTTTGGGAAAAACTTTAGAAAACTATAAACAAAAAACAGGGAAATACAATAAATCAGGCGTCTATCAAATGAATCGTGGCTCATGATATATATTTTATATAGGACAAACAGGTAGAACATTTAAACTCAAACATCTTATTAAATAAAAATATACATTTAATAATTCTAAAATATATCTTCCAAATAGAAAATAAGAAATATGGAAATAAACTACCAAAACGACGTGGAAATAACGATCAAATAAACTTCAACCAGTCTCCGCGATTAAATATGTCAAAAAACAGTCAGTAAGGGTTCTGGGAATTCCCAGAAAAAAAACATAAAATTAGTTAGCCACAATACAATTTGATTCTTTATCGACCATTCGAAGAAGCTGCAGTGTAGCGAAACGCGTTGTGTTTTAGAAATAAATATAAGTGGCAATTACAACTTTGTTTGATTTATACAATTTACTATTTTTATTTACTCTTCCAAATTGGTTGCTTGACAGTTTTTATAATCGACTTCTGATATTTCTTTCAAAGCTGCCAGCGAACTCTTGAATGGCTTGTATAGACTTGGAAAAATTCACACAGTACCATATCTGATGAATATGGTGCT
Source organism: Cosmopolites sordidus (assembly GCA_031761425.1). NCBI lineage: Eukaryota > Metazoa > Arthropoda > Insecta > Coleoptera > Curculionidae > Cosmopolites > Cosmopolites sordidus. The sequence goes on from JARFXV010001587.1 coordinate 676,733, forward strand.
TGTAGAACAGTGTTAATTTGATTTTTAGCGAAAAATTGACAAATAATTATTTGTCTGCGATGGCGCGTTATCGTGAAGCAAAAAACCATGAATGGTTTAGTCACAAATCTGGACGTTCTACAATAACTTTTACTGGCGATTACTCAGAATAAGATTCTTGATTTTGATCATGTTTTCTTCACTGGTTTAGTTTTCTATCATTAGTAAATTCCTTGTGCAACTTGTAAACTTTTTTTTGGCATAGCTTCATCGTCGTTTTTTTAGACAAAGTTTAATGTAAATTCTTTGGCCTATAACTTTATCCATTTTAGAAAATCGACGACAAATTGTTTTAACAGTGCGTTTCAAGATATATCGTTGATCGATTGGCTGCAATAAACTCTTAACAACCCTTGCCATTACGAAACCGGGAAAAGTTGCAAGAAGCGTAAACAGGGCCCGGCGTAATAAAATAACAGAAATATTATATATTTATATATAATATATTAATATAAATATATTAATTTCGGAATATTTTAGTTTAGTTCGCATTCTTTTCTTAAACCGTGCAGTTCTATAATTTCGATCGTATTTTTTGTTATTTAAACGTGCTAAAAATGTGGCGTTCTTGGCAAGATAATGAACAATGTGCCTCCGGTAGTGCTAATTTTAAAAGAAAACATTTATCGCCCGATGCTAAGCAAATTGTTAAAAATGTGTCTGTTTCTTTATTGAATAGGAGGCTTAAGATAAATGCAGCCGCAGCAGAAACGTCTCTATTAACGATAACTCCGTAGTCTACAGTTAAAGATATTGTGACGAAGCCAATTAAAGCCAAAAAAGTCCGTAGTGATTCTGGTAAAAACAAATGTGTTGACGAAAGCAACAAAGACTTAATTCGAAGCAAAATTTAGGCTATGTACGAAGAGCAAACTGTGTCTATATTGCAACAGCGACTGAAGAAAGATGAAGCCAACATTCTTTGCAGCAGAACTAGCCTCCGGAAAATGTTATCTCAAATTGGTTTTGCATACCGGACCAATAATAAAAGACAAATATTAATGGAATCACAACGATTGCGACGATGGCGGTTTGACTACTTAAACTCTATAAAAAAAAAATCCAGATTAGAAAATCGTCCCATTATTTACCTTGATGAAACACGCTTCGATACACATGAGACGCTAGCAAAAGGATGGGTAGATACATCAAGAAAACTAAAGTCCCAGCGGACAATGGAAAAAGAATTACAATTTTACATCCTGGTTCCGAGGATAGATGGGTTCCAAATTGTTTACGGTTGTCCAAAAATATTAGACATTCATCCTCGGATTACCATGATGACAACACAGCAAAACATTTTGAAGATGGGTTTATAAATAGCAATTTGCCCAATGTGGCATCAGGTTTAATCCAATATTAGAGCAGAAAACATTTCTCCGACTCTAAGTGCAAGTGCTGCAACATTAATTAGAAAGGTAGTAGATAAAGGATAGATAACCATCAATCCTTCGTTTGGAACCTTCGGTGTGAAACACTAAACTCGAAGAGACTTACCATTAAACACCAAATCACTTTTTGAAACTTCTCGACGCACGTTCGGCTAACCATCTTAGCATCATCAGGAGATGATTTAATCTCTATCATTTAATCTATTCATCTATGTTTAATCATCTTCTGATGATGCTAACATGGTTAGCGAAACGTGCGACGAGAAGTTTCAAAAAGTTTTGAGAAGGTGCGACGAGAAGTTTTGATTTGGTGTTTAGTGGTAAATCTCTTCAAGTTTATCCGATTAACCATGTTATTAAAATAGAAGATTCCTATGTATCATTTACTAATAATATAGAACCACTTATTATTAATGTAGATCAAAGTGACAGTGAGAGCGAAACAGAATTAAATGTATAATTAAATTTAAAGTAATGTAAAATAAACAATGTTTTAGTTACGCATAATAAAGAAACTTTAAGAAACTAGGAGAGAAACTATTGATACTTATTGGGGCAATTAACATTTTGCTGAACGGCAACGAGATATCTTGAAATGGACTATATAAAAGACTCGCCAATTTCTAAATCAACAAGTGAGATGATTTGAAACTTCTGATGGCGGTTGTTGTTTGAAAAGAATGACTATGGTAGAATGTACCAATCGTATAAAGCTTAAGTTTGAAGTTTGTTGACGCTATGTTATGTATTTGTTTGGCAGCCATTATTAGTGAACGCTCGCAGTGAATTTGTAATCATGGAAATAATTGCTCATTGTTATGTGATACAACACTTTCATTTGAAAAGCTTCAGTCTAACCCATAGCAACGCGGAGCTACATTCTACTCTGAGGCAGTCTGCTCCTTCGTTTACAACAATAAAATATTGGGCGGCATAGTTTAAACGAGGCCGTATGAGCTGCCAAGACAAACATCACGGTGGTTGACCAAATGAGGCGGCGTCCCGGCCAGAAATTGTGAAGAAAATCCACACAATGGTATTGAATGAACGTCAATTGAAAGTGTGCAAGCTAGCAGATATGGTAGGCATTTCAAAAATTGTTGTACATCGCATATTGATTGAAAATTTAGACATGAAAAAACTGTGTGCAAGATGGGCGCCGTGATTACTAACAATGGAACAAAAAGAGCGTCGTGAGGATAATTCAATCTAGTGTTAAGACGAACGTCCTGGGACGAAGGAACAGCCAAAACATTAGACTGAAAGAGCAGAATCAGCTCCAAAGTAGGTGAAGACAGTTCCGTCTGCAGGCAAGGTTATTATGCGAACTTATTGCAGCGTTTGAGTTATGAAATCAAGAAAAAACGACTGCATTTGGGGAAAAAGAAAGTTTTGTTTCATCAAGACAATGCACCAGTTTACACACCCGTTATCGCGATGGCCAAAATCAACGAGTTAAAGTTCGAATTGCTTTCTCCCGCATCCCATTCGCCAGATTTAGTCCCCTCGGATTATTTTCTGTTTCCAAACTTGAAAAAATGGCTCGGTGGTAAAATATTTGCCGGCAATGAAGAAGTGGAGTCCGCGGTTGGTGGTTGACGATTTTCACTATCTTTCACACTTTTCACACTTTCAACAGAGAATCGAAGTAAAAGGAGACTATGTAGAGAAATAAAGATTTTTTTCCCAAATTTATTTTATTAACGTACTTTATTCCAACTAAAATAACAGTTTTTATAGTTCTTGATCATTCATGAACTGGTCATTTAATATCTGTAATGTTTGCAATATTAAATTAAATCCTTTAGACAGCGGTAGAAAACATTATTATTTAGTACATGTGTAGTTCAAGTACATGTAGTACATATTACGTACATGTGTAGTACAGGCACATTTGTTCCAGAATAAAGTCTAATCGTTTGTGATCGATCTATTATTAAAAACTTTTTTTAGAAATACCCAAAATTTTATAATTATAGGCTAATAATATGGTAATGATATATATTGATTGTTGATCTGTATTTTTTACAATATGTTTAGAAACATTTAAATCTGTAAAAAATATTTAGATTATCATGCTAATTTCATAAAGAATTGTTATAACCATAGGAATTTGCTTTTTATTAGATTTTTTTAAAATATTGTTAAGATGGTGGTGTTTGCAATTACTACTCGGTTTACCTCTGAGTCTGCTGCTGTTCAAGCTCCATTTTTATGCGATTCGTTGTCACCTTCTGATGATGCTATCATGGTGAGCCAAACGCATGTCGCGTGCTTTACAAACAATAGAATGTACAGTAAACTCTGATAGTATTAATTCAAAAACATTAAGATAGACAAATGTTTATTGATTTTGAATTTAGCATACTGGGCTAATTGAAAAGTTCGCGGAACGGTAATGATAAAACAAGTTTATAACTGAAAAAATGACTATTTTTCCGTATATATTATCCCTTAAACTCAATAATCAGTGAAATTGAAAACAAAATGTAGTAGATTATTTAGTTCTTTTTAGCACTCTATAGGTGTCGCTCCGCAAACTTTTCAATTGCCTAGTATATTCTTCTGCAGCCTATCGCAATCAAAGAATAGCGATGCAAACGTAAATTTTGTGCGAACCCATTTTATTTTTTGCCTGTTAGCATCATCAGTTGATTCCATCTCCTGATGATGCTAACATGGTTAACGAAACGCACGTCTAGTAGATGAAAACAGTGATTTGGTGTCTAGTGGTAAATCTCTTCGAGTTTAAACCTTTCTCCGCTAACATGTCTCTTCTTTCGTAGCTCATAAGTTGTTTTCTTTCGAATATTCTCAGTTTCTCTTCCCTCTCCTTTTGAGGTTCGTTTGAGTTTCTCTTCCCTCTCCTTTTGAGGTTTCTTTGGTTTTTCTTATTGACTTCTGTAACTTTGTTTGTGGTTTATCTGTGATCCTCTTTATTAGACCACCTTTGCAATTTTTACTATGGGTTCCTCCGCCAGGATTTAGTTATCTCTGGTTATCAGAGCCAAAAATAGTCAGCAAAAGTGACCACTTGAGGACCTGCCTTCAAAGTGTTCTATGTGATTCCCCATCGATTCTGAATCTGGTAGATTCTTGACTCTTATTTGCTGTTTGCTTCTACTCTAGTCTTCTATAACCATCTATTCTTTTCAGATCATCGTTCCGTCTCATTGGAAACAGCCCGCTCTTTCTGTACCCCTTCCATAGTCTTCAATATACCTTTTAATGTATTTCCCAATATTCGCGGCTTTTTTTTTAATGGTGATCCATTTGTTGATTCTTTGATCAACTAATCTCGTTCCTAGCATCGCTCTGTCCATCAGTCTTTGTGTTTTTGTGCCATTTTTGTCTAAGTTGTCTAGTAAAAGTCGGAGAGTCATAGGTCATAATTGGAAAAATACACTGATTGAAACTCTGCATTTCCAAGAATCTACTTCAGCTTGTAAAAGCATGACCATGTTCATTAGATCAAAAACAACTTTGGTAAACATACACACCTTCAATTACTGTTTTATACCTGTCATTGATATTCGATTTAAACATGTAATTTAACAGAACTTGTAAACTTTATATATAATAATGATCAAAAAGTACGATGAATGTTGTAAACATTACACGTACTTTATGTATCGATACTCTCCATTTGTTTTTTAAGTTCCATCACCTGACGATGCTAACATGGCTAACACACCGAAGATTCCAATAGAATAATTGATCTTTATGTCATGCAAAAGTCGACTATAAAAACTATTTCGAAGAAGAAAATAAATAAATATTCTATAGTATATATTGAAAAGGTCATTTTACTTATGTTATTATCAGTAGTAGTAGGTAGAAAGGTATTCAGTGAGATTTTTGTTGTATTTTTGACAAAAAAAATCTGAAATAGTGCGGGCAATGGTTACAATCTGTGGAGGATTCGGCATTGCGAAAACGGGCCGACCACAGCGTTGTCGAAACTTCTCCTTGACGTACCCTCCTCCTCCCTGCCTCCTCGCCCCGCTCCTCGCCGTCAACCGAAAAAAAACACATTCGCCTTCGGCCCCAACGGTCGCGAGTCATCGCCGATTTCGAGCGGGCCTTGGATTTCTGGTCGCTTTTACGCGCTCTTTCTAATTCACGATCTGTCGCCTAAAGGCAGAACCACACGTACGGACCTACGTCACGATCACGCGTGTTCGGGGGGGAACTTTTATTTCCGCCGTACCGATTCGTCGTAGGCCACTTTGGTTTCGATTTGCGTCACGGCCGATAAACGGCTGTTTGTTATTTGGGTTTTCGAAAGTTTTCATTGTCTCAATTAAATAGAACGGGCTTTGGGGAATCCTAACTGTACGAACCAGATATCTGTAAACTAACATAATGAATAGTACACAGGAATATGGGAATTATCATTTTTTTACTGAATATTTCGTCTCTCCATATACTCCGTTTGCGGAAATTTCAAAACTGTCATTTTGTTTTCCTTTATTCTGAACTTTAGATCTAGCCTTACAGTTCGTACCACGCCCACGGACGTACGTCACGATTATGGGTAAACGGGAACCTTTATTTAACCAGAATTGATTCGTCGTAGGCCACTTTGGTTTCCGCTTTGCGCCACACAACCTTCCCGGTAACGCTGGTTGTTTGGGCTGCCATCCAAATGTCGACATTCTTCCACTAATAACGTTAAATAATAGACGTTAATTGTTATGTCGTTATTCTGAGGGTCACAGTGACGCTTGTCGATAGGAGAAAGCAATGTTCTCTCAATCTAATTAAGTCGTTAGGAAAAACTTTGATGGAATCTTTATGAATTCATTCTATAAAAGGGCATTTAATTTTATATATATATATATATATATATATATATATATATATATATATATATATATATATATATATATATATATATATATATATATATATGAGTTTCTTGGACTGCGTCCCAATGAGACAACAGTAGCTGAGTGTCATCATACAACCAACTTTTGGGTTCCACAATCCCATATGGAACACACAATACCCGCGTCTCCGCCTAAATGAACATTTTTCTTGGGTGCTTGACCGGGAAGAAGCCCCACCCATCCCTTCAACTGGATAGCATACGTTTCGTCTCTCGATGTACAAACTCTTCAGGGCGCCGACATATACCATACCATAAAGAACAGGGAGGCTCCATCCACAGCCAACAACCACCAAGAATTTTACCAATCTCTTTAAGCGCAATTGTGAAATGATCAATTCCCGATACCATCATCATCACTCAGCCATTGTCGATCCACTGCAGGATGAAGGACTCCTCAGCATGCTTCCAACTCGCGCGGTGCTGCGCTTTCCTCTGCCATTCAGGTCCAATATACTTGATGATGTCATCGATCCATCGTGTGTGTGTAACACACACACTATACATAGTATATATATATATATATATATATACATATATATATATATATATATATATATATATATATATATATATATATATATATATATATATATATATATATATATATATATATATAAGCAATGGTTAGTTGCTTGACCGGGAGGAAGCCTCACCCATCCCTTACATTGGAGGGCACATGTCTCGTATGTTGGTGGTACCGACATATCATATCATCGGGGTACCGACATATGGTCTCTCGCCAAGAATAATCCAATGTAAATGATGACTGGGGCTTCGTATTTCGCCTCCGGAGTTGAGCCAATAATACATTTTTGCCCTTTCTAAATGGCCGATGAAGATAATGTCTGGCGAATCCAGGAAAACCGTGACCATGATTTTTCCAGTCGATGGATACATCTTATACGTCTTTGAGGTACGTCCAGTGGGTAAAACCAACTGCTTGGGCTGTTTCTTCGTTTCTGGTATGTAGTGATGAATCCAAGATTCATCAATAGTCACGCATTTCCGCACAAACTCGTTGAGATTGTCTAAACACCGATATGAGGTGGTCACTTGATTCCATTTTGGCTCCGCAGTGAGCAAGCATTATATCCATCGCGCTGTTAACTTTCTCATGCCCAAATCTTCGTGCAGGATATTTCCTACATATTCATTCGATATGTTTATCGTTTCAACAATCTCTCTAACTTTCATTGTGCGCTCCGTCACCACAATATCGTGGATTTTGTTGACCATTTCCTCAGTGGTCATCTCAACGGCACGTCCTGAGCGGCGGACCATCACTTGTGCTGATTAGTTCACATCGAACCTCAACAAACCACTTATGAACCATAAAATGTAAAGGATCAGAGGCCGCATAATACTCTTTCAACTTTTCTTCGGTTTGCGCAATTATTTTACACGTAAAAAATATCGAGCTTATCTGTTTTCGAAGACTTTTAAAGTAAAACTAAACATCATATCGGCTTGAAATGCATGGATTATTACTAGAAATAAATCTAGCTGTCAGAAATGCAATCACTTCGGCGATCGCACCGCCATCTATCGGAAAAATATTAGTTTTCGCGCCACTATCGTATATTATTTCAATTATCTAACTTACTAAATATTTTTAGTTTATCGAAAATCTTTGCAGTAATTAAACCAAGTACCACTCGCCACGTTAGATCAGGAAAATGGCCATGAAAAAACACCGAAATTGAAACAAAAAAAAATTATTGAACCAACGCCACAAGGTGAAGCCGCAGAGTACGTGCCTCAAAGCCTAAACACAGAAAAAAAGAATCAAGTCGCCGATGACGCCGTCTACGTGGCCACGCCGAATGCACCAGCCTTAAAAATGGGGTCACGGTACTACCGGACCGTACCGTTGGGGCCTTAGCCCCATTTGTACAACAGCCGTTAATTCTTCTCTTTTTTTTTTCGTCAATTTCGTCCTCGTGTAAGCTTCGCTGGCGACTGTTTAATAGTACTACTATCGCTCGAGTTCAAAAGTATCGAGACAGGTGCATTGAAGTAGTCTGTACTTTTTGTCGCGTTATGTAGGAGATGTAGTCGCTGATGACAACGAAATATTGGTGCTAATTGAAAGTGATCTTGTGAGTAATTCTTGGAATCAATCAGTCAATTACGTCAGCTTGGCAAGCAAGTGCATACTGAAATAACGGAGGAAAAATGGATAGACCCAATTTCTGTTTGCGATTCTCTGTCGAAGCGCAACGAGATCGTTTCATTTTTATAGCGGATCGTTTCAAGTAATGAAAAATGAATGTTGTACGTTAAGCGTAAAATATCATGATGTAAGCGCAGAGATACCCTTTCAACAAGCGCAAAAGTCACCAGTTTACATTGGAAGGTTAAGCTGTTGCGTTTGATGAAAGTCGACAGGAATTATTTCGCCAAATGCAGAAGAATCAGTGGAAATACAATAGCATTTAGTTTTGAAATTACAAGGTACCAGCTCCGTACATGCCTAGTTTGGTACCATTCGACTTAATTAAAACGAAAACGTTGATCGAAGTGGGGGAAGGCGAAATAAAGTAACGGTCCCGTTACTTTTTCGTTGGGCGGTACTGTTATGCCCGCACGTACGCGATTTCCATTTGTTTCTCACATCCAAAGGTCACTCGACTAGACGATGCACTCTTTTCTTCTTCCGTTTTTTTGCTAACAACGTCAAAGAGGGGGCAACCGGGCTTTTATCGGGTTGTTGACGTCACATTATCATTTGTTATATAAATCAAACCGAATAATATTTATAAATAAAGACGTCGAGCCGTGTTAAACAAAAATAACAAACTATTGCACAAAAAATCATTGAAGAATGTTTTAAACAATATCGAAATAATATTTAACTTCTCATCTAATCGGTGTATAAATCATTTATTGCACAAGTATATTGTTATTAACAAAGTGGTGATTTCAACTGAGGGAATGTAAGAAAAGTGACTTAGTACCTACCGTATCAGGTTCAATACCAACTTTGAATGAATACACACATTACATGTGGGCAGAGAGAGCATTGATAATTGGAAAATGACTCTTATCGACTGAAGAATCATCTCGTAAGGGTCATCTTTGAATCGGTAAAGAGAGCATTGAAAACGATTGACGATCGAGTCAATGATCAACAATTCCAGTTGAAATAAACGTCCAAAAGGTATTTTAAACTCTGCAAAACGACTCATGGGCCATTATTTTTCGAATTCTATCTGACTACCTGGAGCGAGGGAACGTGGACATTGTAAAAACAAGATAATACGCATTTTTAACTAAAAAAATGTCGTGGTACTCAACCATCCCCTATATTCGTCTGATTTGCTCCCGTGCGGCTTTTGGTTATTTCAAAAATTGAAACTGTCGATGAAAGGAAAGCACTTCAACTCGATTAGGAGCATCCAGTCGAACTGACTCCCGCAGAATCTATTTGAATAAAAAAATAAAATGTCTTTAACATGGTTCCTCAGGGGTTCAGAGTGGAAGTCCTGGTTCTTCCTCTGAATACGGGTTTGACGTCCCCGAGGTACCCTAGTCATGTTGTGATTGTCCTGTAAATGTCCCTGATCGTTTGATTTCCCCTTAAGCCAAACTGTAGCGCGACCCGTGGTGAGGGCTGAATGGCAGCTGAGGGTATCAGCTGTTGTAAACGGGGCCTCCAAAGTACCTCCCGTCCCTTTGGAGTATTTAGGGTTTCTGCAATAAGGAGCACTGTTGCAGTCGACCTCCTTTCTTCCAATCTCGTGGGAACTATATGTCCTTTAACAATTCATCTTACCCCCTATTATCAGGGTCGAAAAGACCCCGGATTGCGTCTCCAGTAGAGAATAATAATAAATGTTCTGATTTTGACAAATACTTTATAATTAAAAGCTGCGAAGGATCGCTAAAAAATGTTTCACCATTTATCATTCATAAAGTCATTTTGGGAAATGTAGGTGACATAGAATCTATTAAAAAACTAAGAGACGGTACGTTACTAGCAGTTGTTTCAAATGCTAAACAGGCCAAGAGTATACTGGATCTCAAAAAAGTGCACACATTTGATGTTGTGGTTGAGCCGCACAAATCCTTGAATTATTGTAAAGGAGTAATCTCGAGCACTGACCTCCTAAATTGCGAAGAGTCGGAAATTCTGGAAAATTTGAAGCAGCATGGAGTTGAGGCTGTCAAAAGAATCACCACAAAAAAAGAAGGTACAATCTCTCCAACCAGCAGTTTAATATTAACATTTAGAAAACCTGCTTTACCTGACAGAATTAAGGCTGGCTACCTATCATTAAGAGTCAGACAGTACGTTCCTAACCCTATGAGATGTTTCCAGTGCCAGAGATTCGGTCACATATCATCGGATTGTTCATTTTCCCCAGTATGCCCTTCCTGTGGCGGTGCCGTACATGATGGTTCTCAGTGCTCACTTGCCCCAATTTGCCCCAACTGTAATGGCGATCATTCCCCTAGGTACAGAGGTTGCATCGTATTCAAAGAAGAATACCAAATCCAGAGAATAAAAGTATCGGAAAAAATCCCTTATTTTGTCGCGAAGGCTAAGGTCAAAAGCACCTTCCCCTCCAGTACCTCCAGTTTTGCAACTGTCGTAAGTCGTAGTAAAACCATGGTGTCTACTGCTACGCAATGTGAAATCAACATTAACCAGTGCCCTTCTAAAGCACTTGATAAGGCGCCACTCACTACACCTCGTGACCCCCTTCCTCCTTCCTCCCCCTCTATTCCTCCATCCTCCCTCCCTGTCAATCTCCCCTCGCCCACTCCTCCTACTGCATCCAAAGCTCCCCCACTCGTCGTCCCCAAGCCCACCCTCCCTCCTCCTCCTTCTTCCCTTTCTCTCTCCACTACACAAACTCCCTCAAATTCCCTTCCCACCCATCATCCAAAAATACCCTCAAATAAAACAGCTCACAAAAACCCGAGATCTCTATCCCAGTCCTCTAACAAATCCTCTTCCACTGAGGACATGGATCTAGACTGCTCGTCAAAACCAAAGTCAAAAGAGAGCAAACCAACTTCTCGACGACCTAACATTAGAAGGTAGTACTTACTCCTTTTATAGGTGTCACCAGGCTTATCTAACCTCCTAAAATTCACATTCAATCCAACCATAATTCAATGGAATATTAATGGCTTCAACAAAAAGTTCGAAGAATTGAAGTTAATCGCCTCAAGTTATAAGCCTGCCATTATTCTTTTACAAGAAACAAATTTTAACGATTCTTCCTGCCCTAGTTTTAAGAACTATAACATTATAAGAAAAGACAGGGAACAAGCCCTGCGATCTTCAGGAGGTGTAGCTATTCTGGTACACGAGTCCCTAGACTATTCCACTATCCAAATTGATTCCGGTGTAGAAGTCATAGCAATTTCCACTCACTTTGTCAAGAAAGTATCCATCTGCAACGTTTATATCCCTCCTTCCACGCCATTTTCTCTACAGGATCTCAACAATATCCTTTCAAAACTCCCTCCCCCCTTCATAATGTGCGGAGACTTTAACTCCCATAATGTAATGTGGGGTTCCTCTAGAACAGATAGCAGAGGATTAATCCTTCAGGACTTCCTAATCTCAAACAACATTTCCCTCCTAAATCCTCCAGTCCATACCCATGCATGCCTAGCTTCTTTAACCTTTTCATCCTTAGACCTTTCCCTCTGTTCTCCTGACCTTTTCACTACCCTACAGTGGGATATCATGGAAGATCTACACGGAAGTGATCACTTCCCAATCAGAATCTCCTCTATAGGCTGGCATCAACCTAAATTGCCTAGAAAAACTTTTAATCTATCCAAAGCAGATTGGACCAAATTTCGAGACTCGTACATCCTTCCAAACTTAACGTTTGCCGATGAGGACACAGCCCTTGATACCTTTGTCTATTCAATCATTGCTGCAGCAGATTCCAGCATTCCTCACTGTAATATCCAACACCACAAACCCCCAGTCCCCTGGTGGAACGATGACTGTAGAATGGTGAGCAGGGAAAGAAAATCGGCACTGAATCGCTTCAAACACTGTCCTACTTTGGAAAATATTATCATCTTCAAAAGATGCCGAGCAAAAGCTCGTAGGACGATTTTAAACGCAAAGCGATCTTCCTGGGCTGAATACATCAAATCTATAAATTCGTCTCTCAGCAGTGGGGAATTTTGGCAAAAAATCAAAAGGTTTCGAGGTAGTCCTCTTCAGTCAATACAGGGCCTAATTAGTGATGATCAATGGATCTCCAATAGGGTTGATATTGCGAACTGTTTTGCGAATTTTTTCTCCAATGTATCTGGCGACAATAACCTTAGCACTTCCCAGCTAAATCAGAGATCTTCCCAATCAGTAAACTTCGACGTTGACGATTCTCCCCTCCAGCACTACAACCTCCCTTTTAGCTTTGATGAACTCTTAAATTCTCTCTCTAGAAGCAGAAATAGTGCCCCGGGGCCTGACTTAATCCTAATTCCCATGATCCGCAATCTCCCTCAAGCGGCTCTAGACAATTTGCTGGATCTTTATAACGGCTACTGGAGAACAGGCACGTACCCATCTGCCTGGAAGAAATCTATCATGATTCCAATACATAAACATGGCAAACCTCGTTCCTCACCTGGTAGTTACCGTCCAATCTCGCTGACTGACCATCTGGGCAAGATCTTTGAAAGAATGGTAAATACTCGCCTTGCCTGGTACATTGAATCTCACAATCTATTAGATCCTTATCAACTGGGATTCAGGCAATCGAGATCTACCATTGATCATCTCACGGGCTTCCATAATGATGTTTGTACTTCATTCCAAAGGAAAAACCATTTAGTTGCTGCTTTCTTAGACATTTCCAATGCTTTTGATATGGTATGGCGGCCCACCATCCTGAACACTTTACATCAGTGGGGCCTCAGAGGCCGGTTACCTAAATTCATATCAAACTTCCTCTCTGATAGACTTTTTAATGTCAGGATTGATGGTCATCTATCTGATCCACTCCCCTTACTAAATGGAGTCCCTCAGGGTTCAGTGCTGAGCCCTACCCTTTTTAATATAGCCATGAACAACATTCAAAGATACCTTAGCCCTACGATCACTCACAGATTATACGCAGATGACATACTACTATATTACCAGTCTCCCAATCCAAGAGTCTGCGAAAGAATCCTCCAATCTAACCTGAACTCACTGGAAAAATGGACCAAAGCCACAGGTCTCTCTTTGTCGTCCACAAAATCCGCTATTGTGCATTTTTGCAGAAGACAAAAATGTTCCCGTCTGCATTCAATAACTCTTCAAAACAAGACTTTACCAACAGTTTCGTCTCACAAGTTTCTCGGACTCACCTTCGATTACAGACTATCATGGAAAGATCACATCCAATCTCTGAAGGCTAAATGTACTCGCGACTTGGGAATATTAAAGATGCTTTCAAACCACAACTGGGGTTCGGATCATCTCTGCCTTCTTAAATTATATAAAGCAATTATTAGATCCAAACTGGACTATGGCAGCATAATTTTTGCTACGGCTCCCAAATCTTATCTGCGCTCACTGGATGTCATCCAGAATACATCACTAAGACTTATAACTGGAGCTTTTATCACCAGCCCAACTCCCAGTTTACATAGCATTATGAGTTTAGAGCCCCTATCCATCAGGAGGAAGTATCTACTCTTAAAGTATGCTACGGATCTCTGGCAGAGACCATTCATTCCTGGATATCAGTCATTCTTCCATCCTCCCCCAATACCCCCAATAGCCTCCACTCATAACCTAACCCTAGACCTCAGACGCATCTTCCAGCAACTATCTGAAGAGTCCAACACCCAATTGCAAGTTCCTCTCCCAATCAGCACTACTTCTACTCCTCCGTGGTTATTACATCCCATCCAGGTTGATTTTTCCTTACTAAAATATGATAAAGAATCTACGTGCTCTTCTGTCTACAAATCCAGTATAAACAACATTATCCAGTCCAAATCTCCATGCCAAACAATTTATACAGATGGATCTAAGTCAGACCATGGAGTCGGTTGTGGCTTTGTTCATGACAGATCCTCCTCAGGCTTTAAGTTGCCCGCCACAACAAGTGTACTAACCGCTGAGCTAGTGGCCATTGAAAGATCCCTCAGCTATATCAAGTTAAATCCCGCAAATTGCTGGATCATATTCTCAGATTCTAAGAATGCACTATCCATGATCCAAAATCGCATCATTTCCCATCCAGTTATAGTGCTAATTATGGATCTTATAGAAGATATTATAGCACATGATTCTTCTCTTCTCTTCGTTTGGTGTCCCGGTCACAAGGCCATCAAAGGTAATGAGGAAGCAGATTTACTTGCAAAATACTCCATTCAGCATGGTCAACCTTATATGCGCTGCTTCTATCCAAAAGACCATCTCTCATCGGTGAAATCCTTCTCGCAATCTTTAATGCAATCCTACTGGGATGATCCACAGAAAGTCAATAAGCTGAGATATATTAAACCATTATTCTCCCAACCTCCACCAGAACATCTGGTAAGTAGGAAAATTACAGTAAAATGGATGAGACTCATGATTGGTCACTGCAGATTTACACATGAATATCTACTAAAACGAGAAGGTCCCCCGCTCTGCGAATTTTGCAACGATCCCCTATCCGTCAAGCACATTCTTACCGAATGCACGGCATTATACCCTCTCAGATCCTTTTTTGACCTCAATCAGGACCTTTCTCGAAACCTTTGCTCAGACAACATATCTAACACCTTAGCTTATCTGAAAGAAATTAACTATCTCACTAAAATCTAGTCACTGCTAGCGACATTTCATTCTAGTGTGAGTTATTTGCAGCAAAATCAAACTTATCAACACATCTGTGATAGCTTATCCTGCGACGAAACCCATCTGTGATAGAAGCCATCTGTGATAGAACCGATCTGTGATACTAATAACCTGTGATATATATTAATCCATTCAATGTCTGTCTTTTAAGTGAGTTCCATATTCATAAGTTAAAGTTCCTGGTCGCTAAATGATCTTGATATCGATGCGACCTAAACTTGAAAATTCTCTCTCTCTCTCTTTAACATGGCTATTGTTAACTAACAATAATAACGAGGTGGCCTTAGCAGATCCTTTATAATGCATTGCTTTATATAACTAAGGGATCATACTTCTTACCGTCGCCCGGAAACCCGTCGTGAGCCTTGTTTTCCTGCAACCATCTCATTTTACATACGTATCTTTGCTTTATCTCTCTTTCTGTTATCCATTCTTCGTCCTTCCATGACACTCCTTGGTTCAACTTTCTGGCATTCTCGCCATGTGCCCCCTCCCCCCATCTGAGTCGTCAAACCCTCACATAGTCTACAACAATCCTGATCTTTATACAATTGCTCGAGAACTTCTTCTGAATATTCTTCTTTCAAATAATGTAAGCATTTCTTCTGGTTTCTTTGTCCCCTATTGGGCAAATTAGAGTTTTATAGATCTTGATTTTCGTGTCTATTTGTAAAAACGTAGGTCTTATTTCAGTCTAGTTTGCTACCCTGATAAATAAATTAATTTGCAACTTCAATCTTGTCATCGACAATTGTCCAGTTCTGTTCTCTTCGATTAGTTCTAATTTCCATCATATTTGTTTCGTCTACATTTATTTCTAGATAACTAAATTCTAATTTAAATAAGGGAAATTCCGATAAAAACATATCGAAAATAATTCGAAATATTTTATTTATTAATAACTGCGACTTTTTTCAGACGAATTATGTCAGTGTCCACACAAATGCGACGACTTAGTGCCGCTGGAGGCACGACAACAACTGTTTCAACATTTTTACGGATTGGGCGAGGCCGATCTCCAGAATCAGTTTCTGCGAAAGAACATGGACCTGAGGGCGCGCAACAATGTACCTGAAAGCACTGGCAGCGGCAGACCTCCCAGAAGGATCACCTGCAAGTACCTGGTGCCTTTGATGAACGAAAGTAAGAGGGTATTCGTTAGAAGAGTTAAATATCTCAACAAATCTAACGAAAAATAATTACATTTTCAGATCGCTGCGTGGAAGTATGTCAAAAAGCTTTTGTAAGTGCCTTCGTGATTACGACAAAGCGAGTCCGACTTCAACGAGAAAAACTGATAGCCAGTCTGGGTCTGAACAGTTACCGGAGTCACAACAGGGGTAAAAGAGACGATAAACTTTCCATCAACAATGTGTCGGACTTTTCAAGCGATAATAACAACGACAGCCTGACACTGAACAACAACACCATTACTTTGAACAGTTTAAAAACGAAATATCAGCTGCCTCCAAACCTTAGCGTTATCATACCAAGGTAATCGCGTCGCGAATACAATGGCGTAACCAATCGTCTTTATCCGCGGTTTTAAACGATGTGTTTTCTTTTGTTTTAGCGTGTTCCAAAACAAAAACCCGTACACCGTCGACAAATCCACGACGGATACGAATAGTTCCGCTAAGAAATTGGCCAGTATCTTGGGGAAAAAATCGCTGGAGGAACTGAAGGAGTTGAATATCACGATGGAAAAGGAATCTAGCACCGATTCTGAACGGGAGGATGTCGAGATCAGACCACCAGTACTCAAGAGGGCCCGTTTCATCAAAAGACAGAGGGAGGGTACAGCAATGGTGAGTAGTAAGATAAAAATTATTTACTAAAAACTACACTTTATCAAAATAACACGTCCCTCCATAAGTTCGTAGGATGACATAGAGATGGCGCCATTATTGACAAAATCCATATGATTTTCAGGAAGTACTAACCTTCAAATGATACGTGTCAAAATTTCATGACAATCTGAGGTTTGGTTTACAAGTTACAGTGGATTTAGTGACGCTACTCTTGTAATTTTGAAAACAATGGATATATCTTGGTTTCGTGCATTAATAGAGCACAACAATGGCTTGAAAAGTGTTATTCGGACTCTGCTCCATGCAGACAAATGGTAGATAAGTGGTTTGCTGATTTTAAACGGGGCCGTATAAATACCGATGATGCTGAACGCTCTGGCCGCCCAAATTCGGCAGTTATTCCAGAAAACATAAAAACAGTCCACAAAATTGTTTTGGCCGATCGTAAATTGAAGTTACGTGAGATAGCTGACACTTTAAAGATATCACAAGGCAGTGTATTAACCATTTTGCATGAACATTTGTCCATGAGAGAACTCTGTTCAAAGTTGATACTGCGTTTGCTGACAGTCGATCAGAAACAGCAACGCGTCGACGATTCAGCGCAATAAAAAGATTTTTCATGCGGTATGTAACAATGGATGAAACTTGGATCTATCACTACATTTCACAGTTAAATCGGCAGTCAGCTGAATGGACAGCAACTAGCGAAAGCCCCCAAAGCGACCAAAAACGCAAATATCAGCTGATAAGGTTTTGGTATCCTTATACTGGGATTTGCAAGGTACGTTATTCACTGATTACCTTGACAAAGAAAGAACCATCAATAGCGAGAAAATAAATTGCGAAAAAACGACCCCAAATGAAGAAGAAAAAAGTGCTCTTTCATCAGGTTAATGCATCGTATCACAAGTCACTTTGGATATCTGGCTCCCAGCGATTACTACCTGTTTGCAGATCTAAAAAGAAAGTTCCGGCGAAAGATATTTGGCTCCGATGAAGCAGTGACTAGCGAAACTGAAGTCTATTTTGAGGAAGATAAATCGTTCTACAAAAGACATCGAAATATCAGAGAAACGTTGGAATCTCTTGAGGAGACTATGTAGGTGAATAAAGTCAAATTTGGCCTAAAATTTGTTGTATTAGTCATATCATCACGGTTATAGAAGTTCTATAGTTTTTGGCTAGAGGACTGGTCCAGGGTGTTTTTCAAATCTTCCAAAGAAACATATTTTTTGCCATCTAAACTGTTTTGAAGCGGTCTATATAAATAGTAGTCGGAGGGTAGAGGCCAGGAGAGTATGGTGGATGGATCGAAAGATAATAAGCGCGTCGGGTGGCCAAAAACACGTGTAGTCTAGCATTATCCCAATGTAAAACAACGCCCTTTATGTTGGCTAATGCAAGGCACTTCTGGTTTGGTTTAAACAGTATCGCTTCGAATTAATGCTCTGGTTTTCAGCTAACACAATAAACGATTTCTTTCCAGTCCCACCAAATGCACGTCACTTTTGCGCTGGTTGAAGAGACATCTCCGGAAAGATTCTTGTCTTTTCAGAAATAAAAAATCTGCCACTTTTAATGCTTAACAAAATTTAAGAAACACAACCAAATGAACACAATTTCTGTAAAACAGATAACACGGTTTTGCGATGCAATGTTGTGATCTATCGCCAAAAAAAATGGTGATTGTTGATTGGAGGTTGAGGTAAAAAGTTCCGTCCTAACACAGCAGCTTTTCCTGAGGTTGCCTTTCAACTAATTAGAATTGACTGTTAAATACGTACGTTCTACTTTACAATATTAACCGCCACAGAATTATTATATTCTTTAACAAAATTAAATATAAAGATATTTTAGTTTTAACATTAAAAATATGGAATGAGTAAATAGATTTAAAAAAATGACAATAATGAATGAATTACAAGTAAGAATTGTTTGAATATAGAAGAGGAAAGGAGAGTGTAAACAGTTTAATTGATGAAGCTCCTTTTTTTTCAGGATAATCCTCTGATACCCTTCGGACTGGTAGTGCCGGAAGGAGTGACCATCGCTCCGGTGATGGGTCCAGATCACGACCGTAACATGGCCATCGTCAACAACTTCTTCCGCAACCAGCTGTGGAAACCGGAGTACATCGGTGCTTACTCGTGATAACATCGAAAACGAACACCGGCCAAGCCGTAAGGTGCCTTATACGCTCGGGGATCGAGCCCAGGACACTCGGACCAAACAAAGGCGATCTCAGCAAAAGTACAAAAAAGTAAAACCGGGGTTATCTGAATAACGGAACGCGCGAGGGTGTCTTTTTCCGTCCCTATTGCTAAAAAAAAAACATCCCTCGCTCAAAAACCACCTCCAAGGTCCAAGCGTCTCTCAGGACATTAATTAAAAAAAAAAGAATAATTAAAAAAACAGGAAAAATGCGTAAAATTAAGGTATATATAGCAGATTTACTTATTTTTTAAGATTGTTTAGGGACATGGTAGACTTAGGACAAAGTACTTTTAAAATGCCCTGCACTAACAGGCGGTTGTTTTTGATTATTCTGTGCCGACATGTGATATTTCTTTTCGGATTCCAAGTAGTCGAAAACGATCAGTAATTCATGGATTTATGAGGATTCCATGAGAAATGTTCTGAATTTGTTATGTCCACAAGATCTTGAATATTTCTACCCGAAGTGTGAATTTATATGCATTTAGCTGTATACTAAAACAAAAACCTTTTGTACATCAATTGCAAATTAGTTAGAATCATGAAATAGCTAACCCAACTGTTTAGATACAGTCAATGATTAATTCTACCACTACTGAAATGTAAGAAGTAGCAAATTCAATAAGCTTAGTTAATTTACCTTACCTAGGCAACTAACTCAATTTTGAGTTAGTTAGCATTTCAAGTACTTATGCACTAAAGTTCTAACTAACCACAATGATAATCCAGTTAACTAAACCAACTATTTACAAACAATTAAGGATTTGTATTTTTTGTTTTTCGGACGTAACAAAGACCGAACATTGCCTTGGTTTTTTTCATATAGTTACTCAGTTTAGTTACCTTTTTTTCTAAATATAGAAAAAGTGAGCGAAAAATAAACCTGCACCTATTTTTGTATATAACTAAAGTTGAAAAAGCAAGCGAGAAACACCTATGTCAGTAAATAGCCAAAGAAAATAGCCCAATTTTCTCAAGAAAACCTTTTGTAACAGATCGATCATTATCACTTAAAAATTGGGTCCAAGAATTTTGTCCAACCGAGAGAAAAGCATAAACATTTCGCTGTAATATATTTGTGATAGAAACGACAAAAAATATATAACAGAGAACATATTTATATTTTTTATTGTTAAATGATTTCTTTTAAATGTAAATTTGTAGTTGAATTTGTCTGGGTTTGTAATTGTTGTTTTGTATATAGGATATTTATATATCTGTTAATTATTGAGATGTGTGGGGCACTATATGATTTAATTAATTAGAAAAAACGTGAGATGGTCACATGTAGTTCCCCACAATCATATTTAAAGATCTACTTAATTCAAGTTGAAACAATCCAAGTATTTTATATTTTCTTTTATTTTGTAAATATATTCCGATATAATTTATTTTTTTTTCTGCTTAAGTGTACTTATTATTATAACAAGAGATATCAATATTTACAATTATGTAGTCTATCAGCTGTGAATAGTTCTATGTGTGATAATACTAATAATAATAATAATGTAATTATTTTGCTGGCCCTTTTTATTCAAGGGTTGTGCTTTAAGTCAGTAGGGACTAAAACAGGGAAATTTTCAGGCATAGATTTAAAAAGAAGAATCAACGATATTCACAGTATGGTTTTGTAAGGAGAATTAATTAATACATTTATTTCGTAAACTAAGGCTGTTTTATAAAACTTTTTATATATGGTACCTTGTGGTGTGGACATAGGAGAATCAAACTCTTAGTTTAGTGGGACACACCATCTTATTAGAAGGGATTTTTATTTTCTCCACGACCA
This sequence comes from Cosmopolites sordidus, assembly GCA_031761425.1. Lineage (NCBI taxonomy): Eukaryota > Metazoa > Arthropoda > Insecta > Coleoptera > Curculionidae > Cosmopolites > Cosmopolites sordidus. Next base: position 697,692 of record JARFXV010001587.1, read on the forward strand.
CAAGCTTAGTGTTTTTACTGTACTTAGATTTTTTTTCTTTAGTGTAATTTTTTTTGAGAAGGTTAAAATTACCTTATATTAGTATAATTGCATTATCATACCACTATAGATGTATTTTTGTTGTTTATTTTTATGATATATAGTTTATTTCAAATTGGAGTTACAAATTGTAATATTGTATTATTTTTTTGTTATCCAATAAAGATGTTTTTCAAAGCGTTTTTTCATTATTTATTTTTATATTTGGTCTACAAGAAAATACAGGTGCATCCAGGATGAATATTACACTGTTATTTAAGCTTGTTTTTTTTTATTTGGCCCAATGGGTCCTGAGTTATATTGAATAAACTTGACTCTGAAACAGGGCTTGGTAATGAAAGTACTCAAATAGCTTATAATGTTAACTCTTTGAATAATAAAAGTGTTAACTCGTATGTTTTCCACTAATTAGGGTAGCATATGACAAACAAATGACAAGGAAATTTTATCACAAATTTAAGACAGTAAAAAAACTTTCACCTTAGAGAGAGACTTTGATCAAGGACAAGATACTAACAAACATGGATGCCATATTAGAGCGAGGGAACGCATATTTTGAAAGGCTGCTAAACAGAAACATCAGAGAAGATTAAAATGGTAGGTCACGGTTTATGAATGCAGTCCAACAGTGGGAAGAGTAACTCGATTCACAAGAAAGAAGATAGGATGAAATTCGAAAACTATGGCGACATATTATTATGTTTCTTTCTATCTTTTTTCCCAGCTAAGTTGGATTTTAAATGAAACGCGGGCCATAGCCAAAACAACTTCTATCCTCCAAAAAATTTTCGGGCGATGCGGGTGGTATTAAGGATTACCGCCCCCTGCATGATTCAAAACAGATTTTCTTCTAGTCCCAGAAATTTGATGTTATTTTTCAGGTTCTTTGGTTTAATGCAAGTTGTTGAAATTATCAATGGCACAATATGGACCTGGTTCAACTTCCATATCCGCTTTATTTCTAACTTGAGGTCTGTATATTTTTGTACTTTTTCTTCAGCCGTCTTTTGAATGTTGTGTTTGGAACAGCTATGTCGATTAGAAATGCTGTTTTCTTCTTTTTGTCTAGCAATATAACATCTGGCCTGAAATCGGTTGAATTTAGTACCGCCTCTGCGGTGTATTAAGAATAGGGAACTCGCTCTGTTATAAGGCTATTGTGACTTGCAAGCTCTTGGTGGACTATACTGGCCACCTGATTATGACGGTGAAGATAGTCCGTCTGAGAGAGTCTACCACATGCTCCTACAATATGTTGAATAGTTTCAGGTTTTTCGTGGCATTCCCTACATGTGTCATTTTATACTTTTTTGGTTGTTAGTGTGCACAACTTGATCCTGAATTACACACATAAAGCCTTCAGTCTTCGGAAAAAGACCTCCCTATGTCAACCAGGTGTTCGACGCACACTTCATAACGGTCAAGATCATAGGGGTATCTACCATGTAGAGACATATTTTTCAACTTATTATTATTAAGATCCTCACAATACAATCTTTACAACATACATTACAATACCATACAGCCTGTATATCTAGATCCAACGCTAACATAATAAGAATACTAACCTACAATCCACAAAGCACTGGTTGTGTGTTGGTCAAACCCAAGAAAAGGAAATAGAAATTTTAGATATAGAAAAACCGTCACAACATTCAGCACAGGCATTCACATTACATGAAATAAGAACAAAAGGATGAAAAAGGGCACAACCGCACTCCATATATTAAGGTTCAAGAACAAGGTCAATCAGTTCAGCCATGCTGATAAACACCGATCTGAATGAGGTGCGCACAATTTCTATATATTTTGCTTAAATGCCAGATAACTGATGTTCTTCTTCACAATGTTATCTCTTATGTTTCCCGGCAAAAGGTTAAATAACCGAGGGGTCAAGAAGTAAGAGGACTTTCTCACTCCAGTTTTGTTAGCAAATGGAATGTTTAAAACAGTCGCGCCACTAGCCCTTGTGTCATAATGAACGTGTTGCTTATATATCCACTTTGCACAACTTACAAAGTTCTAACAAATATAGCAGGGTAGAGAATAGTACCATATAGTGAAGAAGGAATGGGCGAATATCAGGCATGATTTGGGCTGTTTGTAGTCCGTCAAATAATGGAGAAAGCAGCATAAATTTATACACCTTTAATTCAAATGTTCATAGGCTTCACATAGGAGGCCTTCGCCATGGAGGAAATGGGAATATAATCTAACTTTATTATATTAACCTGGATGACGATGGTAGATTCTAAATCAGCAGTAAAATTCCAATCGCATGTTACAGTAGACTTGGAGATTCGAGAGCGTTTGCGACAGGAGGATGGATCGGCACCACATAAGTATAATATAGTATAAAACAAGGTTATCAGCGAAACGGAAAGAGACGCAAATGGAATAGTGATAAAGAAAAACACTCTCACCTGAAAACTGGCTAATGGGCGATGACAAATTGAAATTGTGAATGAATTCACTTATATGAGAACGAAACTACATGAAAACTACATCCTAGGATATCATATAACTGCAGTCTATCCTAGGACTTAAACTTATACAAAGAAACCAGAAAGTTAAGATGTATAAAACACTCCTTTCGGCCAGCTATCATTTAAGACACTCAAAAAGAAATCATGAGAGTTGTTTGCAGTATTTGAAACAGTACTAGGGCGAATTTTTGGTGCTGTGAATGATAATGGAAAATGAAGGAGCAGGTATAACTTCGAATTCAAGTAATTATACAGAGATATGGATATTGTAGACTGTGAGGGTTCAGGGACTCAGATAACGGGACACTTGGCGAGAATGCCAGAAAGCCAAATACCAAGGAGAATCATGGCCAAACGAACAGTAGGTAACAAAAAGAACGGTAGACCAAAGACACGGTGAACTGATGCGCATCAAAAACTAGTAAAGGGACGCTGGAGACTGATCCACGTGGTGGTGAAGGTTGAAGGAGATTCAGGCTCACAGGAAGAAGATTAAGATGACTGGTATTTTTGAACAAGGGGCGAAAATATATTTCGAAAAGTTAGTTAGACGAGTAGTCTTTGGATTCTAATGTGCGAGTCTAGTGTTTAGTTTAAGAGCCTTACGCAGAAATTTGCTTTCAAATATCTGATGTGTAGACGTTTTAACGAGAAATCACCAATCGGATAGATCAGGATAGACTAGATAGAAGATGTAATAATTTGACGACCCCTTGTAAACTGATTTCTATATTTGAGGTGACCATTGTAATACTCTATCAAATTGCACAGATTGCCTTTTGCAATCATAGAATGGGAGCGCTGCCGACCAGTAGTCTCGCTTCGCATGAATTGCGATTTCAGGAGAAGGAAATCGTCTGAGTTTTCCTGAGGTTGGCCTGCTGGCGCCAGAATTTCAGCCACTTGCTGGTGGTTCATTATTTATTGCAGTAAGAGTAACATTTTTTAACACAAAACCCATTTAGTTCGGACGAGTTTTTTCGTTATTTGTGTTATAAATCATTTTTCAGCTCTTGAATTTTTATTTGTACTGTTTATTACTTGTTGAAGTTATTATAGATTGAGGTAGTTATGGTTTAGAAATATTATGGATTATTTTTTAAACTTCCCTGCTTTTGCGTCACTGCTAGGAGGAGCGAAGATTAATGGGAAATGGAAAATAAAAGGAGATCAATTTGTGCAGACAAAAGAGATCCCAATACCGGAGATGCGGGCCCAGAAATTCAGCCACGTTCGAGTTGACCTGCAGTGCTGGTAACTCTTCGCGAAGATATATATATATATATATATATATATATATATATATATATATATATATATATATATATATATATATATATATATAAAAGCTTATTAATTAAAACAGATCACATACTACGCATATATGCCCAGGATGAAGTAAAAACTTACCATAGACAAGGTCATCGACATTTTTCTCTTGTCCAGCTGGGAGTTGAGCAATGCCAAGAACACCCCAAATTAACAAGACTCAAACTCCCGCAAATTAACTGAAAATTTTAAAAATTCAACGGCAAAACACCATACGGGGTAATTGCACTTGACCGAATTTTCATTGAGGGGATGGAAAAAAAACTATTACCCCCCAGCGGTTGCCAGATTCGTTTTTATTGATTTCCGTATCGCCGAAAAAAGCAAATCAAATCACCGAACATATATTGTACAACATTCTACTGGGTTCTATTTAGAAAATAATGTTTTATTTACGGTAAAATTACTTTTTCGTAATCGGTAAATTTAAAGGAAAACAGTGTAAATGGAAGGAATTTCAAGTTTTAGTGACAACGTTGGAAATCCTGGTTGCCTAGGCAACCAGAGATGACTTCTTTAGATCACAGTGACGTCAAGCGATTACCAGGACAATTTCAAACCAATAAAAAACGCAGATGCTATTGCATTTCTAAATAAAATTTATATGGTGGCGCTGTAACCTGTAAAGAATAATTAAAATGGCTTGGAATCGTCAGTAATTTGTCTTTTCCAAATATTCAATGCTCTTTATTAACCCAAGAAACTATCTGTTTATATGGAAAGTTCGCTCTTGCACTTGTCAACATAACCACTTTTAGACATGCAGCTAAAAAAATTGTACCAAATGACTAAACAAGAGACTTACCCTTTCCAGCTTCTGGAAATGTTCCCGAAGAAAGGAAATGGGATTTGTGGGACGATTAACGCACAATTGTACAATACAATCCTTTAATATTTGTTGGATATTGTGATTTTGCACGTAGGCTTCGCACTCGCGTAGCGCCTGCTCGTCTTCCATGTTGGCGGCCATTGTTCGCACAATATCACCAGTCAGTAATCACGCAAAACGCTGCGGAAAATTGCCGTTTTCAAACGGTTTCCACTGAACGAAATTTATTAAAAACAGATTTTGACAGTTCTCAAAAAAAATTCCTCGGTTGTTTGACCTTGTCGGTAAGAACACATTCTGTTTTATCGAAATATCGACGTTGCCAAATCTAATATGTTACCCATAAAATTATCTATATTTTCAACTATCGAAAAAAAAAATCGACAATAATACCTGAAAAATATTTAAAGGGAACAAACACTATTTTCCATAAAAAAATATGCATATAAATGAATAACTAAAACGAGCCTAAAAATGAATAGTTATGGCATCTCTGGATGTAAATATACCGCCAATTTTTTGTCAAAAAATTTAAAATTTAACCTCACTTTAAAAATAATAGACTATATGATTATTTCTTCATTTAAATTAATATGCTCTAAATAAATATGAAGAAAACAACAAGCAAATTTAAAGGAAATATGGTAATTTTTTCTATGTGAGAAACAATTTCATTTGATATTTAAAATCTTTTAGGGCTGCAAGAAGATTTCGTCGTATTTTAAAATACAAAGCAATGGTAAAAAAGTTACCCCCTTGTCAGTACAGGATGAAACTATAATATTAATCTCAGATGAAGATGAAGAAAAAGAAGATAAAATAGAGCAACAACAAGTAGTGAATAAGAGAAAATTTGATGACAACATATCAAATCTTAGTCCACCGTTTAAAAAAAGCACAGTGTGTGAAAAAAGCCCAGGTTAGTACATTTTTCATAAGATCTCATAGACATTATTTAAACATTGTTATAGAGCCTTCTACCTCGGGAATAAGTTCTAAGATAACTGTAAAAAGTATGAAAGAATTACTGTCACCTCCTGCTTTAAGAGTATACAATTCTCTGACTGAAAAAGTAGGAAAGTAAGTGTTGAAATGAAAAGCTTCAATTATATGTTAATGTTAGTTTAGAGTTTTAGATGAAATTGAACAAAATATGCATGGCAATGGGATTTTTGAATGTATAACTCCAGAAAAACAAAGTAAAGTTTCATTTGATAGGAAAACTCCCCTTAAAAGTGCTGAAAAGCTAACTGTCAAGCATCAGAGGACTCCGAAAAAATTGTTTTTGCAATCACCAAATAAACTGGAAGAGTTTAATGTTGGTGTTTTAAAGAATTTTGTAAGGGTCACACCTAAAATGACGAATAACATACATGTCGATGAACAGAAGTAACTGGAAGGTAACACTTAGGTATTTATTTTATTGAATTTGGGTTTATTTTACAGATGTGCAGAGGCACAAGTAGAAAATGAAACAACACCAAAAAAACAGCAAGTATTTACAAGCAGTTTTTCTCCAACAGATAAAGTGAGAGCTCAGTTAGATTTCGCATCTTGCACTGGAACAGTGCAGAAAGAAATCTGTTCAGAACTAGGAACTACAGGCAATGAATATATTAATTTAAGTGATATTATTTTTGAGGATAGTTGGAATAATGATATGGTAAAAAATCATAAAGAAATTTTGGATTAAAGCTTTTTAATAACATTTGGTTTTAGTTTGAAGACAATAAATATATCTTGGATTTATCTGAATCCCAGCATTGTCAAATTGTAGATCTTGATAGGAAAAGTATGGATGTTATTTTAAAAGTTAAGTCAATAAAATCGAGTGAACATGCTATTTGTAAATTAAAGGATATGTGGTGAGTACTTCGAAAGTTTTAAGGTATGATATAATAATTGTTTAAATGAATGTCTTTTTTTCCCTCTTCTTGTGGTGCTACAGCTCATCAGTAGTTTTCTTTAAATTTAAAAAGTTCCGTTATTTTTCTGACATTCTGTGTATTGCTGACATTGTGCAGTAAACATTTAATTTAGCATAGAAATTAAAAAAAAAATTAAAGAAGCAATTTTGTTCATTTTCAAGGGTTGACACAAAACTAAATATAGGAGACACAATCAACATTACAGCGATAAAGACAAACGAAAACGATTGGCTGGTGGATAATCGCAATGGATTTGTAGTTTATGAACCAGATTTTTTACTCTCAGCTACCAGCATAGCAGGTAAAATCTGCCATTTCTGAAAAGAAAACTTAATCTATTACACTTACCTGTTTGCAGGCGGAGTTTTCTGCAAAAGAAAGGTGGTTTTCACTGAAAAATTTCGCGGGTTTGATTCGAAAAACAAGTACATGATTGTGGGAAGCATGGTCCACTTCCTGCTCCAAGATGTATTAATGAAAGAAATATTTCAGTTAGGAGACATTGAAAGGTGTGCCGAGGAAATTTTGAAAAAATCGGATTATGTACGTATTTAGGTGATTAAGTTCATGCGTTTTTTAAATCATATAATTTTTTATAGAATTGATCTTGTTAAATTCCTTTCTTGTACATAATTGTCCAGTTTTGGCCAATGAAAATGAATGTAAACTTCTAAGACCTAGACGCAATTAAACTTACCCTATCTAGCATACAATCCAGATCTTGCATTTTTTGATTTTCACATTTTCTGTTCGATGCCTCAGTTCTTGAAAGTCTGAGTCGCGATTTTCATTTCGAAAATTATATTCTTATTGAATTACTGCAATTAAAACAACCCACTCCCTGCAGTCGGTCCTATGACATCGCGAGACGTGGACGCGCAAAGAAAACAGAAGAGCTGCTTGCAGTATTTCAAAGAAGAGTACTCTCGGTGCTGTGAATGTTAAAGGAAATTGGAGGGTCAGGAAATAATTTCAAACTCAGGCAATTATGTGATGGTGGAGACTCAGATTGGAGGAACTTTTGGCGAGAATACCAGAAAGCCGAAAACCAAGGAGAATTATGCAGAGAAATATGAAAGAGCGTAACAGAACGAGAGATGGAGCAAAAACAAGATGGCGGGACAAAACAACTAGTGCACATCAAAAACTGGCAAGTGGTTGTTGGATATCCATCCAATTGGAGGCGATGGTTGAAGGAGCAGCACAGTAGGAAAAATAATTATTACAATATTCGGATTAATAATCAAAAAACGCATAAACTTGTGGATGACTCAATTATTTTAGTTTTGGATCTTTTCAACAGTCTTTTTGGTTTACAGATTCATGACATTTATGCTTGTGGAGAACCTTATGAAGCAATCAAGCAAGAACTCTACTTTTATGTTCCAAAAATTCATGATTTTGTGACGAAATACGTCCAAAAGGATAGGGTAGGTTATCAGCCTGTAAAGAACGGCGATTGGAAAGGAACTATATCGAAAATAGAAGATATAGAGGAGAATATTTGGTGTCCATCTTTAGGAGTGAAAGGAAAAGTGGATATCACTATAAGGAATGGAAATGAAATAATGCCGGTAGAAGTTAAGTCTGGAAGAGCAACAGTGTCTGTAGAGCACAGAGGTCAGGTTTTATTATATATAATGATGATGAACAAGCTGGGGTACAAGGTTTCTTCAGGTCTCCTACTTTATTTGAAGTAATTTTTGATTCTCCGTATACCACAACATTTCCTTTGATTCTGTTGCTGTTTCAGGGATGGTATTCTCAAAGAAGTACCTCCAACAGCTTCAGAGCAGACAGGGTTGTTGATGTTGCGCAACGAGCTTGCTTTTTATCTCACTAAAAGACCCAAAGTAACGAAAAATTCTGAAAATTTAACTGTAGAACCAGCCCAGATACCTGAACTTATGCACAACAAGTTTTGTAAAATGTGTCCTTATAACACTATTTGTATAGCACATGCAAGGTAAAGTAAAAGCTTGTTTTGTGTAATGAGGAAATAATAATCTCTTGTTACAGATATTTCAATGAGGATATTTCTGGACTGAAACCATTAAAGACAGTAAGTGATGAACTAGGCGATGTCATAACTCCAGAACATGTAGATTATTTCATGAAATGGAGTGCTCTTCTAACAGTGGAAATGAGTGGGGCGTCTGAGCGTAAAAATTTAAAAGATATATACACTCTAACACCCAATGAAAGGTAAAAAACTCCAGTGAACCTACTATTCCTCCTACTTCTTGGCTCCAGCTTTTCTTGGCCCTACCTCTCTTCCCATCCCAGATCTTTTTCACCAGTTTGTTCTCCAGTTCTTATATCTGAATTTCGAAATTGGTCTAGTTCTGATGCTCCCTCGATCCTTCCTAAAATTTTCATTTCCCTAGCAGTTATTTTGTATTTTAGTTTTTGGTTTGAATTCCCTTTTTTTTTATAGAAAAAAGAAAGGGAAATGTTTAATTAACATCAACTTGCATAGAGCATTTAAAGAAAACAATCGACTGTATGTCCATACATTTAAAGAACCCCCAGGAATGCATACTAACTTTTTGTCCAGTGGCTTTACTGACCACACGTACGTCGTGGTTAGCTGCCAAGCTCGTCCTGCGATAGCATCAGGATTTATCACTCAGATTTCAAAGGACTCTGTAGAAGTTACACTAGAAAGGTAATCTACTGGTAGATCGAGTTGATTCATCATTAATTTCCTTCATTCTTCAGAGATTTAACAGTCAAGTACAAAAACCAGTTGTTTTTCATTGATTCGTACGACTCCACCTCCTTGTTGACGTCCACTATGGCCAGTTTAGGTCTTATCTTGGATACATCCGAGCAAGGAAACAAATTGAGGCATATCATCGTTGATCGGTATTGTACACCACTTTTGCATGTTGTATTTTCTTCACCCTATTATTTCCTAGATCGCCTCCCACGTTCAAAAAGACAATTCCAAAAACCGTGGCTCTGAAAGCCAAACCTATTCTGAAAAGACTGAATCAAATCCAGAGGAGGGCGGTACTGAAAACCGTTGCTGCAGAGGATTATTTTCTAATTAAGGGTATGCCCGGTACCGGTAAAACAGCCACGATAGTAGCTCTCATCCAACTGTTGGTGGAAATGGGAAAGAGCGTTCTTATCACTAGTCACACGCACTCCGCCGTTGATAATGTATGCTCGAGACTGGTCAAATATGGAGTGAAATTCATGAGATTAGGTAACAAGAACAGGATTAACAAAGATCTTTGGGAGTTCTCTGAAGATGCGTTAACTGAAAAATGTTCCACGCCTGAGGAGTTGGAAGCCGTTTATAATAATGTGGTAGGTGAATTTCGAGGGGTATTTTTTAAATAAGGTCCGTCTGTGAATGAGATTGAGTATCGTCTGTCTGCGTGCTGAGTTGTAGAAGTTTATGTTTAAAAAAATTGAGTCGCTGTAAGTCGATTCTTGAGTCCAAGAAACTTGACAGCAGCGGAAATTCACCGTCAAATTTGTGAGGTTTGCGGTGATAATACTATGAGTGACAGTAAAGTTCGAAAGTGGGTGAGAATGTTCAAGGACGGGCGGGTTAATGTGCATCTGAAGATTTGGTTCGTGATGTGGACAACAAAATTCGAGAGAACCGACAAAATTCCGGAGTGCCATACAAAACAAGCGGCGTGGCCTACTGTCTCCCTATGTGATGTTACTCGATGACAATGCAAGGCCATACGTTTCTGCACAAACAAAAGGTTTAATCAGGTCTTATATTTCTTATATTTCTCCTTTGAATAAATCAATTTTTTATAATGACATCCTTTTAAGAAATCAAAATCTTATAATTTGCACCCTTTATCTAACATTTTCTTCAGATTTTATTTATAGAATTGTCTGGAAATTTCATAGGGATTGTCCATTAGTTGTGCTTTGGACGGACCTAAAGAATATGGAAATAAAAGATAGGTACCCAGGGTGATGGGATGAACACATGATCGCTGATTACTGCCGCAGTATCATGCATGAGTGTCTGAGAGGAACTCACTCGAAGAAATCTGTGTTGAAATAGTAATGTTTACATTCAGATTCACTTTGATTTGGCTTCAGTCAGTCAAGTAGATTCAAATTGAAAATATCAGTCGATAACTTACATTTATGCCACATTGTTTTTTTTTTTACTTCAAAAAGGGCATAAGAACGCTGTCTAAACAACAAACAAAAGGCAAATAAAGGCCATAATAGCCGAAGACCCAAGCACCACGGTCCGTAAGATAGCAGGACTGAACCTTCCACTGCATTGGAAAAAAGTTCTAAATAATAATAGTAATTCCATAAGAGAGTAAACAAAAATATTTACACAAACTATTTGCGTTTTTTTTTCTTTTAAGAAAATCCCTACCGATTTTCCGGGCAACCCGATATTAAGTATGGTTTTTATTGCAGCCAACTGTTGCAGTGACCTGTCTTGGAGCCAGTCATGCGTTGCTTAGTAGAAGAACATTTGATATGTGCATCGTTGATGAAAGCACTCAAGTCATTCAATGTTCGGTATTTAGACCAATTTTTGCATCCAAAACTTTCGTGCTTATAGGTGATCCTGATCAGCTTCCTGCCGTTGTACAAAACAAAGATGCCATGTAAGTATAATCGGCGCGTTCGTTAAGTTGCAGGACTGGTTAAGCAAGGCGAAAGGAGCAGAAATAGAAGAAAATGGTATAGTGTGGTTTTATCACTTTAAAATTGTTACCTATCACTATTAATAGGGCTGTTTTTCGCTTTTGAAATGTTTTGATAGTCGTTTTCAAGGACGAAATGATGCAGACAGGCTGTATTCTAAGTAAATAAGCATATTTAGAAAACTATTTACGGTTTCGCAGGCATAGCCAGTCCTGAAACTGGGTAGAACCAGTGGATATATATATATATATATATATATATATATATATATATATATATATATATATATATATATATATATATATATATATATATATATATATATATATATATATATATATATATATATATATTTTTTTTTAGCAGATTTTTAGGGCAATGTTACTGCTAGCGGTGTGTTCAGTCATCGTTGTATACCTCCAACTCATTCTCTAGAAAAGTTTATTAATTCTAAATTTACCTTTATCACTGTTACTTTTTTAACATACAACATAAAAAACGAAACAATTCAATGTACTCACATTTTGATGATATAGAAATTTTCATAAAATGAAGTAATGGCGCAGGCCATCGCATGAAACGATTTATTCACATATATTTTATAAAAAGTTTGCATCTCTACATATAAGAGTAAATTTTAGTTATCTAGGTGCATATAGAGTTGTTTTTTAGTGCTTTAGGCATGAATGAGAGTCTGTTTGAACGCCTGGACAACGAAATATCTCGCGTGAGCTTGAATCTCAATTACAGAATGAACACTCCCATAACTGCCTTAGCTAACGCTTTAACATACAATGGTGATTTGCTCATTGGCAGTGAAGAGATCGCTAAAGCAACTTTACACATACCTAATATGGAGGTAGCTGGTATGAAATAAATGGTAATTCTTAAGTTTCTTACACCATTGTTTACAGATGATTAAAGAAGAATATGCGGCAAAGAGTTGGCTTATACAATCTTTAAACACATCTTTGGATCATGCAGTTCAATTCATAGATACAGGTATGCTAAGATAAACTGAAAAGTTACCTGAAACGGTGCTTAACATTTATTTTGCAGTGGTGGTAGCTCTTCGCGAAAAAAAATAAATATATAGATATATATATATATATATATATATATGTATATATATATATATATATATATATATATATATATATATATATATATATATATATATATATATATATATATATATATATATATATAAAATAAATGGGTTGAATAAAATTCATTTTGTTTTAAGTATTTCTGGAATCTTTTTTAATCCAGCAGCTCAGCAGCTGGAATCAATTTCCAGCAGTCCTCTGCCCATTTTTCATATGCAGTAGTTCTTCAACATCTCTTGTTACATTGTCCTGTCGTCGTGTCTTTGGCCAGCTCTCTATTCGTCCCTCCATGATTCTTTTCTGGCGTTCTCACGCAGTTTACAACTTCAACTGAGCGAAAAATCACACGAACTTATATCAAATGAATACGGAACTTTGTAGCTGGTTTTGTTGAATGTAAACATGACGAATAGTTACTGTACACCATCTTGAACTCTCTTTTGACCTTACCATTTTCAATTGATTCTCTATGTCAATTTTGTAGGTTTATATCAATCATACAACCTTGTCTGTCACATGAACATTTTCGTATCATACCCATTAAGTATTAATTTGCTATTTAGGTCCAGTTTGGAACTTGTTAAATACAGTTCAGTGGTCGAATACATCAGGTCCTGATGAAGCAGACAAATACGTCAACATTTACGAAGTTGCCATCATTTTCCACCTAGTAGAGGCTCTGCTTAGGGTAAGATTATATTGAAAATAATTTATTTCTCAAGTCAGCAGTGTTTGATACTGTAGGGTGGTGTAGCACCGGCTCAGGTGGGAGTTATAGCAACCTATCGAGCACAGGTAGCTCAAATATCAATGCTACTCGAAAAAAGAAACGTGGAAGTCAACACTGTGGATCAATATCAAGGAAAAGATAAAAGTGTTATTATATATTCTTGCTCAAAATCGGTCGATACCAACAATGAATGGAACAGCAGTCAGGTACAATAAATATGGCTTTTTTTTAGGGGTTTATAGCAGATAAAAAAAAATCATTGATATGTTTAAGAATGCCAATAAAAAATATTTTAAGTAACAAAATGTCAACTTGTACTACAGATACTAAAATTAAATAGTCAATATTGTAGAACCAGAAAAAAAACACCCAACACGGTTTTTTTGAATCAGGCAAAAAGTGATGTTTACACAACCAATGCATATTTGCTTACCAAATTAGGATCGTTTATTTTTTGCTATATTACCTAAAAAAAATACTGTTTCATCAAAAATGATATTGCTTAGGTGTTATGGTTTGTCCTCTTCGACAATATTCATTACTTTTTTTTAGTTCGACTTATTGGAAGCCAAACGACGACTCAATGTTGCCATCACCAGAGCAAAACACAAACTAATCATCGTGGGAGACTGGAAAACACTGCAGAATTACTCTACCTTTAAAGCAATTAAAACCAATTTAGAAAAAAACGCTATAAACTTACTAGAATCGCGAGGTTTTTCATGGACTGATATTTTAGATTTAGTTTGTTAATGTATTGGAGTGTATTTTTTTATTTATACTTTTTTTAAAATAAATTATATATATTTTTGATAAATTGTATTGTTTTAGTTGTCAAAATGAGCATATACAGGAACTTTCGTCAATTTGATTAACAATTCTGCACAACATTTGAAAGAATAAAGTTTCTTACAAGGGTCAAACAACTGAAAAGCTACAAACAAGAATTATCATTTTAACTAAATATGAACCAATGAACACTGTTAAAACATTTTATTTTTTAATAAGAATCACGCCATACATCAGCCAAAATAGAACGTCGAAAACGCATTTGAGTTTTCCTTTTTTTGTAATATAACTAAATAAATGTATGCTGAAACATGGAATAAATCAATTTTCCTAACAATTAGTGACGTTGCCAATTGTAAGGAAAATAAAATAGTGGTTTCCGTGGAAATGGCTGCATTTTGGATACAGGTTTTAAAAAAACTTTTTGTTCAATTTGATGTAAATAATCGTTATTTCCCTTACACCCTGTATATCAGGCGAGAAAACCATTTCCGAGCTCTAAATTTCAGGTTTTCTCTCCCATTTTTTCCCTTTTATAGTCTTGGGGAGAATTCTTTCGGGAATTTGAAAAGGTAATCTATTCGAGGTTGATTATAAACGCACAACTTGAACTTCTATTAACCATAACTGGACCGATTGCATACTCCAAGAACTTGATAAACTTCCAATAAATCCCAGATATCGGTCCACTTGACTAGTGCCTTTTTCGTTATTTAGCACATTAGTTACACATCACGTACGAAATATGTATCTCCTTATAAAACTTAGGTAAAGAGAATTATTAGGAGGAAGAAAACTCGATACTCAAAAATTTGAAACCACAGTATATTTATATAAACTATTGAATATCTAGTTTTTTTATGCCATTCAAAATGTTTTGACGAAATAACTAATGAAATGTTATCAAAAAAGGTAAACTTTTGAGCAAGGTGTATGCAAAATATCTCTTAAAATTCGAATGTGGAAAATTATTCCCTTAATAGGTTTATTTTTTAACTGTTGGTTAATATACAATATCTGAGATAAATATCAACTTATTTTAAATAACAATTGGTGAAATACTATTCATTCAACAGTCCAGTACATATGTAGACGTTTACGTCCCTCAGTTGATTGGTAAGCAACGTGACAATCTTTTCGTTGATTAAACTGTCCTGGTAAGAGTCCTCATCTATATTTTGGAAGGCTACATAACTGAACGCGTCTTTTTTGTAGCTTCTGTTTAACTTATTGAAACTCAGGATGCACTTATTCAAAGCGTGGAAATTCAATGGTTCCCGCACGGTCTTTCTGACAACACAACCGAATAAATAATCATTCTTCGATTCAAATTTAACGATGTTTCCTATGATTTTCGGGCGCTCTCGTCTAAAATTCCCTAAAAAGTTGTACTTTTTGTCCAGGGCCTTCATCGTGGCGTCTTCGTCGCCATTCTCGGTGGTAAAGTAGAAAATCGCCGTGCCAGATTCGATTTTAGTGATTGGGTACGCTTCTTTTACCTGTCTACATGTGGTATATTTTTTGGGTTGTTCCTCAGTCGTCTGACAAACAATAATACAAAAATAAATGGGTATACGATATTAAAGTCCATAAGTATTTAGCCTAATTAAATCTATAATCACACCTCTGGGTTCCTACTGGGATTTTTTTCCCAAGGCAGGAAGGAATAGGAGTCAATGCTACAATTCGATAGAGATGGAAAAGAGAACTAGTCCAAAAAGAGAGCTGAACAAACTGGATCATCGGCGATGACAACACTGAAATTGTGAAGGAATTTACTCATCTGGGAAGCAAACTAGATAAACGTCACATGAGGGATCAGAACTCGTATTATGAAAGGTAACAAAACTTCTTACTGCCTGCAGCCAGTGCTAAGGTCTAAATTTATACAAAGGAACGCGAAAGTCAAGATCTATAATACATTAATTCGGCCGGAAGGCACTTATGTGGACCGTCAAAAAGAAAACATAAAGGGTGCTTGCAGTTTTTGAAAGAATATGACTCAGCCGAATTTTTGGTTCTGTGAATGATAACAAAAATTGAAAGATCAGGTATAATAATTCAGAATTAGGTACTGTAGATTATGTGAAGGGTTCGGCCGATCTAAATGGATTCGACACGTGACGAGACTGCCAGAGATCTGAATATCAATGGGATCCTAGGAGGGACGAATACGAGGTAACAGAAAGGTAGGTAAACAAAAGACATGGTTAAAATGTCAAATTACCTACGCGCGGGGGGGGGGGGGGGGATGATAATTAAAATGGAAAATAATGAAACCTCTGTTGTGTGTGTTAATGTTATCGTTTTACGACGAAAGTATGAAATTACTGGGTAGGAACTTTTTGCTGATGAAACAGTTTGAATTGTCACATGAAACGACAGCATTATCGTCTTTAGGTAAACAAAAATTCGTCGAGTCAACGTTTAAGTTGGAATTGTCGGCGACGAAGTTAAAGATCCAGTATACGACAATAATTTAAATCATGGGAACTGTACATACTTTTTATGGCAAATTAAAGGGATTGTCACAAACTATACAAAAAGTTTGAAGTATCAAGATTTATATTACAGTCATAATTTATAAATTTTAATTTGTACTACCATTTGCATTTATTGGAAAATGGATAATGCAAACTGGACTACGTTCTGAACTATTAAAGCTTGGAACCAAAGAATTTGCTTATGCCGTTCATTAATTAATGTTTCTACGTCTGGACTAATGACCAGATGCCTCTAGAAAGGTATAAATGTGTCCGATTTATAAGGACATAAACTGAAATGTGAAAAATATTGTGGCATATTATTTTGCACAACTTATAAATTTCTAACATCAAAGAAGAAATGGGCGAAGCATTTGAAATCGAAGAACGTTTGAGAAACGAGGATGGATTCGTACCAGTCCTGTTTTACATAGTACTGAAAATTCAAGAAGAATCCAGAACTGGATAATCGGTGAACATTGAAATTATGAAGGAATTTACTTCATATCTGGGAAATGGTCAATTATAGCTGCGGGAAGTGGGTTTCACAAAGAAAACAGATGAGTAAGTACTTAGTAGGATTTCTGGTGATGTGGATAATAATGGAAATTGGAGGATTAGGTATAAGTTTTAACTGAAGGAATTAAACGAAGACCTAGATATTGTAGGCAGAGAGGGTTCAGTAACCTGGATGGGTAAGAGTGCCAGAAAGACGAACTATGAACGAACGAATAGGGGGTGGGGTAACAAAAAGAGAAGTAGACCAAAGACACGACGGCGGGATAAGAACTACTGCACATCAAAAACCGGCAAGGCGCTGCTGGAAATCGAACCGCGAAGGTTGAAGCAAGTTAAGGGTCACTGACGGGTGTGACTGGGCTATGAGCCTACGAGAGAGTTTTTTTTAATTAATTATTTCAGTCAGCGTCGCCATTCCCCTGATCTGATCTCAAGCGATAATTTTTTAAACTCCAGGATGATGGAATATTTTCAAGGGGACTTGTTTTTCTAAACACGAATCGCCGTTTATTAACAGGGTATTAACCAATCAGAAGAATATCTTGAAAAATATAACTGTTTCAAACATGTTTATGTCGATTCTAGAAAAAATAATTCGAAAATTCTCCGTATTACATACGTAATATGTGAATGTGTATTTGATAAGGTTTCTATTTGATTATTTAGCAAGAAATTTATCTTCCCAAATACTTATGGACGCCGTGTTGACTTTAGGTATATATTAGTCAAACACAAGTTTTAAATTATACTGAACAAAGCGTATATTTATTAAACAAGTATTTTAGTAATAAAATTAACTCTAACGGGATTTTTTAGATTTTTTTTTGGACGACTTTGTTACCAGCCTTTTCTTTGTCTGGCCATGGTTCTAGAAATTGAAAAAAATCCAGTAAAATCCCTTAACGCAAACTTCATTCCTGCGCAAACTGAAAAACTTAAAAAAACTCACCTGTTGGAAATTGCATACGCGAATGTGTAAATTTGCGTCTTTAAACAGATATTCAAGCATGGTCTTGACCTCGTCCCATTCCAGACGGTCCAGGCCGCAACCTAAACGCGGAACGGCCAAATTCTTCACCTAAAAATACGTTTATTTCTGCGTTCTGTCGAAGCAACTATGTTGAAAACATCTTTACCTTGTTGTCCACGATATGTTCCCGCATTTTCCAAAGAGATCGCCATAGAGTGTTATTGGTTGGTTTCAGATTCGACTCCCTCTTTGTAACCAGGTAATAGATATACCTGTTGTTTTCTTCATCGTGAAGTATTGCTAAACCTCCTTGTTTAGCTCGTTGATCCAGTAGATTATCCAAATTTTTAAACTGTTGCCTGTAAAAAAAAATCAATATGTCAAATATATCAGATTGAATAATCTCATGATGATGCCAAGGTGGTCAGTGGAAGGTGCACACCAGTGAACACCAAATCGTTTTTTTAAACTTATTAGGAAATGATTCAATCTCCAGATCGAATCGCTTTCTGATGATGCCGACATGGTTAGCGAAATGTGCGTCGAGAAGTTAAAAAAAGAGACTTACCACTAAACACTAAATCACTTTCTAAAACTCAGTGATGCATGTTTCACTAATCACATTAGCATAATCAGAAGATAATTCATTCATCATGGTGTTTAGCAGTAAATCTTGTCCATTTTAGTATTTCACACTGAAAGTTCGAATAGAAGAATTGATAGAACCACTTACTTAAAATTTACTGCAATTCCACTACCCATTCTCAAATCTGCAGCAACACAGTGAGCCAAAGAATAGTCTGGTGGCTGTTGAAATAAGTCACCTTCCATCTCCTCCACCACCTTGAACTCTTTGCCTATCTCTTTAATGTTCTTTTCCCAAAAACCAAATTCTTTGTCACAATTGTCCTGCTTTTTAATGTGTTTTTCAGTGTTTTTATTGTGATCCCGCCAATTATCTCCTTCATTTGCGTTTTTGGGCTTGTTTTCCTTATAATTTTTTTCCATATATCTTTTATCTTTGTTTTCTTTAGTCTTATATTTATCATTTTGGAAATTATCCCAGGCAGAATCACCACAGGAAGTCCCATTATCTGAAGTAAACGAAAAAAAAAGTCTCTTTGGTACTGTCAATGTCCTGACCACAAGATACTTCACCTTGTTCCTGATGTCTTCCCTTGGAGTACTTTGTGTTTTCATTACCTTTAGAGTCACCTCTGCTTCTCCAGTTTAAATCATTACTTGAACTTTTCCCTTTGGAATTTTTAAAATCTCTTTCTTTTTTATAAGGGTCTCCAACATTCTTATTTTCATGGCCTTGTTTATTAGATATTTTATTATCTGATTTAGAAGCCTCTTCTAATTTTGTTGCTTGCTTTGGTCCTTTTTTACCTATTTGAAAGGGTTTTGCATCTGGATTCAAAGAAGAAAGTACCGAATGTACTTCTACACCATTTTTATCACTAAGAACTGGTTTGGGCTTTATCTCATCTAGTTGAACTTCTAAAATAAAAATAATATTTTCATTTTTCCGTATCAAAATAAATGAACTAGTCATACTTACTTTTCCAAACCTTATCATCATCTGTTAAGTTTGTTGTGGATTGAGGATCAAGATTTTGCGGTTTATGACCCTCAGATACGTTATCTGCTTCGTTTTTTGATTGCAGTTCTGCACTCGCATCATGGCCAGGCTTATTATTTGAAGTAGTCTCTTCTACTTTTTGCTGATGTTTCGATTTTTTCTTTTTACCCATGTTTTGCAACTGCAACAAACTCAATAATTTCAAACACTACACGGAGTAAAATATATGTATGACTATTACACCGAAAAATATTAGGAAATGGGCGTATGGGAATCACACAACAGTGATAAAATGAAAATTCCTATTCGGATTAAGATGGTGCAACATTTACCAAAATGTTTAGGTTAGCAACTAATTGACGGTCGAATTCAATGTTGTCATATATACAATTAAAATAATTTTTAAATATTCGTGGTATATTGTAATATACGTAATAACTTTGCTTGTATTTGTTACAACATTTATATATAAGATAAAGACATATTTACACAATGCAACTTTTTGGTATTTTTCAACTTTTAGGTTGGGACGTTTGAACGAACACTAAACGTCATGTATTCGATGGTGCTGTCAAAGTTTCAAAGTTAGATTATTCGACTAAAATCTGTGGGTATTTATCTTCAAGTATCTTTTAAATTTTTTTTACTAAATGATAATCTGGAAGTACTTTTAAAATAATCGCTATTTCTAAATTTTACTGGAGCATGTATAATATCAAAGGACCGAGTAAAATCGTTGCCAAAACCACAAGAAGAGGTTAAGTTATAATAATCTTTCAAAATATGTTATATTCATGTTCTAAATTGCAGGTATTTCGCAAAGTATAGAAAATTATAAAGACTATGGGAAAAACAAAATCAACGAGTATGACAACAATGTCTGTAAGAAGTAAGCCGAATTTTTGGTTGTCTGAAATTAGCTTTAACATAGAGAACTTCTTTTAGTGTACCGAAACCAACCTTTCAGAAGAAGGCCATTCCTAGTTGTAATAAACAAGAGAATATATCTCCAGAACAAGTAGATATTATTAAATTTATTCATGATTGTAAGCTAAGTGATAAAATTGACAAAATAGAATGTTATATCTATACTTTCTTTTTTTTTTTAGCTTGGTTATCAGTATATTCTGAGTTGGAACAACAAAGTCCTAATACTAGTCATGCAGTGTATTATTACAATGAAGATCATTGTGATAGATTACAAGATTTTAAGCCCTTTGACTTGGAATCATGGTGGGGCAAAAGATTATATGCACACATTACATCGGTAGCAGAAAGTGCAGACATTTGAACAAATAAAAAATTTGAATTTAGGCAATAAATTTTAGGAAAAAAATCTGTAAATATTATGAATAGGTGTTGTGCAATAATTGTTTTTAAAGAACCAAGTACCTTTTTTAACTTATGTAAGGTGAAAAATCTCATTTTAAAGACTGGCTCATATGAAATGGTTATAAATTATTGTTATTGGTAATAAAATTGAGAAATCCACAATTGTGTGCTTTTATTGAGAAAAATTGTGATTAATTGTTTCACATTCCATAGGTCTTCCTCTATTTCTCTTTCTATTCATTTTCTCCAGATCTCTGTCTATTTTTTCCTCTGTGTCTGGGTGAAAATCCATTTCTGTCTTGAAGCATTTTTTTTTTAT
The DNA here is from genome assembly GCA_031761425.1 of Cosmopolites sordidus. Classification (NCBI taxonomy): domain Eukaryota; kingdom Metazoa; phylum Arthropoda; class Insecta; order Coleoptera; family Curculionidae; genus Cosmopolites; species Cosmopolites sordidus. The sequence goes on from JARFXV010001587.1 coordinate 718,789, forward strand.
ACCTTAATGCCAGTCCATTATTTCTTTAATTCTAGTGTCTCTGCGATTCTTAACCATCCCATCTTGCATGACATTTATTCCCAAGTACATATTAATATTTCTAGCAGTGTTTTGTACTTTCGCAGTTTTTGCTGTAGTCTTCCATTAATGTATACATCAGATGTTGTATGCCCTCTTAGTTATGAGTTATTGGTTACTGGTCATCACCAAAACTGAGTCTGCATGGTATGCTCTTGTTGGGGCGTTATTCCTATGTTGCAGTATTTCTGCTTGCTAAATCATTGACGTACTATTATATAATTATGAAAAAAAAATAGAGGCCATATTAACACTGCATATTAAGCTTGCCAAATGTTCGGAATCGTGTAGTTCCAAGTAACACAGTTAGCGGAATACAGACGAGATCGAGATAGAATATAGTAAATTTAGGAAAGCCAGTGAGTTCCTTGATGATTCTAGGAGCCACTCATCAATCACCTCGAACATATTGGGCATTCTCTTAAGTTTCAACTTTTATTGGTGGATAGAATAACCTTTTCCATTGCATACTGTCTATTGATTATCTCTTGCAGTTTGCTGATGATCTATAAATATATATATATATATATATTTTTTTTTTTTTTTTTTTTTTTTTTTCACGGATGGTAGATAATGTTTCTAAATCATTTCGGGAGTCGATCCGTTGATTCTGTGAAGAGTCACGACGTTTTGCTGAGGTTGGACTCTTCAGTCGAAGCGGACAACACAAATGCCAAATGAGATTTTGGCGAAACGTCGTGACTCTTCACAGAATCAACGGAACGACACACACAGAATCGACTCCCGGAATGATTTAGAAACGTATATGTTAAAAATATATATGTTAAAATGTTAAAAATCAAATTTTTAAAAAACTGAAAAAACCCTTCCTTTTGATGAACAAATACGGGGGAAGTTATTTTAACAAAAACAACACGTGCCTCAAGACGATCTAAGTTCATTTTTTGATAACCGCACCCATCCCTTACATTGGAGGACACATGGTTCGTCTGTTGGTGGTTAGACTCATTATGGCACCGATATAGGATCTATGCTTTCTCGTCAAGAATAGGGAGTCCCTTTGCACATTCAAATAACCCACACTTTCGCCGACTTCTCGTTGAATGGCTTATACATGCAGATTATAGATTTCTCTGGGCCACGTCCAATAAGACAACAATAGTCATAAGTTAT